>LNAC01000873.1:550195-577751 GCA_002007465.1 Ailurus styani | reverse complement strand
TTGAATCTGCAAATCAATTTGTAAAGAAATGTCATTTTAATGATTTTAAGTTTTCAATTCCGGGAACATGGAATGTCTCTCCAATCTTCAATTTCTTTTAGAAACGTTTTGTAGTTTTCTGTGTGAAAATTTTGCACTTACATTGTTAAACTTATTACTATAAATTTTATTTTTGATGTAATTGTGAATGGAATTGTTTTTTAAATTTCATTTTTAGATTGTTCATTGTTAGTGTATGGAAATATGGCTGCTCCTCGTATACTGATTTTGTATTTGATGATCTTGCTGAACTTGTTTATTATAATAATTTTTTTGTAGATTCTTTAGGCTTTCCTACATACAAGATTATGTTGTTGGTAAATAGGATTTTACTTCTTCCTTTTCAAACTGTATGCTTTTAAGTTCTTTTCTTTGCATCACTGGCTTGAACCCCCAATACAGTGTTGAAGAGAAGTGGCAAACCAGACACCCTTGCCTTGTTTCTGATCTTAGGAACAATATATTTTTTATTTCACTGTTATTTATGATGTTAACTGTAGGTTGGGAAGTTCACTTATATCATTTATATTTTGCTAAGACTGTTATCATAAGTGGACATAGGATCTTGCCAAATGCTTTTCCTGCATTTATTGACATGATCATGGTTTTTGTCCTTCATTTTAATATGGCATTTATATCAATTGATTTTCAGATATTTTAAACCAAACTTGCATTCCTAGGATAAACCCTACTTGATCCGAGTAGATAATCTTTTTTATATATTGTTGGATTCAGTTTGTTAGTATTGAGTTGAGGGATTTCGTGTCTCCGTTCATAAGGAATATTAGTCTGCAGTGTTCTTTTCTTGTGATGTCTTTGTTTGGCTTTGTTATCAGTGTAATACTGGCTCATAGAAAAAGTTGAGAAGTGAGCCAAGTGATGTTTGTTTTTTAATTACAGTCAAGACGAGGGAAGGATGGTGTACAGGTATTTCTATATCTGTGGTGGAATCCCATCTAAATGTCACTTTTAATCTGTTGTAAACTAATACTTTTATAAAATATAATCAAGTATATCACTAGAAAAATTATACAAAGATATACAAATAAAAACATCATTTATAAAATAGATTTAGCTTATATAAAATAATTGTGTCAAATTGATACAACAGTTTCTAGAGGCTTATTTTTCTTAATTGCAATATAATGGACATATAGCTTTATATTGGTTATGGGTGTATAACATAATGATTTGAGTTTTGTATATATTACAAAATGATCACCACAAAAAAACCTAGTATACATCCCTCACCACACAGAGTTACCGTGTTTTTTTCTTGTGATAAGAATTTAAGATTTACTCTCTTAGTAACTTTCTTTTCTTTTTTAAAGATTTTATTTATTTATTTATTTATTTTTGAGAGAGACAGCCATAGCAAGAGAGAGAGCACAAGTGGGGAGGAGAGGGAAAGGCAGGCTCCCTGCTGAGCAGGAGCCCAACCTGGGGCTCCATCCCAGGATCCTGGGATCCGAAGGCAGACACTCAACTGACTGAGCCACCTAGGCACCCTTCTCTTAGTAACCTTTAAGAGGCTTATTATTACTCTTAAGTTCTGTGCTTACTTCATTACATTCTGGATACAAACAGTTCTCACAAATCTGTCAGCCACCTTTGAGTAACACTTGGGTAGGCTTATGCTTCTCAAACATTAATGTGCACAGCAATCACCTGAGGATTCTGGAAAAATGCAGATTCTGATTCAATAGGTTTGGGACAGGGCCTGAGGCTCTGCATTTCTCTCAAGCTCCTAGGTAATACTGATGCTGCTGGTCCACAGACCACACTTTGAGTAGTAAAGCTCTGAAATATAATGATGATTGTAAGATAGATGTGATTTTTTTTTATAACCCTGTCATAAATTGCTTTGGGACATATTTTGGTTTTTCAAAGATAGTTGGATTGCCGTTCAGTGGTCATGATACTCTAGAAATCAGTTGTTTTTCTTGGCCTCTAACCTCCAGGTGCTCATCTGTAAATCGAGGGGCTCGACCTAGAAGGTCTCTGAAGTCCCTTCCAGATCTCACAGTCTGTGATTTAAGCTTGCACGTCAAGGGAGAGTGACGGCTGCATTTGCATTTTCTTTTTATATAAATCTAGTAAAACAGGAACCCCAAATCTTATTTTACCACAGCTATTAACATGATGTTAAAAACTAACAATAAACATGCTTTCCTAAATTTTGGATGATACAGAAAGATTAATAACAACATTCAAGGATTTTTCCATGTTGAAGTCTTCAAAAAAGTGGGTGGGGGTCTTGTTTAACCTTATGGTTGGAAATCGAATTAAAAAGCAATTGACTTGCCTCAACTGCGGAGAGACAAGTAAAATAGGTGTTTATATTATGAAATTCAAGTTGACACGAAATAGCCAAAAGTCTTCAATTTCAGCCAAGTTGAAATGATCTCATTTTCCTTTATATTTCATTTTATTTACTGAGATACTTGAAACATTTCCCCCCGTTGCTTAAAAGCAAATGGAAAGGGTGCTAAATCAGGGGTAGAAATGTGTTGTCAAAGCCTCCAGGGGCTCTATCCTCAGTCTTCAGTACGTATTAGTGTGATTCTGCTGTTCTTACTACAGATGATTACAGCAAACTCTGCAATGAAGGGTGGAGACACTTGGTCAGCCTCCAAAGAGAGTGACTAATAATTGACCTAATGTACAGAGCACATGAATAACATATTCTTTGGGTAAAAAAAAAATATGGTTTACGGGGTGTACGAGAGTTCACATCCCTCTTTCAGTTCTTCCAAAAGATTTAAGGTACTAAACTGCTTTATGAAATTTTTAATCCTTCAGTCATATGCAGATTATGCATTAGATGCCACCATGCAATTCAAGAACACACTCTTGCTCCTGAGGTTTTCTTAAAGTAGGTACTTAGAATTTTGAAGAGAAGTAGTATCGATTTTGTTACATTAAAGTTTGCAGTGGCCTCACACTGTAAAACAAATTTATTTTAGTTTTACATACCATTAAGCAAATGTTTCCTTTGGTGAAGAGATCTGAAGTCTCTAAAATATATAGGGGTTTTTATTTGCTGGGGAGATGTGTGGAAAGTTTAGGATTTTCCTTTTCTCTTCATTTAACACATTGAACACCACTTGAAAAATATACTTACTGTATTTCTGTTATTTTTGGCTTGGCTGCCAGATATTTTATTTGGTGGATTTCCTTTCATTCATTTAGTAATAATGGGGTCAGCTCAGCAGACCTTTTTATTTTTACTTAACTAACCCTTGATTTTGTTATGTGCTAAGACATATCCATTAATATTAGGAGGGACACAGATCAAAACATACGTCAGTGGTCCTTTCTGGGGGGTGAGGTTATAGTTGAATTTTATTTTCTGCATTCCAATTTTTTGAATATTCTACGAAGGCCATTTTTTTTAAGTTAAAAGACTACAAATATAAAAATTAACAAAACCTAGGGATTTATCACTTTATTTCTCCAGCAAGAGGACTTTTTGTGTATGTGTTTAACATGCATTTTGCACCTTCTAGATGCCAGGCACTTTGGTGAGTTTGGAGCAATGAGGCTGCTGAGACTCCGCTGTTATCCTGAAGGAGCTCAGGCTCTAGTCCTCCTCTCACCAAAGTGTGGACCAATCCATGGCACCCCCCAATACGTTGTTACCACCTGTGAAGTGTGTTAATAATGCCATGGCTCTCCCCTGGGTCTTTAAAGAGGATTAATTGAGGTTGTGCATGTTGGGTTCTAAGTCTAGTAGCTGGTACAATGAAGGCTTTGGTTATTATTATTGTGCTTTGAACACTCAACCTGATGGGGACCTTGTTACCTCCGGAGACAGCCCAGTCTATGCTTGGACATGTCGGGGAGAAAGTGAGACCCTACCCGCAGGTGAAAGCAGTCTCAGAAGGGCCTTCACCCCTCCTGTAGCCACTGTTCCACATGGCGTCCCTTTAAATATCACAACTAGCATTTTGTGTTATTACATCAGTTCAAGCCAAGTTGTGGCTGTGATGTTTCTGAGTAGGAATCTCTGTTCGTGTCCTGGGGGATCCTGAGAAACTAGGATTTATTTTGTCATTATGCCACTATCGATCGTTATTTTGTAGATACGCAAGGACCACCTGGAGTTTTCTCTCTTTACCTAACCAAATTAGCTTTGTTTTATTAGTAGAAAAGAAGCATTTGGGAAGACAAAGACAGAAAAAAAATAGGTGCCGGACGTCTGAAGCAATTCAGATGAAAACACTGAGTCCAAAGACTTCAACTCAATTCCCTCCAAAAATATCTTTTCTCTGACCTCACAGCACAGCACACATAAAACCCCATTGGCTTTGTATCACAGAAATGCTTCTCTGTCCCCGCAGATGATTCTAATAAGTTTGCCTTATTGATCTAGTTGCAAGGGGTGCTGCCCAACAAGTAATCTTATACAATAAAAAGCCTCTGTGGGTCATTTACTGGCCAGGGTGGTGGTGGTGTGTGCGTGATGAAGAGGATTGTGGGCCAGTGCAGTCCAGCTAATCACAGGTTTATTATTCTATAGTTAAGCAGCCACAGCGTCACTTTTGAGCTTTCTGTATGCCTGCCTCCCATACCAAACATTACAGTCTTTCCCTAAAATTTCCAGACCACCCACTGTAACAATATAGTATATAAAAGGATCCAGATGCTCGGAAAGAGAACGGGTGAAGTGCAGAGCACGCGTGATACCTTCTAGATTGTGAGCACTGTTTTTACATTGCTGGCTCCCTGAAGAGAGCGAGCTTCATCTCTAAGTCTCCTTTCCAGAGCATTTACAAAGATGTATCAGGATGAGATGTAGCACAAAAATATGCATTTTAAGCTTGTACTTGATTCAGGGGTCTCTCTGCCTTTCCCGCTTTGCACCTCTCTTTCAGCATTTCCTGGAGAAGAGGGGTGATGCACGTATAGGGTGTGCACACACACTGAGTTCTGAAGACAGA
Organism: Ailurus styani; assembly: GCA_002007465.1. Taxonomy (NCBI): domain Eukaryota; kingdom Metazoa; phylum Chordata; class Mammalia; order Carnivora; family Ailuridae; genus Ailurus; species Ailurus styani. Next base: position 572,769 of record LNAC01000873.1, on the reverse strand, counting down.
TAGGATGTGGCCAGTACCATGGAAGAGAGCGATAACCCTGTGGAAAGTGTACCAGATACCTGCGGAGCGTACACCTACACAATGGGGGAAGAGAACTAGCTCCATTTCATGGTTTAAGGGCTCATTGCTTGGAAGGTTTAAAAATGGTATTATTCTATATCTATTTTGGAAACGAATATACATTTGGAACTTAGGCAGCTTTGCAGTGGTTCGGTGGTGGTCTGTGACTTTGCAAACCTGGTTTGTTCAAAAACAGGTTTAGTAGATGTGGCTCACCCAGCCTCCAAACACCCCCCAGTTCAGTACAGGTGACTTGTTAGAAGGAATCTTCATAAGAGACTCATGAATTAATTTATTTATCTTAACCCCTCTGTTTCCTCTCACCATTCTGTCTAATGTTGTTTCCCCCATCCCTCTTTATCACTTTACTGTGTTTAAATAAAATACTCACCTAGAATTTTATCTCTTCCTTTAGGAAGGTAGCTTCAGGAAGGCAGGAGCTGGCTGCCTGTTTTCTGCTGTAGCTTTAGAGTCTAAAAAAGTGCCTGGCAGACAGTAAGAGGGTTCTCAAAAAGGATTCATGATAACACTTGGCCCATCAAGGAACTCTGGACAGAACTATGAGAAAAGATCTTCTTGGTTCATTTGTTCATCCATTTATTCCTCAAACATTTATTGAGGACCTGGTATATGCCAAAGACAGTAGTGCTAACTGGGTAAAGCTTGTTTTTTTTTTTAAAGATTTTATTTATTTATTTGACAGAGACATAGCAAGAGAGGGAGCACAAGCAGGGGGGAGTGGGAGAGGGAGAAGCAGGCTTCCTGTTGAGCAGGGAGCCTGATGTGGGGCTCGATACCAGGGCCCTGGGATCATGACCTGAGCTGAAGGCAGACGGGTAAAGCTTGTTCTAAAGGAATTTATAAGTAGATAAAAACAGATCTATAATGCAGTAAAACCTCTTCATTAAAGAAAAACACAAACTAATGAACATGGATTTAAAATGTTTCATTAAGAATTTTAGAGTCTTCAAAATCTTTATTAAAACAACAAATAAAATTTCCGCTTCTAACTTAAATGCTGTAGTCAGATCGTGAGCATAGGGCTTGTGTGGGCTGCTCTCTGGGTGATTTAGATTAGGGCCCCCACTTGCAGGCAAGATGTTTCCCCAAACCATGGGGAGAGATTTTCTGCCTTTTTGCAAGTTGGCATACCAGTGTTTGAGTGGTGATCCACCAGTGGGCCATCACTAAGTGCCATCTCTAAAAATAGCAGAACTTTATCCTTGAAAATGAAAATGCTTTGGTTTTAAAAATGTTTCTGTTTCTAATGAATCCAAGGCTTGGATTTGTTTAAAGGCACACACACTTCCCTTTGCTGATGGCAAAAAACAAAACATTCATGCCCAAGTGTGAAGGGTTGTTCCACATAGAGTCTCCTGACATTGACCTAATTCCCCATTTGTAATACACAACCCGCCCACCATTTGACAAAATGTGTTATCTGTGGGGGATGCGTTCCAAGTCTCCCAGCAGATTTCTGAGACCACAGAGAGTACCAAACCCTATATCTACTATGTTTTCTTCCTATACATACATTCTATGTGTATATACTATACTATGTACGTAATACATGTATGTGTATGTATGTATGTATGTACTATGTATGTATACTAAACATTCCTATGATAGGGTTTAATTTAAAAATTAGGCACAATAAGAGAATAACAACAATAACTAATAATAAAATAGAACAGCTATAACAGTATGCTGTAGTATGTTATGGGAATGTAGTCTTCCTGTCTCTCAAAATATTGTCCTGTCCTCACCCTCCTTCTTGTGACGACGTGACATGATAAAACACTTATTTGATGGGATGAAGTGAGATGAGTGATGTAGGCATGTAGCGTTAGGTTACTACTGATAGAGGATAATCTGCTTCTGGACCACACTGACCTTGAGTCAGAGAAACTGTAGAAAGTGAAACCATGGATAAGGAGGACTACTGCCTTCATATTTTCACCTGCTCAGTAGGTTGACTATATCAACCATTTGAATATTGGTTCTTTTTTAAATAAATAAATGTTTATTTATTTTAGAGAGCGCGAGCAGGGGAAGGGATAAAGGGAGAAAGATCATCTCCAGCAGACTCCCTTCTGAGCCCAGAACCCTATGTGGGGTTCTATCTCACAGTCCTGAAATCATATCTGAGCCGATATCAAGAGTTACCGGCTGAGCCACCCAGGTACCCCAAATATTAGTTCCAATAACCTAAGAACATGACTCTCGTTGGTGAGGTGAAACCCCTAATGTCGAGAGAGATTCTTTTTCCATAGTGCTATAGTAAGACAATTTTCACTGGCATTGTTGATTCAGTGGCTCAATTGGAAATTGTTAGTGAAGTCTAAAAAGATAAATGTGACACTTCAAGTTTTTGAATTGAATCGATGAAGTTTGAATTGACCTTTAATATATTCACATCTGCTTGTGTTTCCATAAAAACCTTTCTGGATGAATGTTTTGGGCACTAATAAAATGGTTACCTATTTGGTCAGGGTAACTGGGCACAATGTAAATGAAGAGGAAGGAGAAGTGAATACTTTCTGCACTTCTTGAGTTTTGAATCCTGTGAATGTATTGCCTATTCTGAATTTTAAAATTATATAAAGCTTTAGAGCATTGACATTTACTGTAGGACCTTAGCAGGTGATTGCTCTGATTCTACCTAGGCTACACGAACACATGGTCAGGAATCTAGCTCTCCCTGTAACAGGAGGTAATGAACATTCTCAAGGTCAAGGGCAGGAAGGGAAAAACTGCCGATTCAGCTGGTTTTAAGGAAATCACTAATTGGCTTGAAAAGATAGGTCACTGTGATTGCTCACGTATACCCATGATCTCAAAACCTCACCCTGACAGACCATTCATCACTGGGAATTCAGATGACCTTGGGAAAATCACTCAACCCTCTTGAGATTTCATTTTCTAGTCTGTAATAATAGTGATGAAAACTCATTGCTTTTCAATTTTGCAACTACATCTGAATACATTCTTTTATCTAGCCTTCACAACAACCTTGTGGGGTGGGTGGGGTGGTGCCATCTCTGTTGTTCAGATGAGGAAATTATGGCCCAGAGAGGTTAATTGGTTTAAGAAGGGTCATGTTAGGGTGGGGCATTTAACTTCCATTACCAGATTCCTTTCACTGTTACATGAAGTGACATGGATTGGACAGTTTCAAAGGCCTCTTCCAGCATTTAAGCCCTGGAGTATATTAGCTATTCAGGGCTCAGGCAACTTTTGGAGAAGTCTTTTGGAGAAATCTGAAAAAAACTGAAGCCATGGGCCCTCAATTGTAGGAGCTCCTGTTGTAATTAGAGTATCAGAACATTCTCATATGAAGAAGGCCAAGGAATACTTAGAAATCTAGTACATACCAATCATAAATTATAAAAATGCTAGAAGTTCTCATAGCACATAGTATACAGTGTGCATCTAACTACCAAGAGGGTTGGGAATTCCAGTTCCCAGGGAATAACATTCAAGTCTCTCATCTCCTCTATGAATAATAATAATAATAATAACAATAGCAATTGCTCTTTGATCACCTACTGGGGTAAGCATTTGTTATGTATTATCTCATTTAATCCTCACCACAATTCTCTGAGAAAAATGTTGTTATCCAGCTTCTATAGATAAGGAAACCAAAACCTAGAGGTCAAGTGATTTGAACAGCCATCTCGCAGATGGCAGAGCCAGGGTCCTTTAATGGTTTTAGGTATGTGAGCTTCACCTCACAGCTGTTTAATCTTTATGTCTGAGAATGCATGTAAGATGGTTTCAGATAAGTGTATATTGTGGAGGAAGCTTAACTGACTCCTGCCAACCAAGGGTAGGCTTGGTTTCATGCAGTGGCAATGTAAGTCATGTTTCACGTGTCCATTAGTAGAGTCCACGGATTCTGCACTCTTACATCAACACTCTTCTTGTATGAGCCTCACTTCTTCCGCCGAGCATCTGTTACCTTGTTTTGCCTCCTACATATATGCAGTAGGAATAGATGAACTCACCCTTACAGATAATAGATGACTGGAGGCTGGACGCCTGGGTGGCTCAGTGGGTTAAGCCTCTGCCTTCAGCTCAGGTCATGATCTCAGGGTCCTGGGATTGAGCCCCGCATCGGGCTCCCTGCTCAGCAGGAAGCCTGCTTCCTCCTCCCTCTCTCTCTCTCTGCCTGCCTCTCTGCCTACTTGTGATTTCTCTCTGTCAAATAAATAAATAAATCTTTAAAAAAAATATAGATGACTGGAGGCAAATGATGAGTGTACCAAACCATTTGACAGGCTTCTGTCTCTATAAAAGAAGGGTTTTGTGGACAAAGTACATTCAGTCTTTATCTTCAGTATGTTTTGTTCATTATTTTTCTGCTATCAGATATGAAAATTCCTTCTGTTGTTCTCACCTTCCTATCTGCATTCATCTCTTTCAGTCCCTCGTTGGCCAGAGCTAATTCATTCTGTATTTGAATGCTGTGGAAATCTCTTGGCAGTTCAAAGTCTTAGCACTTACTCAGTCCTGCTGGGAAGCAAGGAGCATTTACATTGTTTCCTTAGTTCACATGGACGCAGGCAAGATTCAGAGCTTGCCTGGGTTGGCAGACAGTTTTTCAAGATTGTAAAAATTGTGCTTTGCTCAGGACCCTGGCTGCTCACAGAGGTCTGCCTGCCTGTCCTTGGTCTGTGTCCTCGGCAGGCCTTTTACTCAGTCAGACTCTTCTAATGAGAGAGTTCTTGGATTTCAGTCTGGGGGAACCCAGCCTCCACCCACCAGACTTCCTGGAGAGCTCTGTGCCTATGCTGAAAGTGCCTGGGGCCTTGAGGATTGCATCAAACTCCGATTCGAAGGGGTCTCAAAATTCCTTAGACATTATTTGTGGCTACAATTTGTTACAAAAGGAACCAAGCTATTCCAGCCAAAAACTGTCAAAGGAGCACATACCTAAGATAGAGAAAATGGCTTGCAGTACAGAATCCTTATTCCCTTTTCTAGTCTTCTGTATTCAGTATTTCCAGTAACTTTAAATACAGCTTATTTCTGAACGGACTCCTGGTTTCTGCTCTTTGCATTTACCAAAACCCTTGGAATGTATGTTGAGTCAGGGTGGACCTTTTTACTAACCTGTTTCCTAGTCCGAACTTCAGATAATCAGCACTTATTCCCAGTGTGAATTCAAAGAACTCTGAGACAGCTATCTTTATGGGAAATCAGATAAGTGGATGTGTGCATGCAGTGCTCCCTAGACTTGCAGAGTAAGCTCTCATCAGAAAGTCAGAGCTATGGAGCACCTGTAGCTACTCCCATATTCCATCAAACATCATCCTGGCTTTATTTATTTATTTATTTTTATAAAACTGGCTATCAGAACAATAGACCCAACTCACAGGATTTGCTTCTTTGAAAATACATTTGATGTCCATTCCTATTAATCTTCTTTCTGAATCTGATCCTCCTGCTATTCATTTATCCATTTTTGTGTTAGTATATACTATAACCAGATACCTTATATGGGTTCTTTGGGATTTCTTTTTCTTTTTCTTTTTCTTTTTTTTTTTTTGCCTTTTTGTAAAATTTCCTTAGCTGCTTCTATGGTATAGAATTAAGTATATAATGTCCAAAGCTAATTGTCAATGTGTCAGAATCACCTTTACTTTAGCAAAATAACTTTATGCTTTGCTTGACTGAGCTACAAGATGACTTAGGTAGTTCACATTTCTGTTTACCGCACTTTAGGGAGTACCTGCTTAGAAAGGGTTTTATATCCTGGCTTGGAATAGATCTAATAATTAAAACCCTCCTTTCTGGAATTACCAAGCTATCAAAAAACTAAACCTCATAGTAAGAATGTTGAAATAATGTTCAAAATGCTACTCAAGTACTTATAATTCTTTATATCCTGAACTACATTATTTAGATAAACTGGGAGGAGATATTCTGCAATGGGAAATAGTTGGAGAAAACAAAGGTGTGTGCATAGAAATATATGAAATGTGTGGTAGGATCACAGCTTGAGCAGTGTTGTTGGAGCAAAGAGAATTCCAAGAGGGAGGTGAGAAATGAGGTTGGATGCTAACTTTGCCTAGCTGAGAGAGCTCGGGGTGCAAATTATTATTTGTGTCCAGCCTGTTTAAGAGTTTTTCTTTTATAAGAAATCATATATAAATGGGGCAGGGGGAAACCACTCTAACTTGTGACTTAGCCACTGAAAGGGAAGCCTGGTTATTCAGATCTCAGAGCCTTCAAACTGGCAAATTCATGTCCAGGTGATGACTTAATTCTATTTTAGGCATAGTGTTTCAGGTGAGGATTACATTTTATTTTCAAGTGAGAACCTTGCAAATGCAAGCATATCAAATGACAGTCAATTTTATAAGAACCCTCCACAAATAGCTAATTATGCTCAGAGCAGCCCCGCTGGAAGAAAGATGCTGTAGAGGCAGACCCAGTTGTCTGGTCCCTTTCCTTAAACCTTCACCTGATTCTTTTCTCTTCCCTTCCCCAACCTAGACCCATCTTGCCTAGCCTTCTCAATGAATACTTGGCTTGAACTTCGTTCACTCAACTTTGTCGCTGACACACCTGTTGTTCTGACGGAATCCTGGCTTGCATGGAGCTTGCTCAGCTGTGCGTTAGACAAACCCTTCTGGCTGACCTGGTTTAAACCTGGCTTTCTTGACGCCATCTCTGGCATGTGCGAAGGTGAAAGAGGACTCTGCTGCCCTTTCCATTGCTCCCCTGGAGGGGAAACCAATTGCCACTTGGCACCAAAGTTTATCAGGCCCACATCCAGATTAGTAACATGATTTAGTGAGAATAGTACAGGCCTAGAAGGCAGGAAACTAGAGTTCTAGTGCTCTGCTTTTCAGTAGCTGTGTCATCTTGGGCAAATCATTTCCCTGCCCTAGCTCAGTTTTTTCATCTGGAAAGAAAAGTTAGGACCTTTCTGATCCTAAAAATCAGGGATGCATGTAACATCAACAAACTCCAATGAATGGAGATTTTGGTTCCATGTGCAAATTAATCTTCCTGCCTTCCACACTGCCTTTTTGCCTCAAATGCGTGTCCTCTCTGTTGTAGTTTTATAGTGTGGACTCAACCCACCTCTTAGCCTTGGGCTTGGGAACCTCAATCCCTTGGTTCCTAAGATGAAAACTATCCACTTGGGACACTTCCAGCTACTTCACATGTCATAGTTTATCTCAGCATTCCTTAACAACCCTGGAAGGGCTATTATTACCTTCACTTGATACATGTAGGAATTGAGGTTTTCTGAAGTTATACAACAGCACAGTGCTGCTAATGGGTGGGACTGGAATTCAGGTCAGTCTCATCTGTTTCCACAGCCTGAGCTCAAGCACTGTCTTCTCTATGAGAAGTACCTGCAATTGACATACAAAGTACCTGGCATTTTGTGCAAGAGATCTCAAGGGAACCCCTCTGGTTAAGGTCTCAAAGAAAAAGATTTCTAACTATATTTCAGATGCTTAGAATTTATGCTTTGCCAAGCAGTTTTCCACTTAATTTTAAATCCATGGGTATTTCAAGGGGAATTTAACCCATATGTTTCTGTTTCCCTTGTACTTAACTCATCAAAGAGGATTGTTTTGTAAACCTTAGCCTCTTCTTATGAGTACTATTGAGCTCATATTTGGCTGGCATTGGCTGGATTTTGAATCTGACATGGTTGAAGCTTGATGTTAAATCCTTCTTTCCAACCTCTATTTCATGGTGGTTTCATCCTGTGAATGGTTAGAAATTGAAGGTGAATTATAAAGACTCTTCCAAAACTACACCAAGATTCCACTGATATAAACACAAACCATAAGAGACTCCTAATCTCACAAAACAAACTGAGGGTTACTGGGGGGTAGGAGGGTAGGGATAGAGTGGATGGGTTATGGACATTGGGGAGGGTTTGTGCTTTGGTGAATGCTGTGAAAGATGTAAGCCTGATGATTCATAGACCTGTACCCCTTGGGCAAAGAATAAAAATAAAATTAAAACAAACAAACAAACAAAAAACAAACACTTAAAAAAAAGAGTCACTAATNTGATTCATAGACCTGTACCCCTTGGGCAAAGAATAAAAATAAAATTAAAACAAACAAACAAAAAACAATAAACACTTAAAAAAAGAGTCACTAACATTTGAAGTTTGTTGCTCTCACCTACAATCTCACCCAATTAAGCTGTGGAACTTTGCATGAACATGTTCTATGAGGGTAATAAATTAAATTCAAAAGTGCTACATTTTCTCCTGAAATGATGTAGAGCAACATTGTCTTTGAGAGGTAAGATATTTGAGAACTTTAGGTGTATTACTACCTTGGAAAAGCCTCTTCGTTTAGAATCTCCTGTTTGGGAAGTATTTGAGTTATACAGCTAGTGGAAAGTTTCTTTCAGAGACCACCATTAGAAATGTAGAAGGCAAGAGCCTGTTTATTATCTTAGCATGTAGATTAGTTGGGTACATTCGGTTCTGATATCCTGCTGAGTTGGAGAATTAATTAACTTCACATGAGCTCATCTAAGGAATGTGTATAATTGTTGGTAGTTGTGCATGACCCAAAGGGAAGCGAGAACAGTTTTTGTGCCCAATTAAAAGTTGAGTTTGACAGACGTATATATTGAGTGTCTTCTGCCCCTGGCATTTGGAGATAGAGAATGAGAGGTCAGAGGCAAACAAGGGACTGTCCCTCCTCCTAGGGAATTTACCATTCAGTAGGCTATGACCTGTATGCTTCTGTCTGTACCACAGGCCAAATAGTGTGAGTGCTAAATAGGCAGTGTAAAGGCACTGCACCATAGGAGGTGATGTTCATTTTGACTGATGAAGTTGGACAGCCTCTCTCCAAAATGAAGAGTTTAAGTTTGGGCTTGAAGGTTGAGGTCTCTGAAGGGGGAAAGACATTCTGGGATGAGATAACCAGACATGGTCGTGGATAATATAGACAATGCCAAAGAGTTTTCCCAGATTTCTGCCATGTGTGTAGATGTGTGGTGGGGTGAGTCTGTGGAGGTGGATCAGAGCTCTAGAAACTCAAGCTGGGCTAATGGGGATTGTGCACTTTCCTCATTAATGAGCACCTTGGATTAGCATGACAGCCTTGAACTGGGCACAGATTTTCCGTGCTGGGAGCCTTTAGTCTTGGATCAAGGAGAGAACATGGGAAAGTGGTAAGGAAAGGAACACGACACTGAAGAAACAATATGTGAAATTCACATAAAATTAACATAAATACCATGTATAAGTGAAATTAACATAGCATATTAAGTATGGCCTTATGTTTGAATAGTGCACAAATGAGGGCCAATTCTTTCTGAAGGAAGAGAAACCAATCAAATGATGTACATTATTGGAAAAGATCTCCTCTATTCATGGTATCATTGTCATGAAACTATTAAACATAAGATTAAATATTTTACATATTTTATCTCCTGTCATTCTTATAAACACCCTGGCTATTATTATCCCTATGTATAATTAAGAAAACTTAAGATCAGAGAGTAAATAATTTGCCCATGGCCACATAGGTATATAAGATGCATCCATCTCAGTTTGCAGATAGTTACAAAGGTAATAGAAGAATATACACCACTTAGCATAAGCACTAAAGCAATGCAAATACCTATTTGGACTTTCCCATCGCAACTCCTGGAGGTAACTAGCTGTGTTGTAAATTTTAACACATATGTTTTTCAACTGACATCAAAATTGCTTTTGTGTTTTCATGGTTTAGGGTAGATATATTTTTGAAAACAAAATTGGAATAATTTGCATTCCATGCAAACACTCTAACACTGCCCTGAGGGTTTACATATAGCTCCAGATTTAGGATTAGGACAAGTGGGATCACTGATGCTAATACAAACATTGCTCAAATCTTGAGGGTTGAGATTTAATCCTGATGTACAGAAAGAAAAGTGAAACCTAAAAGGAGGTGCGAGTACAAGGGCCTGACCCAAGGTTTGAGAAGTCTGAGTTCTAATTCCATCTGCTGTTAATTTGCTTTGTGACATTGAGAAGATCAACTCACCGCTCTGAGTTTTAGCTGACCCTTGTATAAATTGCATGATCTCTTTGAGGAAGATAAAGTAGTAAGGGGAAAGCACAGAGTTTAGAATCAGAAACAACCAAAATCAGAATTTTCTTTCTGCCACTTAGCCTGTGTATGGCCTTGGACAAATGTCTTAACTTTACGTTGAGCCTCAGTTTTCTCTTCTGTAAAATGGGCGTGGGAGAGTCTCTGTTGGAAATGCTGTGGGAATTAGGTGATCCAGCATGTGAAAGTAGCCAGCACAATGCTCTCTCAACGTATGCTTTCTTTCTTCCGTCTATAAGCTTCTTTTCAGTTCTAAAATGAGAGATTCCAATGCTCATCTTACACATAAACTTTTGAAGCACCACCAGCTCATAATTATGGAATTTCCTGTATTAAGGGGCTAAGCACTTCTCTCAAATCAGACTTGTCATCGGAAGACTTTCCAGGGTCTGGATGAATCTTTTCTTTTCACATTAACAACAACATCTGGGATTTAAAACAAACAAATAAAAAACCAGCTCCTCTCACACAAGCGTTAGGGGCAGGGAATGGAAAGAAAAGTGTGATAAAGTTCATTTACCACCCTTTTCCTTCCCCTTCTTTGAGCCAAAACAGATTAGGAGGCTAAGACTCTGTTTTTATTGGTTGTAGAGGCCATCGGTGCCTGCAGAGGGGATCAGCATCGCTATCCTATGTAAAGATTGAATAATTCCTCACATTGATGCAAATGCAGTAATACCTTCCAGTCTTTCCCTACCCATGGGCCTCCTCAGCATTTACATTGTTTTTTGCTTTTCAGTACATTCTTATTGACACACAGTTTGAAATTGCCACCGTTTGGCAATAGCTGCAAAATTCCATTAGTTCCAGATGTCCACTGTATTTGTGTATACTTTTATGATTGTTATGGTAACAAATCAAATACCTATAATAATTGGGAACTTCCAGGGGAGGGGATAGTGGTCTTTATTTTCAGTTAAGGGCAGTATGTGGGGCATATCACATTAAAAAATAGCCCAACTGTTTCAAAAATAGAGAAACAAAGGTATTGGTGACCTTATTTTAAAAAAATGGAATGTATTTCACAAATGAGAACTGGCAGTCATATGGATGCATGCGAGTCTTTCTATGTTAATTAATTTAAAAAATGTGTATGCATTCAGAGCAGGGTGTTAAGGCAAGTTAACAGAGGCTAGTCATGTCCTAACATTAGACACCTATCCAGTTGCCAGGAAGGAAAATTAAGTTGATTTTTAGAATGTGAGTTCATGAAGGAATAATATCTGGAATTCTCCTTTGAATTTGGGTGAAATTTATTTATGCACTTGATCTGCTTTGCTCAATCTCTTTGCTCTCAATTTTAAAAATACTTGCTACGTAAGAATTCAGAAATGCAGTATCTTACTCTTGGATCATTTACTGATATATATATCAGTTGATAACAAAATCCACATACTTGGTGTTTCAGTTAGGAATGAATTTGGATGAATTAACAGAAACCCTTATCACGGGCTTAAACAAGGAGGGATTAATTTTTCTTATGTTACAAATGAATTTGGAGGTATCAAAATGTCATCAAGGACCATTGGCTCTTCTTCCTTACTGCTTTACCATCCTTAGTGCATGGGCTTTTGTTCTCATGATTGCAGGTTGGCTGATGGACTTCTAGGCATCGCATCTTTCTAGAAGGACTAAAGGACAAGGGTGTTATCCAGGTGACTGTGTCTTACTTTATCAGGAAATAAAAAGCTTTCCTTGACTCTCCATCTTGTAGGCCTCCACTGGCATCTTATTGACAGACCAGGGCACATGTCTACTACTGACTGGAAGGTAGCTAAGGACAAAGGGACTGTGGAGAGTGGGGTGAGGCGCTGTCCACCTGTGACTTTCAGCTTGCTTGGAGCAAGAATCCAGGCTTGACTTGATCTTTATGGCACCCTTTACTTTTACTCTATTTTGCAAATCCTACCTGTTATTCACAAGAGGAGGCCAAGCCAGAGAGTAGAGCTGATTCAGAACAAATCTATCCACCCTGCAGAACAGATTAAAAGGTACATGTCCTGTGGTCACTGGGTCAGTGGCATCATCTGTTTAGAAAAATAACAGAATATCTCAGTAATCTGTAACCATAGTATCTGTGGGAGAAAGGGAAAAAAATGGAAGAACTAGGAACTCTGGTAAGTATTTTAAGTACATGCTTTCGTGTACTACTCACACTACCTGCCTGGGAAGGCAACCCTGGGGGAGCAGAAGAAACTTACTCAAGGGTAACTGCTCACTGCCACACTGATCATCATAGTTTTAGGATTCAAGTCAGATGGGTTAGATTCAGGGAATCACAAGTAGTTAATTATGGCTTGGCTGAAGGGAATGAATAGTATGCAAGATTATAGGTTTAGACTAACTCGGGAGATATGTAATTTTTCATATTCATTCATTCATAAATACTTGAGAACTTATTATGGACCCATAAACTAGCCTAGGCCCTGGAGATATAAAGTTTAATGAGATAAAATATTTATCCTTAAGGCTTACAGTCTAATGAAAAACAATCATAGACGTCAGTGATTATGATGGAGTTTAATCAGTGCCACAGAGGAAGGAAGTGGAGGGTGGTCAGGGCAAGACTTCCGGAGGAGAGATTTGCTGGAAACATAGGGAGAGGAACAGCAATCCAAGCAGAAGGCATATGAGTTGAGGAACTATAGTCTTACTGGTGTCACTAGACAGGGACTGCACCAAGGGGAGTGGCAAGAGATGAAGCTGGGTAGGACCATTCCACAGAGTGCCCTAGGTTCTAACCCAGTTAGGTTCACTACTGCATGGTTCGGGGAAATGGGGATCCATGGCAAAGCAGAGGTGGTTGGGTTATAGAGGAGGCACAGATTGAGAAGCTGGCGGGGTGGTATATTTTATAGGGTTTGCAGGGATGCCCGAGTGTGGGGTGTGAGGACTTCTATAACACCTCCTCCCAGGTTTGTGGTCTAGGTGACCTGGGCCAGGGTGATGCCCTTCACCAAAATAAGACAGGTGCGAGGGGCAAGTCTGGTGAAAAAATGAGCTTCTATCACACTGTCTTTCTTGGATGATGAAAGTAACCTTCTCTCCCTAACCTGGCTGCTATGTCCTGGCTCAGGCCAGGTAAGAAGCCACCAGGGAATCAGAATGGTTTAGGCCTCGGCCACTTGAATTCCATCAGACAGGCAGAGCGTCTGACTCAACATGCACAGCAAATTAGTTGCTAAACCAAGACTGAAAAGCAGGCCTCTTGACTTCTTAGGCCTGCTGCCTTTCAAATCTACCCCTAGAGTGTATTTTGCTTAAACAGGCAAGGTAAAAACAGCAATAAATGCCTGTTGCCATTGGGGAACACCAGCTAGAACTTTGCGTGTTACTAAGAATTAGCTCCTGACATATATGGCTGTGATAACTTTTCTGCAAGTTTATTTGTTCTTAATGTGGCCCCTCTTGAGTTACAGTTGTGGTAAGAGGGTAGCTGCTCAAGTGGTGTGTGTGTTTGGGCTTGTGTTACCAACTGGGAAGGGTTTTATATTTTCACTTTTCTTTGAGAATGACAAGTTATGTATTTTAACAAAACTCTTTCTGGTTCATGTGGACAAGTTATCTAAATAGCGCCCTGGTCTTATTCATTACTTATTACATGGTGCAGAAGTTTAAGCCTTTTTTGAGCCACAAATACTTTGAAGAATCTGATGACAACTGTGGACTCTCTTCCTCCAAAAAGGTATAAATGTACACCGTATATGGGTCAAATGCAGTTTGTTGTAAGTAATGAAACTAGTTCAAGTAGAAAGGGAGATTCGTTCCCGGGATGTCCTAGGACCTCGAGGACGGCAGAGTACCGGGACTTTAACCGAGGCCTGGAAGCAGGAACCAGCCGCTCTCTCGGCCTCTCCCTGAGGACATGTGGTCTCTGTCCTTGCTCCTCTCCTCAGACATCATCCTTCCTGCATGCAAAGGACGTGCTCTGTGCATCTTCAAATACCTGTTGGCTTAGAGCCCCGGAGGTAACATCACTTGGGGTCCTGCCCCTGGCAACGATGAAGACCAGTACTTGCCAATCCCAGTTCCAAATTTCTTGAAGAGAACATGTGATTGCCCCACTTGTACCAGGCACTTAGAGACTAGAGCCTCTTTACTGTGTCCTGCTCTGTCAGACACATGACTTATGTGCAGCATCTGGGCGCTCTTGGACCTCCTGGGTCCCCGTGAACTGTGATTGTCAAGTTAAGAATTATGGACCAGAGAAATTGGAATGCTGATAACCCAGAGGCTCTACCTTTTGGCCATAAAACTACTGCAGAAAATGGAACATACATTTGAGCAGAGGATGTTTGCATGAGCAAAAGACCTAAGAACACTTGCTCCATGCAGGAGTTGTAGGCTTTGAATATCAGTAGTTAAATCCCAGGATGGTGAATGTGATGTAGATTGAATTATAACACTCTCCAAGGTCATTGATATTATATTCCTAACTTTTACCCTTAAAGGTTTGGAAATTCAATTTTAATTATTGTTAACATGCTTCGTAAATATCCAAGGGAATACAACATAGACCTGTTCATACATCCAGAGAGCCAAAATCTGGCTCAAGTTGTTTTTTCTTCCACAGTTGGAGAAAATTGTGGTGTTTGGCTTGCCTCTTGGGGCATGTTAAACCACTTTTAATGCTGTCTCTTATTATTTTCTGACCATATGCACTTTCCACACATATCTAACTAGCTGCCTCAGATGAAACCCAACGTCTGGCCAAGCTGACGTAAATCTTTAGTAAGTGGTAAGAGAGAGCAGAGTGACACAGTGCCCCTTTAGTGTTCAGACACTACACGATTTAATAGTTGTAGACCTCATAGTCTCAGCAGCAACTTGAGATTTTCTTTCCAGTTCTAGAGAATGGAAATTTCTCAGCCGTCTTCCCACTGGCTGCATGAGGTAAAACTTAGCTGTAACTGGATTGACCTGTTTGCCTGTGAGGCATAGTATTCATCCTTAGCTCCTCAAATTATTTACCTGGGGTGAGTGGAACATAATTTTTACTTCCAAAGAGCATGCTGCTTACTGTGCAATTGCGATTTGATGCTTTAAAACCGTTGTCACCTGCACAACATACGCGTCCCAGAACATCCAAACCTGTATGTTACCAGTGAAGCTGCCAAGAGGCCAGGAGTGGCCATGATTGTCCAGTTGGTAACATGTTCTCAGTCCATATGGTAGATCTTAAAAATGGATGAACGCGAAATAACAGCAAAAATGCAGTTTTAAGGTTCTAATACTTTTAATCTTTGGTTTCTCAGAAAATCAGTCTTCTGCCATGTTTTGATATCAGAGCATGCACAGATTTTTAATCAGGAATCGTCTTTTTTTGATAAATGAAATCGACCTGACTGGGTTTTGGAACTGTGTCCTCTGCCATTCCCTCAGCCTCCATGCCTGTCTTCGGCACAGTTCACTCACGTGTTTTGAGTAATGCTCGTACTTTCTTCCAACTTGTCTTTCTTCAGTTGAGTTCAGTGCCAGACCCGAGCTGGAAACAATCTCAGGAAGTTTTCATTCATCAGACGTTTTCTTCCAAAGAAAAATTCTGAGACTAGGAGGGTCACCTTGAGAACTACTTGATAATATATTATCATAGTTCAGTGATTGTGTGTGTGTGTGTGTGTGTGAGAGAGAGAGAGAGAGAGACGCAGAGACAAAGAGAAAGATAAGGATGAAAGGGATGAGCAGCCTATGTAATCATGTACCCATAAGCAAATGAATATTTGGTAAAAAGCCAATTCGAGAAATAATACTTTCCAATCAATGTATCTAAATTATCTCTCTGTCCTATATCTGTCTTGATGGTAGAGAAACTCCATATTTATATGAGGCATTTCTCAGTTGTGGTTTAATAGCTGAACTTTTGTCCTCCCCTTAAGTTTTTTACCAGATCGCTAGGAATTGATAATATCATCGGAGTGTGGTATGTATCAATTTCCTGTAGAATGAACTTAGGGCTGGCAGTGAGCATGCTAGTGGTCTTGGATTCCCTTGCCCTGTCATTTTGTAGAAGCAGCAGTGAAGTTCCTCTGGAGGAAATCCCACCCACATGCCAGGATCCCGTCACATAGTGTTGGTCTGAGCCATGTGTACTTAGCACTCGGGTTTCTGTGGGAATTGGCCAAACGTGTTTGAAGGAAAATTTCAACCATATAGTTTATACATCAATATGTGAATGTGATATGACTACATCCTTGCTCAAAAAGAGGAAGGGAAGGGCAAGAAATTTAGTGAAAAGGCTGAAATGCACAGGCCAAGATGTAATTTCATTATACATAGGTTTTATAGCATCAAGATGTACAGATAATATTGTTTTATGCAGGGTTAGCCTCATCCATTCAAATCACCTGTCTGATACTAGGTACTTTGTGAAAGTGTGAAGACCTTTCTTACTGATTATTGATAGTTCCAGCCTAATCTTCTGTCAGATTCCCCACTTTGGTGACTGGCTGGTCACGTATCCAGCTACTGGGGCCAGAAACCCAAAGTCATCCTTGTCTTTTCAGTTTCCCTCACCCTTCCCATGCAAACCATCTTTAAGCACGGTTGGTTCTCACCTGCCAGGACCCCCCCACCTGCCAGCAACTCTCCACTTGTACATCACTACCGTCTAGCCACCACCATCTTTTCTCAGATCCTTCAGTAGCCTCCTTACAAGCCTCCCATTTCCGCTCTTGAATCCTCTGTGCAGTACGCTTTAAAAATAACACGCTGTGTTTTCAGGGGCTTCCTGTTAAGCTTCAAGCTGAATCCAAATTCTTTACCATGGCCTGGAATGTGCTGTGTAATCCAGTCCCTGCCCAATGTTCCAGCCCCATGGCGTACCCCTTTCCCCTTGCTCTTTGAGTTCTAGTCACAGTGGCCTTCTCTCATTACTGGAGAAGCCGGGCCATCTCCCAGCTCAGAGCCACTGTTCTTGCTGTGTCTTAAACCTCAGAAGCACTTACTCTTCACTACTCTTTGCTACTCTTACTATTCACATTGCACAGCTGACTTACTCTCATCCTTTAGGCCTCTGTATAAATAACCACCTTCTCCAGGAAGTCTTCCACAGTGGGTATCCCCAGTTATTCTCTATCCTGGCAGCATGCTTACTTCATTTGTACAGGAAATCACAGCCTCAAATCTAAAATGATTTTAAGGGCGCCTGGGTGGCTCAGTGGGTTAAAGCCTCTGCCTTCAGCTCAGGTCATGATCTCAGGGTCCTGGGATCGAGGCCCGCATCAGGCTCTCTGCTCAGCAGGGAGCCTGCTTCCTCCTCTCTGCCTGCCTCTCAGCCTACTTGTGATCTCTCTCTCTCTCTCTCTCTCTCAAATTAATTAATTAATTAATTAATTTAAAAAATTATTTTAAATGTACTCACCTATTTGATGACTACTTCTACCCTGCCAGATGGTAAATTCTGTGTGGTCAGGGAATTTTTCTCGTGCTGCTCACTGATACAACACAGTAGCTTGGTAAATGAACTCTGAGAAACAAATGGAGGGTTATGAAGGGATGGGTGAGCCTGGTGGTGGGTAGTAAAGAGTACACATATTGCATGGAGCACCGGGTGTGGTGCAAAAACAATGACTCTTGGATCAAAAAAAATTTGGTGAATGAAGAAATTCTTGATTACATTTTACAACTGTAATGTTTACTCATTGAACTTGATCATGGAAGTCGGAATGTCTGATTTTATTTTTTGTAGTGGGATATTTTAATTGTGGTGAAATATACATAATACAACTTTACTATTTTAGCCATCTTTAGATGTGTGGTTCAGTGGCACTAAGTGCATTCACGTTGTGTGCAAACACCACCACAATCTATATCTAGCACGTTTTCACCTTCTTGAACTGAAACTGTACCCATTAAACAATGACTCCCCTCTCCTCCCTTCCCTTAGCGCCTGGCAACCAACCTTCTACTTTCTGTCTCTATGGGTTTGGCTAGTCTAGCTATCTCATATTAGCGGAACCTACATTGGAATAACACCAGTCAGTTAATTTTTATTGCCCCTTTACAAGCATAGGCCTTTATTCTCTATATGTGAAAATCTCGTTTATAACAACGATATTCCAATTTTAACAATAAACGTTCCATTAGAATCCTTCAGAAATTAAATTCCCTTCAGATAGAATTTGTATTTGGAAATTAAACAGTATTACAAGGCACTTTTAAGACACATGAGTTGATCTAAGAATATGTCAGCCCTGGAAAGTTACATTTAATATCATTGATCACAGGGCCCTTTACTCTTATGTTATTAATCTTGCTTTTGGAATGTAGGGAATGTTTTATACTTGGTGGCTTTGAAGAAAATATAAAAGAACAAATAAATCATATTGTTATATAATACTATTGTTTTTGTCTTGCTGTTCAATAGCTGCTTCTCTGTGGTGAAACTGCAGTTTGGTTTAACACGGCATTCATGCAAGCCATTTTCAAAGTGCATAAATCAGAGCCAGCTGGTTCTTGAATGTGCAATTTGCAGACCACGAAAAATGAAGACACTCTATGATTTTATTATCTTGATGGTAAATACATCACCCAACCCAGAATTTGACTTCTATCCACCGCACCACCCATTTTTGTGCTTTGGAGATAACATTGGGGGAAAGTAAAAATCAGTTAAGACTCGTAGGATGTACAGTGAGGGAACAAAGAGTGTCAGGTCAATGATTATTCAGACTTGAGATATTCTCTTCCCTGAACAAGATTGCTTACTGTTTTCTTCATCATGGACCAGAATAAAATGTGGTAACAGTCTTTTGTGATTGAGTTGCTGCAGCACATAACTGGGTTACTCAGAACTATGGTTTGAATTTGGTTAACTACTTAGTCTGCATGTTAGAATTAAAAGGTGTTCATCTGCTTGTTTCTGCAGTTTTGAATGATATTTATATTAAAATTTATGATGACTAATACTTTTATGAATTAGAGAAGTTAAAAGTCAGCAAATGTTAGTAGAAAGTTTTGTGCTTATTCTTATGCCATATTTCTAAAACTTATTTTTTAAAATTAGTTAACAGTGAAGCTGCATCTCGAATACAGTTACTAAAAGATAAACATTTTGTGTAATGTAATTTAGTAAATTTTGCCAAAAGGTCATATTCTTTAAATAACATTGTGGAGACCATATTCACACTCATATCTGCATGTAGCATTTTATAAAAATGTATGGATTAGAAAGTATATTTGAAATTTATTGTGCCATTAAAAAAAAAACATAGCTTGGATGAAATGAAAGAGACAATATTGCGTAGGAAAAATAGCCCAGGAAGGAATCCTCACTCCCTCAGAATATTTACTATTAAGCATTTCAAACTTACATTAAAATTGAAATAATAATGTAAAGTATAACCATATGCCTTACACCTACATTAAATATTCGTTAACATTTTTCTACTTTTATACACATAATATTCTCTATGTGCTTACTTATATATGTGTGTATGTATAAATATATATTGTTATATAATGTATTAAATAGTATATATTATATAAAATATAATTATATATTTATAACATGTAGTTACGTACTCATATACATTCATTGTCTGTTTTGCAGAATCATTTGAAAACTAAGTTGTGTGCATCACACTTTACCTCACAGATAACCAAAATACCATGACCATATCTAAGAGAACAATTCCACAATATTATATAATATGTAGCCCATTTGTCTCTTTTCGAAACAATCCAATTAAGGTTCAGTTATTATGTCTTTTTAATCTAAACAATCCCTCTACCATCTTTTTTTTTTAAGAGAGGGGGTCATTTATTTTTAGAAAAGTTCAAGCCAGTTGCCTTTGAAAATCATACATTCTGGGTTTTCTGAGTGTTTCCTTGTGGTGTCATTTGTCTTGTTCTTCTACCCCATATGTCCTCTCTGCTTGCTACAGGCATGGTCTGGAAACTTCATTTGATAAAGGCTTGACTATTTGGGGCATAAACTTCATAGATGATGTTGAGTACTTTATATTTAATCAGGAGTCATGGAAGTATTTCAAGGTGGTCTGTAATTGTGTAATTATTGAGAAAATTAATAGTTCACTTTTGGTGTTACTGATGCTAACTTTGATCAATATCTTTGGAACCTGGGTGGAGAATCCCCCTGGCATTTCGCTCAGGTACCATGTCTAGCACTGGGCAGGGCAGTTGGAAGCAGGAGTTCCTGGTAGTGGAGTGATGTCATCTATGTAGATGTGCTTTGTAACACTCGGAGGGGAGAGCTTAGAAACGTGAATTCAGCTGACTGTTAGAACAATGGAGCAGTGGGTGGTTACCTTCTTAAATTTTAATTTGCTGTCTGTTTTGGTGAGCTTGTGATTAGTATAATTAATAAAGAACATAGTAAAGCGCCCCATAATCAGTCAAGACTATGGAAATGGGTACAATGGAATTGGATTATATTGAGCAGCAGCGATCCAAGTTCATGGGCTTTTTCACATTTCTAAGCTTAGACCTTCAGGTAAGCAGTCAGCTATCTTGCACATACCTCCAATTAATGATGGAACATAAGCATTTTGCAATAAAGTCAAAGAGAGAGAGAGAGAGAGAGAGAGAGAGAGAGAGAGAGAGAGAGAGAGAGAGATTGAACCTAGAGCCCTAGAGGGCAAAGTCACTTTGGGGGGCTTTTGCAAAAGGCAGATACCCAGGCCCCATGCCACTTCTACTGAATTGCATTCCAGGGGATGGGAGAGGGGGAGAGGAGAGGGGCTGTGGGAGGACAGGGATGAGGCCCAGGCATTACTATTTTGCAAAACTTCCCCAGGTGATTTGGTTATGTCCTAAGGTTAAGAATAATTGGAGAAAGAAGAAATGGCAGCAGTTATGAGACTAATTATGATCATGGAACTTCTTTGCTTTAATTTTCCTCAGACTGAAAGTTCTCCGAACTCTTTCCTCAGGAGGTTGTATTGAAATTCCTCACGTTAGGAGTCTAATGCATCCCAGGCCAACCTACCTGAAAGGAAGAAGCATGCTGTGACACTGTCATGGATAAATTGATATCTCATTCTTTTGTTTGTAATTTTTATGAAAAGAAGGGTTTAAAATAATTGGAGCCTACTGCCCCAAATTATATCCTTGTGCCTTCCCTGCAGTTTGTGGTTTAGTGACTGGGCAGGAGTGACAAGAATTCATTGTACCACAGAATATCCTTTCTCTGTGCATGATGCTTTTGCTGCAGGGTGAAGTCTGATTACAAATGAAAGTAAAGAAACACTGTAGGTCCCAGCATTCTGAGCTGCAGATCTGGGAAGGGGCCGAGGATCCAAAGCTACATGTACACATTGGTTAGATCCTAAGTCTTGAGGCTAAATCTATGGGGACTATGAAACAGTCCTGGAGCCTCAATCACTGAGAATGGGAACATGTAGATGTAGAATTTCCCATGAACAAGCCATACTAAAGTAAGCCAGTTAAAAACAATTAAAATTGTATTTTAATTTGGGAAAGGCTTGGCCTGTTGCCCTAGTTCATGGAGGTCTTATAAGTCAGTGATTGTGGAGCAATTTGCAAACAGAAAGTGATTTTAATACTATATTTTAGTTGCATTAGGAGTAATGATTTACGTTGAGGGAATGAGTCAGACATTACCCAAGCATTAAATTAGGCACATTCCCTGTCTTGTGCTGGGACTATCTGAAAAAAAAAAGAGTATGTAAATTTAGCCTAGTATCATGTAAGTGCTATGGGAATAATTGTAAATAATTGGATTATTAGTAAGGAATTGGGAGTGCGCGCAGGTTTTTTTTCTGTGGTTAAAGCATTGGACAAAAAACAGCATAACTTTGGCAATCTAAATGAAGCACAGGACAAAAAGAACATGCTGCCAAATCAGAATGACATTTGAAAACCACGTTAATAGAGCATTTACCTTCCAAGAGATTTTTAGATCCAATTCTATTTCATCCAGATTATGCCTCTCCCTCTGCACTTAGCAATTTTTATTGAAAATGTGGCCCTACAAATACATTTTATGTCCACTCACTAATCTGCACTGTCAAATGGTTTGGTTCTTTGTCCATAGTCGAAATCTGTTAAGTCTAGGTTCTGTTATACATACTCCAACAATTTGCCAAATATCCAGTATATTTAATAGAGATGGGTCCCTATGCCCTCTAGAGATGCCTAATGAAAATTGTCAGAATTATGGTTGCCATTTCTTTCTTCCTTCCTTCCTTCCTTCCTTCCTTCCTTCCTTCCTTCCTTCCTTCCTTTCCTTTCCTTTCCTTTCCTTTCTTTTCTTTATTTTTTAAGATTGTATTTATTTGATAGAGACACACAGTAAGAGAGGGAACACAGCAAGGGGAGTGGGAGAGGGAGAAGCAGAATTCCTCCTGAGCAGGGAGCCAGATGTGGGGCTCGATCTTCGGACCCTGGGATCATGGCTTGAGCTGAAGGCAGACTCTTTTTTTTTTTTTTTTTTTT
>LNAC01000873.1:401409-549947 GCA_002007465.1 Ailurus styani | reverse complement strand
GGGGGGGGGGAAGCAGGCTCCCTGCTAAGCAGACAGCCCGATGTGGGCCTCGATCCCAGGACCCTGAGATCATGACCTGAGCCGAAAGCAGAGGCTTTAAACCACTGAGCCACCCAGGTGCCCCTGAAGGCAGACTCTTAACGACTGAGCCACCCAGGCGCCCCAACAGTTGCCATTTCCATTCCACGCGTTTCATGTTGAAATGAGAGTAAGAAGTCGTTGACCCTGGAAAAGTCTAAGGATTATTTTCTTTTCATGAGGGTCTTCCAATGAGGACTTCATGTCTGAAATCATGAGGCTGTGTCAGACAGGGCTGAATCAGATTGTCTTAGTATTTTGTAGCTTGCCTTGGTTTTGCTGGTGTCAGTCTTAAAACACATGTTTGCACCTACTCTGAGTCTTTGCAACCTTCATATATAAGATCTTTCCGGTAGGTTATCTTGACAAAATGAGCAGCTAAACCAAATCCAAGCAGTGTCGAAGAGAGGATATAAATTCAAATTCATGTTCCATTATGTTTTTTAAAGATTGAAAATATCATGCCACCATGAACCTGTTTGATTCAAGCATGTGTACTTATCTCCATAAATTAAAAGAAGAAACAAACTTAAATTTCTTTCCTTGTTACCTAATACAGAAAGTTTTATTCATTCTTTCTAGTCTCAGAAGTAAAATATGCATATGTAGTTATAAAAATCTTGGTGGCTTTTGCATGAGACTAAACATATTTCATCCTCAAGAAGTTCATCAGTAATGTATGGTGAATGCTGTGTGTAAAAATGAAGAATTGGAAGTGACTTAAATGACACACAGTAAGAAAATTATTGAATAAATTATGTTATAACTTGATGGAAAATTATCCATCATGTACATCTATTAATGTAGCAATTAAAATCACATTTTGGAATAGTAGTAAAATGGGAAAATGCTTTTGGCAATATTAAGATTCAAAATCATAGATTTAATATAATTCCTATTTTGTGATAAAGAAAAAAAACATGCAAAATTAGATTAAGATAATATAGCCAATATGTACCAAAGATTTCTTTAGGTGCAGTTACATGTGATTTTTATTTTCTTATTTATGTTGGTACCTTTTCCTAATTGTCGGAAATTATTTTTGAATCACAAAAATATACAATAAAGTGTTAAAATAGAAAAATGCTATATGTTAGATAAGGATTTATTAAATGCCTAGCCTATAGGTAATATTTGGAAGAATTGAGCAAAATAATGAAAGATTACAGCATTTGACTTTGTCCATGTGTTTACTGCCTTTAAGAGCACTTTTGCTACAAACTGTCATAGTGTTGTCATTTTTCTTTATTGACAGAATGAAATGAGGGTGGCGATCTTATTCAACAGCATTTAATTTTTGTATTCTTGTTTGAATTCAATGCTATGGAAGAAAATAGCCGATTTTGAATAGATCTGGCATACTTTGAAAAATATTAAATATTAAAATATACCTAGAATTTGGCTATATAAAACTGAAAAATAATAAGTAGGGTAAAAAAAATGCATGAACAAAGTAGAAAGGCAGTAAACTGAGGCAGTGACGAGATGAGGCTGGAAAGGTAGGTGAGGCCAGAGCATTAGTGACTCGAGGTATAGTATACTCAATGAAAGGTATCAGGTTCGTCTTTTGGAATGGTAACACTGGTGGTGTTTACGTACAAGTGAAACAATTTTTTGACCTGTTTGCATATCCTGTACTAGTGTTTACTTAATATTTTTCTTTAAATTGAGTTAAACTTTTTTTATTCATCCTCATTATAGCAGATGTATTTGTGAAATCACGAGCCCATTATGGTTATGCTTTTTAATAATACAAATTAGAATTGACAAATGACTGTTAAAACCTGACCATCTAAAGCCATCTTGCCTCCCATCACACACACCATGCTTTTGGAAGCACTTGCATGGAAAGGGAAATGTGGAGATGGGGACTCGGCATTTTGGCCATCATATCCATCTCTTCAGTGCTACCATAATTTGGGCCTCGTCCTCTTGCTGAACTTGACTGGGTGACATTTTGTTTTAGGAACTGCTCAGAAGGCTCATATTTCCACGTGGACTTTAAGGCGGCATGGGCATTAGGACGGTGCCATTGAACATAGGTGGCTCATTCCAGCAAGACAGAAGGCAGAGTGAGGAAGAACATTTAATGATGGGGAGGTCATAATTCCAACAGAGAAAGCAGGAGAGAATACACATAACAGAGGCGTGCCTACCTACCTAGAGAAAGAAAGAAGAGAAAAGTGAAAACCTAAGCCAGAGGTTTCATCAGCACACACGGTGATTTTCATAATTTGTAGAACTCAATGGTGAAAGGAGCATACTGGAGTTATTCAGTTATTTATTATTTATCTCCTGCATCCCTGGACTCACAGGAAACTATCTGTGCACTTTTGAAAATGACATGGGGAAGCTTGCAGTTTTAGGTAGTGGGTAGACACCCATGAGTCTTGCCACAACTCAGCCTTCCTTATCTGCCAAGGTCACTGTAGAACAGAAAGGGATATTATGGTCTCTATTTCTCTCATAGGGAGACAGGGGACACCTGACTTTGGTCCTCTGTGCTCACTACGTGTTAATCTTTCTTGTTTTTTGGCTGCTGAATCCAGATTGACTTTCTCCTTTTAGCAAAACAAAACAGAACAGAACAAAAATGGAGGCAGATTTTTTTTTTTTTTTATCCAGTGAGAGTACTTGGAAATTCTCCTGTGGCCTTCGCTTATCCCTGTCTGCTTGAAGACAGACTTTTGCCCAAGGGTTACAATGATTTCAGACCAATGTCCTTACTCTTTATCTTAAATACCTAATGTCTTCGCATGGGTAAATATTTTTAAATGTTTACTTATTTGTTTGCTTGCTTGTTTTTTATACTTAGAATAAGACGGACCCAATCCAAAAGAAATGAGTAACCCATTTCTTTTGCTCAAGGAACTCCCAGAAAGAAGGTGCCATGACTTGCCTCATTGCAAACTTTGAAAATTTTTCTTTCTTCAGCATGAATAATAATAACACTGTAAGCCCACGAGGGCAGGGATTTGATCTATTTTAATCATTTAAACATCTACATCAAGCACAGGGCCTGATTCATAGTAGGCACTGATACACTTTTTTGAGTGAATGAATGCATATTAATATCATAATGCTATGTATGTTTAGGACATCACAGTTGTAAAGTGTTTTCCATTAGCTCATTTGATCCTTACAACGGTGTCTTCGCAGTGGGTAGGAATTGGTGTTTTTATCCCCATGCCCTAGGTGGGGAACATGGAGGCGAGTGATAGAATGGTCTGCGCAAGTCTTCACACAGAGTCACTGATGTGTGGGTCCCTCCCTGAAGACTCTTGCCCAGTTTGGAGTCACATGAGATGGGGCACAGCTGTTCCTCTGCGTGATGGTTCCTGCTTTTCTGGTCCTTCATGGAATTCTCCTTCTTTATTTTCAGATTACAGGACAGGCCCATGTTTTACTGTGGTCAGCAACCAGATGTGCCAGGGACAGCTCAGCGGGATTGTCTGCACAAAAACACTCTGCTGTGCCACAGTCGGCCGAGCCTGGGGCCACCCCTGTGAGATGTGCCCCGCCCAGCCCCACCCCTGCCGCCGAGGCTTCATACCAAATATCCGCACGGGAGCCTGTCAAGGTAAGCCTCTGGCTGATGGAGTTATTAATGGATTCATCTTATTTGCTCTGGAGAGCCATTCTCCAGTGAAGTTGGAGAGAATGGAAAAGCGGTGTCAGAGACATAACTTCATGATTTCGCTGACGGCATGATATCCAACTTAGGCATGAGGAGCGTGGCTCAAGAGAGAGCAGCTGGTCTCTCTGGAGTTTTCCTTGCCAGCAGTTCCCCCTCCGACCCCAGAAGTGTTTCTAGGGGCTGGTATGATTCTGTTTGCAGCAATGCTATGCGTTGTAGCAATGCTGTGTATAAACACCAAGCAAAATTTGTGAACGAGGTAGTTTGTTTTTCTCATTTTTTCCCTTCGTTTGATATTGTTGGAGTTCCTCTGTCTCGCGGGTTGTACTTAGTTGACCTCAAGAAAATTGTTCCTCTCTCCATTCTACATGCTACATTATGCCTCTTTTTTTTTTTTTACAAGTCCGAAATAAATTAAGATTTGTTTCACAGTTTTAAATATCCCCAGATGTCGCCTGCTCGCTTCTTCTCCACCTCCCATAGAAGCCCTTACTCTGTTTTTGGCTTTCATTCCTGTTCTTCCAGCTGTACAAATTCTTTTATTGTCTGGATGTCTGGCAGGAAACAGGAGGAAGTGAACGGAGGCAGTTCAGCACTAAACTGATGGGATTGAAAACTCCCAGGCTGTATCTGTTTCCTTTAGGCATCTTCAGGGCTTTTTTAGTAAGTTGCAATATTTTCAGAAAATTCAGGGTATGCTTTTCTGAGGCAAACACATACTAGTTTGGTTTTGTTCTATATGTTGATTCTAAGGCTAATAGGCAGTAAAACAGAATTTGGGTTTAATCCCACAGGTCTGTGGGTCTCCATTAAATTATACTTTCACAAATTCCACTTGTGATAAACACTGTTGGTCCTGGCTCCCGACTGGTAATGTATAACATACAACTCCTTTATGTGCCCTTCAACTTGTCCTTCTGAATGTCAGGAACAGCAAGAAGTCACCTGGAAGTGAAGTAATTACAGAGGGGTCGAGTGTGTGATTTTATAAAATAAAAAGTAAGTTTAGTTCCCCCTTTCTTAGGCACCTTCCTTATTTTTTCTCATCCTTAGAAAGTCCCAGTGAGTTTTGAAGAATTCTTGGTCTTGGTGTTCTGAAGCCAGCTGCTACCCATGAACGCATTGACAGAGACCAGAAAGCCAGAAGTGGTGTCCATGAGTCTTTGCCAGAGGTTGAGGCACTAAGAATTTGGGGAAAAGAAAATGAAGAGGAGGAGGGAAAAGCGACTACTCTGTGGCTTTACGATGCATTTCCTATGGTCTAGACTTGTCCCAGCACATTCTTTCTGTCCCTTCCTGACTCTGTTATTAGACATCCAAGGGGGTGGGGGATGATTTCTATCAGAAATTTTGTGAAACGCATGAAATCAAAATGGTAGCCATATTGCTACTTCGAGAATGAAATTCATCACGTTCAGTTGTGTTTTTTTTTAGTGATTCTGCTATTGGCTTGGGGCTCTGTCCCTTTGCTGGTGTTTTTAGACCTTGAGCCAGATGTGAGGGGCTGTGGGCAAATGGGTTCATAAAGGAGCTTATTCTGTCTTTGTCTTAGAAAGAATGGCCACAGAGAAGAGCCCTCATATATATTTCCTCATGGCCAAAAATTATGACCAACAAGACTATCAAGTTTTGCTTATATGTACCATCAATTTGAAATAACATTTTAATAACTTATTCAGCGTATCAAGAGAATGGAAACTTCTGGTCTAAGACAAAATTGAGATCAGCTATAAAATGTAATCTAATTATACTCCACATATACTGATTCGTTTGTGGGTTGGGACAGACCATTTAAAACAGTGACACTTTTATAGCAAAATAAATTGTTGCTCCTTTAGTATCCTTTCCTTCGTGCCGACTTTTCTCAAGAACACAGGTTATTAGAGATCTTAAAATTGGTGATCACTCTCTTGCTTCATACAATGAAGTGTAAAACAGGAGAGTACTCTAGGTTTCTAGATTTCTAAAAGGATATCCAAAGTGAGGGAAAGAAAAGTTAGACTGCCACCCTGGGGGGTTCCTTTATTAAACTAGACCTTTGTGTGTTATATATGAAGAGATGGAAAGAATGTACATGATGTATTTTTTACAGTCTTTCTAACTGAACATAATGAGCCTGGAATGATTACTTTTGTTCCTAGGAGGTTCATATTTGGGGCTACATGTGGGGCCACAATTCTTAGGTGCCAGGGATACAGCTATGAAAAAAACAGACAAAAAACCTGCTCTCTGAAATTTACATTAAAGACAGTGGATTTATGAAACAAAACAAAGCAAACAAGTATTTATCAGGTTGGCTGATTATTCATCCTATGGAAAATAAAAAAGCAAAGAAGGGTGGTGAATGATGGGGGCGCTGGCTGTTGCTGTTAGATTGGTCAGGGAAGGGTCCACTGCCAGAGTGGAACAGAGACCTGATGGATGGGACAACATGAACCTTTATGAAGCTTTATGGAGGGAGAATAATGCAGGTAGAGGGGCCACTACTATAAAACCCCAGGCAAGTGCATCCTTGGTATCTTTAAGGAATGGCAAGGAAGCCAGTGTGGAAGGAGAGGAGTGAGAGAGGGTGGAGGCCAGAAGATGAAGTCAGAGAGTAGAGGGGGCAGATAGAATCTTCTAAGATACGGGGTTGAGTTCTGAGCTGGGAAGGACACACTCTGTCTTACCTTTAAAAAGTTTCCCTCTGGCGGCTGCTCTGCCAGCAAGGTGAGTCTACAGCTGAGACAGCACATTCATATGGGATGTCTCTCACTTCTCAGCCCAACTTCCTGGGTTGTTTAATTTTTCCTGCGCAAGGCACTTCTACAGAATGGAAGGTGAACATTTCCCAGTTCATTTGCATAAAAACATTCACTGTCTCAAGTAATCCGAGTGATTGTAAGTAAATTCTGTTTTAACTGAATCATTCAATATAAGTCTTAGAGACAGTTTTATTATAGAAATGTATTGCATTTTGATTCTAAGGATTTCTTGAATAACTCTAGTTATTACTGTCAACCTTTTCATCATTGTATCCCTGTAATTTGCAGCATACATAATAAAACCCACAAAAATCAGTATAAATATTCCCCCCTACACAGGGAAGATGGAAGGTGGGAAAATTAACAATATTTGTGACTTCTTATAAAACATTATTGACCAAGTTATGTTACTCAAATAATTTATTTTACAGGTGGTTGTAAGAAATAGTTTCTCGCGTCGTATTCCAAATATTGTGATGGACAAATAACTCACTGACATAAATATGGTAATATAATTGTAGACAAACCATTACATTTTCTTCTGCAATGACTTATATGAATCTCTCCTTCTCTTCTCTCTGTCTCCTTAAATCTGACAGATGTGGATGAGTGCCAGGCCATCCCTGGGCTGTGTCAAGGAGGAAATTGCATTAATACTGTTGGGTCTTTTGAGTGCAAATGTCCTGCTGGACACAAATTTAATGAAGCATCACAAAAATGTGAAGGTAAGAAATATCCTGCTTTGCAGTTAAGGGGTGGAGGGGCAGGCAAAACCCAAATCAATGACAAGCTTTATTGCAAATTGTTCCAAAATCCTTCTGTCTTTGTCATTCCTATGAATGTGTAAATATCATATTCTTACCAGAAATAATATGCCTTTGTGCTATTGAACCAGAAAAACCCTGCAGCTTTTTCCACTTTTATAGACCCAAAATAAGAGATCCAGCTGAATCAAATTAAATACTAAAACATGAAATATTTTTGAACCAATATTTGGGTTAAAATGTTCAAGACACATGTTTTTGCATAGTTCTAGAGACATGAATTTAAATTTAATCATTACATATCATTCAGAAAGACATATCTTTTGATGTTTTTCTAGTTAAAATGTATGTTTGACTTTTTTTTGAGAGAGATTAACTCTTATGTTTATGCTCCTAGAACAAACTTAGTATTTTCTTTCCTGCCTATCAAATGGAAGCCTTTTAATGTTAATCAGACAGAAAAATAACTGGAGGTAAATTTATATATTTAAATTTAGTTTATAGATTGAGCTTCTGAAAATGTGTGTAGAGAGAATGTGTTCATATTCACTACTATTGCTTCTTGCCAAAGAGAGGCCCGGCATCTAAGGCCATAATAAATGCTTTTTCCATGAGAGGGAAATAAGTAGGCAGCATCGAACTCTCTTTTCTTTGATGAGTGCACATATAATGTCTGACAGTAATGTAACAAGTTATGTGTCTCATCAAACTCAGCAGAGCAAACGTCTTCATTTTCAGCTCTACCTGGTGTGATACAAAGTTTCATTTCGACGCATGCGCTGCTGTTGTATCAACTCCTGAACTCCAGCAAGGAGGACTAGTTCATTCTAAATCATTTGTCTGGGGTTGGTTCTGGGTCCTTAATCTTCTTTGTAAATAACCACGGTATATCATACTTGGGAAAGACAGCATCAGAGTTGAGGTGTGGTTCATAAATTACACAGAAGTTTAGTATCTACTTACCCTGAAACTGAATAATCTGGAATTTGACTCTGCTAGAATTATCTTTATGGGTGTGAATTGTTTTGAAGTTACTAATTATCATAGAATTTACAACGATATGTTCTTGAACATGCTATACATGGTTGAGGTAGCTGTGAAAAATACTCCGGTTCTAAGGAAGTAGGAACTTCTTTTTTTTTTTTTTTACAAAGTTTTATTTATTTATTTGACACAGAGAGATCAGATCACAAGTAGGCTGAGAGGCAGGCAGAGGGAGAGAGAGGAGGAAGCAGGCTCCCTGCTGAGCAGAGAGCCCGATGCGGGTCTCGATCCCAGGACCCTGAGATCATGACCTGAGCCGAAGGCAGAGGCTTTAACCCACGGAGCCACCCAGGCGCCCAGGAAGTAGGAACTTATAAACATTTTAAGTTTCAAAGAACAATAAAGTTGACTCTTACAGCCCAATGTATTCTAGAAG
The DNA here is from genome assembly GCA_002007465.1 of Ailurus styani. NCBI lineage: Eukaryota > Metazoa > Chordata > Mammalia > Carnivora > Ailuridae > Ailurus > Ailurus styani. The sequence goes on along the minus strand of LNAC01000873.1, from coordinate 541,304 downwards.
TTATATTGTAGATCTAAGTCAGAAGCAGAGCTTGTTGATACTGAACAGGGTAAAGAATTTACCCAGTTGCACCCTTTCACGTTATAAATTAAGGAACTGTCTATGTTAAGTTCCCTGTTTGAAGTCATTTAGATAGTGCTAAAATTCGCTTCTTTGGATTCCCACTCTGGTACTTGTTATACCACATCCTCTTTCCTGGATGTAATCCATAATCTCTAATATTAATATTTAATAATTATATTTCCTAATATTTGGAAAAATTTTAAATATGATAATATAGATTTTCAGGTACCATTATATGTGCCTCTTTATGCCACTAATAAGCTGTAAGGTTTATAACAGCACACAAAATCCACATCAGCAGTGGGTCACGTCTAATATTTTCAGGCTTTCGCCGCTTGATAGGTTCAGCTTAGATATAGCCAGCTTTAAGATTTAGGGCAGTATGGTCCATATGATTTGTCCAGTCTTCATTGTTTTCTGGAATTCCGTAGCTTCCAGCTTAGAGCAAAATTGTTTTCCGGTGCCTTTCCCTCAGACCTGTCAGTTAACATGGGTCAGGATCAATCACCTAGTACAGCTGCAAACAAGACAAAAGACGCACAGATTTAATACTCAAACTGAAAGAAAACTCATTCAAAATCCTTCTGTTAATGCTAAGAAGCCTATTATGGTGGTGTGTCCAAGGGACAAAAAAATTCAGTCTGAAAATTGCTTAATCCTTTTTCACAAATATTTTTTTTTTCCAGCTACATATTGAAATCAGTAGCAAGATAAAAACAGCATACTTTTGGCTAGACCTTTTTTTTCCCCTTAGCCATCTATGGTTACATTAAATTCAGATGATGAGGGGTTTTTTCCCCCTCTCTTTTTATTTTTTTATGCAAAATTGATACTGGAAGAGAATGTCCCGTTAGTACTACATGTACTCTGGCCGGGAAGCTGGTTTGAGCATTGTTGCCGTGTCTTACTGGGGTAGGAGAGTAATCAGAAAGACCTCTAAGAATGTTCGGTGAGCTGAGTCCCGTCCTTCAGCCCTTCTCCTGCCCCACGCCTCATTATGGGAATGTCGTAACTCTGGGCATAGGATGATTGATAGGATGGTCAATAGAAGGAATTCCAGAAAAACTAGCCCACACCACTGAAAGGATGAAGAGAACATCTGTGTGCCTTGGGACGATGGTCAGGCCACAGTGGGATTTTGTGCCCTTGTGAAAATCGTTCTGGCACCTTTGCCATTACTCTGAGTGGCTTTATGAAATGCATCTTCCTCTTGGAAAGGAAGGGACTGGGTACCTGGAAGCCCACAGTAATTTATTTAAAAAACCAATTCAATCAAAAATTGGCTTTAGCAAATTTACAAGATGCTAACCTTCATTCCCTCAGTGATGGTAAGGGTAGATTTTTTTGTGAGATCTTCCTTTTGCAGAATTCTCCCTTCTTAAAATATCCCCTTTCCCTCAAACTTAAAAAAAGTCACAGACCAAGTTTTATATCCGTGCATGCAATATAGATTCATTTGAAATGTAAATGAATAAGCGGAAGGGATTAAATAACAATTATTACATTTTCATAAATTTAAGAACAGATCGAGATTTATAGCTGTGATTTGAAAAAAAAAAAGGGAAACAGAGTTCAGGCCCACCTTCATTGTTGATTTTTCCAATGACTCTCGAGTGTGCACGCTGAAAGAACACATGAGCCTTTTCTTTTCGGAAACCAAGGCCATATTTGCATAGGTTACTGTGGGAGGAAATTAAGAAATAAAAAGCGTAATTAAAGGATTAAGTTTTATTTCTGGAAGAAGTCCCTTGGATTCCTAATTAACCACTAATATTTTGGGATTTAGATTACCGCCAGCCCAGCCTTCAGCAATTGTAATAGCACTGCATGATGCAAAAGGACTTTTTAAAAATGTAGCTCTTAAGTCTGTGCACTCCCTAATACTTGGCCAAAAACCTGAAGACTTCCCCTTTATAAAATAACGACATATTTATCTGACGGCTACTTGCTCTCAGGAGCTCTTACCTTCCCAGGCACCAAGGAGAATTCCTGGGGCTACCTAACCCACTGGTGTAGCTGGGGCTCCAGCCTCTGCAGCTGGTTGTAAGGCCTTGACTCCTACTCTTCAGGGTCACCAGCTCCCTACATGTTGCTGAACAAAATCTCTGTGCTGTAGGCATAGGAGCACTAGGCACAAGGTAGACTCAGCCCTAGTCCTCGTCATGTCCCCTGTCTTCTGTGTGCACTTGGATAAGTCAGTCACCAGCTGAGTCACTTCAACTTTCAGATGAGGAGTTTGAACAAGAGAGGATCTCTGGGGCTCCTTTCCAGTTCCGCAGTCTAGACCCCATCTTCACATTTCTCATTCTTTCTCAGTTGTGATCAGAGAACAGGTGCTGCCTCAGAAACCGTGCAAGCCGGCATCTATGGTATGACCATAATAGGGCATGGCTGGTGTTTTTTCAACATGACTTGAAGAATTAGCTTGTTTTCTTTTTAGTCACATATTTTACACTGGATTTCGTGTGTCCAGTAAAGCAAAGCTCATCTCACAGACGAACAGGGGCAGCAAAGCTGGAGAGAAAGGGCCTGCCATTCACGTCCCTTTTTGGGCTCACAACAAGAGGCCAGGGACACCACAGGCATGGCTACTTCCCAGCAGTTCTGCCTCTCCCTCCTGCCCCAGGGAACCAGGGAGAGGTATCCAGAGCACAGAAGCAGCTCTTTCCAGGCAAGCCCTACTTCCCACCAGACCCCCCAAACTGATTTACTTTATGGCTGGCATGTGATATGGATGGATTTACAGAAATGCTAAGAAATCCACTGATCTCAAACTCTCTCCGACATGGGATCCCTGAAATTCTATTAAAAGGAGATAAATACAGTGTGCTAAGAGCCTGGGGAAAATAATAGATTGGTATGAATGAGTTTCAGAGTATAGTGGTTTCGATTCCAGTGCTTTATTCTGGCCTTTTACTGTGGAGGGACTTGACCCCAGCCTGGTCATGAAATCAGAACTGCTACCCCATCGTTGTTGAAGCATCAGGACTGAGAAGCAAGGAGGTTCAGGAAAGTAGAAGGGCTCTAGACCCGTGAAGAAGAAGGGGTTTTTCATTGAGGAGAGGACAGTATAGGGAATTCATAGCCATTTAGGCTTCTTCAAATTGAACAATGTAACCCAGTCCAGTTTTAACTTTATCTAGGTGAAAACGAGGGTGTGCATGACGGTGTGTTTCCTAACTTACTGACCTTTGAGGGAGACCAGGCACCTAAGTGAGATCCCTGCCCCTCTCCCCGCTGCCCAGCCCCTGGCCCTGGGAGACTGGGGTCTAACACCACTTTGTAAATGAGCCTCTTCGCTCTTACTTCGAGTTTTACTCATGCCGGTTTTCGGAAGTCTTCCGTGTTATACAAGAGCTATGCCTGGGCACCAGCACTATGGAAATCAGTCCTGTGCTCATACCTATACTGTGAGGATTAGATGAGTTGACTCACACGAAACCTTTAATCAATGCCGGGTGCTCAATACCTGTCAATTCTCATTATTATTGTTGTTGCTATCATCTCAGTCAAGGGGCCAGATTTAACCTAGCCAGCAAGTGAAAGGTGTCTCCTCAATCCTGCCAGTTCTGTTTTTTTAAATAACTTTTTGGGGATATATTTTGTCACTTAAATAACCTCTTTGGTTATTGATCTAAGTGGCCTTAATAAGGATGGTAGCAGTTATTTATACAAACAGGTAGAAAAATATTTCTTTTAATAGACAGGATTTCCTCTTATGATCATTGGTAAGAGTTCAGTGACCCAGACCACAGCCTTTAGGGACACTTTGAGGAAGGTATGTTCTTCTTAAGACCTCTGTGTTACGGGTCTTATCCTTAACAGCACGAGGTTGTTGAGTCCTCTAGGCTGAACTTACTGGGTGGTGGTCTTGTTTGAGAGAGAGACGGTATATGACCCTGATCATGACCTGAGCTGAAATCGAGAGTCTGACATTTAACTGACTGAACCACACAGGTGCCCCTTGTTTTTAGTTTTTTGGGTTTTTTTTTTAAAGATTTAAAAAAAAATTTTTTTAGAGATTTATTTATCTGACAGAGAGAGACACAGCGAGAGAGGAAACACAAGCAGGGGGAGTGGGAGAGGGAGAAGCAGGTTCCCCGCTGAGCAGGGAGCCCAATGTGGGGCTCCATCCCTGGACCCTGGGATCATGACCCAAGCTGAAGGCAGACGCTTAAGGACTGAACCACCCAGGTGCCCCGCCCCTTGTTAGTTTTTAAGCAGGAGTGTGACTGGTAAATGTAGGAAGATCAATTGTCTTAAAATGTGTCTTCTGATTTTATGCTAGTTCTAGAACCTTAGGCTCCGTCCTTGGCTGTTTCTCAGCCTTTCACTGAGTCCAGTAAAATGTCTATCTGTCCGAATAGAATATACATCTTTACCATTATACAACTTCACAATGACAACGCTGTTTATGTTAGCATTGACTCTAATATAAGCAAGGGAATATTGTTTGCTTTAGCCTCTAGCCTAGCACAGAAGAATGAGCATTTTGCTTTTAAAAAGGTTAAACTGCACGTAAACAATGTCACTGCTGCCTTTTTGACTAACAGGGTGAACTTGAGTCAGAGGACCCTTGAATCTGGTCCACTTAGAATTCTATTTTGTTTTATAAGTGAAGAGTGGTACTTAAACTGGAGAAGAAATATTCTTTGTTTCTTTAAATTTAGGGCTTTCCAAGTGCCAACGGTGTAGTCTGGCCATTGCAATACTCCCAGGGGGCTTGGGTCAAAATGCACCTGTCTGTAGGTGAGTGCAGAAAGACCACTCCTCTTGAGGTCAAGGTCATGCAGATACCCTGTGCTCTGAGTTTACTTTTAGCCTAAGCAGGAAGTTCTCAGTCTCTTTTCTCCCCTCACTATTGTGGCACTATGGTGCCACATCTATTGACAACTGTCAGTGTCTGAAGCTGGTACTTGAAGAGTTCCTCTTGAAGGAAATGGTTGGATTTATCCTAAGGAACTTTTACTACGTCTTTGGAGGAGACCAGTGGCCTCAGGCCCTTAGGGCTAATCCTGACTATGGCCTCCACTGACCTCACAGGGTATTCGGGAATTGGAGTGGTTTTCAGAGTTTTCCCTGCTGGGGCAGATGACCAAACCATTCTCTCGTCTCCATGATCAGTCACTGGGTGTGGGCACCCAAGTTGGGTGTAGTCCCCAGGTAAGGTGGCTCTCTGCAGCTAGACAAGTCCCAGAAAGAGCTGAGAACCGAAGGTCGTCTAATGATATCACCCTTAATGCTAAGACAACAAGCTCTTCCTTGAGAGGGATCTGGGTGGAGTGTCCCAGTGTACCCCACAAACCACTCACCAAACCCACAGAAAACTGTCATCGTGGCCGTTTGGGTCCCCTGAGGACACCATGATGGCCAAGTCTTGGTCAACACTCAGACCACATGCTCTTCTTTATAGGATTTCAGTATCTGCTTGTGGAAAATCAGATTGAGCAGAAACACAGGAACTGATGCAGAATATAGAGTAAACATAAAGGAAGCTTAACTCAATGCAAAACATGGAGAGAACAGGGAAAACCAAATCTTAAGCTAAATGACATTTGGAATACTAACGTGCTATCATTACTTGGAACAACAGTACATAGTTTTAGAGTTTACGGGGGATGTTTCTATTATTTTGCTCTAATCTCTGGAGCTTTGTAAGTTTCTTGGGTAAGCCTGAGTTGAGAGAAGAAGCACCCACTTTGAGAACTCTTTTATATGCAGTCTTTGTTCTGCAGAGATTGGTTGGATTGGCGTTACATCTGAACCTTGTGATGATAAACAGTTTTGTGCTGGGTTCTGTGACTACTAAACTCTTCTTTATGTTCCAGATATCGATGAATGCAGCACCATTCCTGGAATCTGTGAAGGGGGCGAATGTACAAACACAGTCAGCAGTTACTTTTGCAAATGTCCTCCTGGTTTTTACCCCTCTCCCGATGGTACCAGATGCGTAGGTAGGTAAAATTCTAAACAGCCTGTCTGATTCCTGTCCATCGGTTCCCTAACAAACATCTTTCAAAACACATTTGCTCAGGGGGACTAATAATTTCTCACTTGATGTAAAATGTACATTTACATCTTATTAAACAGGTGAGCACTCTCTTCAAGGAAAGAGGCACCATGTGGTCTTGTATTAGTATTTTTACCTCCCAGAAAGAGGGATGATCCAGGAGCCCATGCAGATATCCTCAGTCTATAAATTAACTTTGCAGTTATGTGAGTGTCAAACCTTCCATCATTTCCTGGGACCTGTGTTAATTTAGGCCTGAAATTTTGCAATAATCTCTTAATTGGTCTCCTTACTTCCTGGCTTCTCTACAATCCATCTTGTCAGATTTATCTTCCTAAAATAATGCTTTGATTAAATAACTCCCTTGCTCAAAACCTCTGGTAGTTTTCCATTAGGATTTGGAAATCAGTGGCGTGTTAGTCTGTGTTGCATGGGTCTTTCAGGTGCAGCAAAGGTCAGAGCTGCTGGGGTAGGAGGGGGGGCAGTGAGAAGGGGGAGGCTGCGGGGAAAAGGACCCCCACCTCCTGCGCCCTGCCCCTCACATGCATACACTCCAGGCAACCCTGCTTTTACCTGGTGGTGGGCTAGCTTCTACGTAAAATATCAATTAAGTAAGGCACTTTGTTGTTTGACAAAGAAGGGTTTGATAACTGCTGGATTTAGTGATTGCTAAGACTTCCTTCAAAGTCCAGTTCTCTAGAGTAAAGTCCAAGTTCCAGAGTGTGCAGCCTAATATTTAAGGGCTTTCGCTCTCTGACCTCTCACAGCCTTGCTGACTTATCTTCACAGTCCCTGCTTCTCACTACTCAAACAGGTCATTTGTTTTGATTCCTTCCTGCCATGAATCATACCCTTGGTACCACTCAGGATACTCTTCTTCCCGGCTCAAGCCCCATTGGATGCTTCTACTCAGGTTCTCTGTCTTTGAAGATGTCCCACATCAGCCTACCTGAAAGTAGTTTCTCCCTTACCTGAGGATATGCTTCTCGTTAAACGGTCTCCTGGGGAAATTTTATGTCTGTGTGTTTTTATCTCCCTAATTAAGTTGTAAGCTCTCCTTAAGGCTAAGTAACTACTATCCTTCCTGTATCGTTGGTGGTTCCCGGCATGATTCCTTGCATGTCATAGGCACTCAGTAAGTATTTGTGGAATATCAAAATGAGCACTTCCTTATTATTTGGGCAAAGCTAGGGAAGCCTATGGCACATGGCCTCGGAGAAAAATGAACACTGTCTTTTGATGTTTGTTTCTGGCCCATATTTTCAAAGACACTCAGCTTCCCATCCTCACCACAAGCCATGAATTTCAGACCCAAACTGAGTTGCACTTGAAATTCTGAATTCCTTTGTACTTAGTCACATATAATAAAAGCTGAGGGCGGTCTCTTAAGTTGACGTTTGACAAAGTACAACCAGTGAGAGAAGCATATCTGGGCTTTTCCTTAGAAACGATGGTGATGCCTGGATTGCCGGATTTTCCAGGATCTCTCCATCCATACTGGCACCACAGGGAAAGAAATGGCCAGTGCAATTCATGGACTCCTTTTCTCTCCCCCAACTGTCCTAATTCACACTTGACATCCTGTAATCATGCTTAGCAGAGAGGTAGATTGGAAATTCTTTCCTGGCCAAATAGCAAGTAGATTTTATTTTTAAACCTTCAAAGAGAGCCCTGGATTAAAGAGATTAAATCACATTTACATATCAGATGGTTTACATTTTTATCAATCTTTTGCCAAATATATCCATGCTATTTATAAAGGAAGGGGGGGGAACTAGGATTCAGGGGTAACCTCCTAGGCGTGAGGTGTTCTAGGGAAATTATCTGACTTCCTGTTCACAACTACACTGTAGTGGGAAGAAGCTGAGGTTTACAGAGTTCAGATAAGTAATTTGTTTCAATTATTTAAGCAGGTAAGAAGTGACGGAGCTGGAATCCCAACTTGGGTGTGAGCCCACAGTCACGAACCCTCTCATTGCTCCCTCCCGAATGAGCAATGGACTCAATAAACCCTTTCTTACCATACACCTAGGCCAGTACAGTTTCTTCTTCTTGGAACTTTATTGTACCCACAATTAAGAACTTGTTATATAAAATGCTCCAAGTGACATTTCTGCCTTCTCTAAGGCTGATGTCTCCTGCCATGGTGAACCACAGAGACTCCCCAAATTATCCCTAGTGAAAAGAAAATACATATAGTCTCCAACTTATAAACAAATCTAAGGTTTGTTGGTAAGTTGGCTGGTTGGAATTAGTTAATCTGACCAATAGAAAACCCCACCTGTGGCTAAGGGTCTGTTGTATCTTCCTTACACATCTCTTAAGCACAAGATTCCACCTGTTACCTTCAGTCACCACATTTTGAGGCTCTCAGACCACCCTGTCCCCAGCATCCCCTTTGTTCTGTAAGCTCTTGAAGTATTTAGTTTTTTGGTTCTGTGATCTTCCTTTGGCACTTTAATAATACCTCGTGTAGGGTGGTCTTTTCACGTTAGTGTGTTCTGTCTCATCAATTCCCAGGAATCCTGATGACATCCTGTCCCTAGTTTGGGCCTCACAGCTCCTAGCTCCTGGTTGGACACAACGATGTTAGTGATTGGTTAGGAGAGGCCTATTGATAGGCTAGGATGACCTGAAAACATCTGTTTAATCCATAATGTATGTTTTTTTGATATAATGTGGTTTCTGGGTTCTGAAAGGGAGGGAGGGCCAAGAGATTCAGAAGGGAGAAAAGGAGGAAAGATTTCTTCTCCTTTTCTGCCAGATCTCGGCCGGAGCAGACTCAAAATAGAAGGACGTGTCTCCGCTTCCTCCCACCTCCACTTCTGTCCTCCAGATCCTAACATTCTTCCCCCTCAGCTTGCACCCTAGCCTCTGTGTGTGATCCAGCCCCGCAGTGCCTTCCTTCCCACTTCCCTGGGCACTGCTCCCTGGTGGCGTGGGAAACTTCGGGCTGGTGTGCCCAGGAGGCAATCCCTCCCAATGGCTCCTGGTTGTCACACATTTCCCCTTCCTTTACTTGTTAGCTCATAGGTTTGCTTCCAAATTACAAGTTGTGTCAATGTGTGTATTTTTAAACAAAGCTCTCCTGCAAAAAGAGAAATTAGCAAAATGCTTGCTGTCGGTGCAGGGGCCGTTTGTACCCCCGAGCCTGCCCCCAGCCCAAACATGGCTGGTAAGGTTTTTGGCCCCAACATTCACCATTTTGTTTAAGAGTTTTCTAACCTACTGGGCGCCTGGGTGGCTCAGTGGGTTAAAGCCTCTGCCTTCGGCTCAGGTCATGATCTCAGGGTCCTGGGATCGAGGCCCACATTGGGCTCTCTGCTCGGCAGGGAGCCTGCTTCCTCCTCTCTCCTCTCTCTCTGCCTGCCTCTCTGCCTACTTGTAATCTCTCTCTGTGTGTCAAATAAATAAATAAAATCTTTAAAAAAAAAAAAAAGAGTTTTCTAACCTACTGATATAACATGTCAGTGAGCCAGCTGGGCAGTAAAATGGTATCATGGTTAATGTGCGAAATAATAGACCGTAGCCCATTAAGAGTTTGCGACTGGCAGCTGTAGGTCCAGTTTTGCTCCGAAAGATAGCCCACACTGAAAATCATATAGACAAATTTTGGTTAAGTGTTTATACTGAGTTTTGACCACCAAATTCATCTGAAACTGGGATATAAGCCAACTTGGAACAGTTCTTCCCATTCTTAACAGCCTTTGGTCTATGGAGACCAAACATTTACTAATTGCTGAGGATATAAATTATTAGTGGCTTTAAAGCCATGAAAAGGAGAAAGTAGGAAGTTCTGAAGTTCTGTTGCTCCTTCTTCTTCATAGGGAAGGTGCCACCTGTGGCTTTACGGAGCCTATCCGGTGTGCACTCCTCTCTCCGGCCATTTGCCCTGGACCAGGCTGGAAGGAAACCTGTTCTGCTTCTCTGCTGAGACTAGTAGTCTAACTAGAGGTGTAGGAACAGGGCCATGAAAAATCTCTAGGAAGCACATTTATACCTGCCAGTGGTTTTAAGTATTTTTCAGAAATGATCTTGTATTCTTTCAAGCTGATCCATGATTTTATTTTACGGGTTGTCTGGGTTTTTTGTAACCTTCTTCATGGGATATTAGTAATTTATATGTTTCTAAGTTAGCCTTGCTTTTTATCTCATTTTATTTTATTTATTGCAAACTTCAAGATCTGAGAGCTTAGTGTTCTTAAGTATGAGGTAGATGAAAACACTCACAGGTATGACCTCTGAACAAACTCATAGTGTTTAGACTTACAGGAAACATAGAGATGAAGTTTTATCTGTAAAAAAAAATTCTCCATTTTATAAAATAATTTACCACTTACACTTCTTCAAATGACAAGCATATTTAAAATATGATTTACCTTTTTCTTTATTGTATATGAACTATGCAGTGATATGCTTTCCTTAAAGAGACGTACATCATCAATATGTTAGGGGGATCAAGGTGTTCTGTACTTAGCTACCTGCATCCCCTATTTCACTCAAAGGTCCATGAAGCAGTTAGGTTTCTACTGTATCACTCTTTCTTGATAGCCTAGATTTGCACTTCAGTGTGTCAATATTGTCATGACGGTCAGACACGATGTAACCCAATGAAAGTGGTATATAGAAATATGTCTTCCCCTGTTGCTTTGAGAAGACACCTTTCTGCCAAAAAAAAAAAAAAAAAAAAGCCTTCAAGAACCATTGTATCCTATAGGACTAAGAAATGGGAATCACGTACATTTTGAACTTGTAAATAATTAGTGCCTTATAAGATCTTTTAGGGCCCCAGGACAAAAGGAGATCTTGATTAACAAGCATTGGATCTGACTGCAAAGTGTCTCACTCCTTTAAAAAAGAAATCTCACAAGTCTGACTCACAGTTACAGTCTGAAAAGTAAGAAAGATCTTTTAGAAATGTAGACTATAGTGTAGACTTCATGTTGTTTTAAAATAGATTTATATCAATATTTGCCTAAAGTAGCTTGAATTAAATAGTTGGAAACCAAGGACAACACAGTCTCCCCTCAGTATAGAGACAGGTCTTTATAACTAATTAACTGTCACTGCCAGTGATTTTCTGAGTCTCTCTTTTTCTATGGCACATATGGTTGTAATCATTCGTTCCCACCTTGGGGATGGAATGTGGGACTTGGGCCAAGTGCACCAGCTTGCAGGGGCGAAAGGTGTGAGACGAAGGGAGCTCTGACCGAGCATTGTTCCTGAGCCGCGCACGCAGCTTCCCTTCTGGGAGCTGAGAGCGTCAGTGGGTCCCGCCAGAGTCCAAGTGTGAAGCGTAGAGGTGCAGGGGCAGGAGGGTGTTGTCCCGAGTTCCATCTCAGTGATCTGTATGTGGGTGTGTTTCTTTTTCTCTCAGATGTTCGCCCCGGATACTGTTACACGGCTCTGGCAAATGGGCGCTGTTCGAACCAACTGCCGCAGTCCATAACGAAGATGCAGTGCTGCTGTGATGTTGGCCGATGCTGGTCCCCAGGGGTCACCGTTGCCCCTGAGATGTGTCCCATCAGAGCCACGGGTGAGAGCCCTTCCGGTTACCTGCAGAGTAACCCAGTCCCACCCCCCACAAGCCCAGTGGCAATGTGCGTGAGGCACATCTAGGGTAGTGGAGATCCAGGTAAGTGAAAAAGATTCCAGAATGTAAAAGAGACCACTCCGAGGAAAATCTCCCCAGATGATGACTTGGGAAACTATAGAGGTCCATACAAATAATACTGTTTTCTGGTACTGCTTCTCACTGAGCTTGCTTATTACCACTGAACAGCAACCTTCTCCAGAGGACTTGTCCTCTCTTCTTCTCATGTGTTTCTTTTGGCTCTCAAGGAGTCCTCAAAAGCTCTGCTGACTCAAACTCAATTCTCTCAGAGCCTTAGCTGGATACATGGTTTCTCCTTCCCTAATGCTTGACGCTTTCCTCTTCCTTGGTGCCAATTCTCGCTGACTTCTTTTTTTTATTTGTAGTACCTCTCTCATCCGTCAGATTCCTTCCATTTCCACATAAGCTCATTTTCTCTCGTCTGGACTATTGCAGCAGCCTCCTAACTCATCTCTATGAAATCCACAGCTGCCATATACATTTCCCAAAGCATAATTCATCTGAAGTTCGGTCAAAAAAAATTATGGCTGGGGGAAAGGTAGGGAGAGATGTCCAGAAAAATTTTCCCAGAATGAATTCAGGAGGTATCTAGTGGTCCAAGTCACTTCATTCCTTGAAAATAAAATTTTACTACTTGGCAGAGCATCTAGCATCCTTGTATCTGACCCCAGTTCATCTTTTAATTGTTCTTCTTTATGGCGGCTTTGTTTTTCTACTTTAATTATATGATTAAGCTTTCCCTGAAGCCAGTTGGAGGATCTCTAAACTCAACTGTTCCTTTTTCCTCAAACTCTTCAGTTCGGGTTCTTCCTCCCTGCTTCCTGACTCCTGCAACCTTGCTTGTTAAATGTGCTCTCATTCAGTAAGGATCCTAACATGATTCCCGAAAACAACCTAATTCCTGGGTGTCCCGAGATAACCACAGCTGGAAATGCTGCCTTTTGTCTCGGGGCTCTGGGTATTTACTCTTGCTTTGGCACAAATCCCATCTATTTTTGCTTTGTGCCAATGTATGTTCATGTTTTGCTCTATTCCTGGTGGATAAATCTCATTAGGAGGTCTCGTTCATTCTTAAAGTCCCATATTCCTTATGCTTTCTCAGCACTTCCACAGTAGTTAGCAAAATCTGGCTCATAGGAGGCATTCAGGTGGAGTGAGCAATTTATTAAGTGACATCTTTCCCACCAGTTCTAAGTGAAAACTGGGGTTACACTCCTTCTTAATCTGATTCCTGAACAGTGTGTTTGACTCAGAGAACTGTACCAGAGTGAATCAAGGTGAGGAAGAATAAACACAGAGTTTATGGAGTACTGCAAAGTGTTACTCGCAGAATGTGAATTTCCCATTATCCTGGGTTCTACACCTGCTCACAGATGTTACTATAAAATTTCTGTTTATTGCTGAGAATTATGTGTGGATTAAAAAAGCAATAAAAATCTTTCAATACATTTTAACATATAACAAGTCATATATTTTGTCTGATTTTCTTACTGCCTGTGGCCTAAAAACATAACCCACCGTCCTTAGTGCGCTAGGGGGACCATTTAGTAGGTCACTGTTTAGAAGTACATGACGTCCCACTAAGACACGGGGCTTGCGTACCAGGAGAATGGCTTTTTAAATACATAGTTAATTTAGGAATCCGCAGCACTGATGCAGACTCCTTTCTGTGCTGAGGCCTTGAATAGAGGACAAAGGGAAGGCAAGTTGAGGTGCCTGAAGACCTGCTTTGGGATGCATGGAAGAGAAGGCCCTGTTCCCCTGTGTGGCTCTGCAGGGAGCTGCTCTCCTGTGTACCACTGAAATACCCACAATCTAAGACAGGCCCAGGGCAAAGCAGACTGACAGAGAAAAGCTAATTTGCAGGTGGGTGTGTTTGTTTGCTCAGATGTTCTCGAAGCAGTGCTATATATATATATATATATATATATATATATATATATATCTATATATATATATATAGCTATATAGCAGTGCTAGGTTCTTACCTTATAGAGAATGATTATATATATATAAAATGTATAATATATATAATATAACATATTACATTATGTATTATAATATATAAAATACATATGTATATATATGAAGGATTATTTAGGCTCTTACCTTATGGAGAGTGATTATATATAGTACATATATTATAATCTATATAATAATATAATAAATATATATGTATATATATGAAGGATTATTTTAGACTAGTCACCATTTCACCGTGTAAAATAAATCAGTATTATCTCTGGGTTAAATGGAAATAGGAAAGATGGACATCAGTTGAACCAAACTTAGCCCCAGTTTGCTGATCCTGAATGTAAAGGGGCTCATGGGAAAGTTACGAAGCCGAAGAGAGTGGGAAAGAGTATAGGACCCACTCTGATACACTTTCCTACGGAGGTTAAGATGAATTTAAGGGCATACTTTAAGTCATATACCTATCTAATTAGCAGAAATCCTGATAGGCTATTCAACTTCTTTTATACAAATCCCAAAAGACTAAAGAAAAACAGAGGCTGAATTGGTGCTTGGAAGCAAAATGAGTCCCTTAATATAATTGCTATCCAGTTAAATCCAGCACATAGTTTATGAAGTCCTCTTATGTGCAATTTGTAGGGCTAGGCTCAGAGTGGGAATTAGTCATGAGTTAGATATGATCGTTGACTTCAAAGACTATGCGCAGTCTTGATGGTAGAAATTTTGGAAAGCAAGTAGCCAGGAAATGATAGATATGGGATATCCAGGTGATAATTCTGTAAGAAGGATCACTGTGGTTTCATAAGAGGGATTGTAGCATCCTGGTTCGGGGAAGCATAAACAATATATAAATCCTTTCCAGATGCAGTCAAGTGCTACAGAATGTCTGTGGGTTAGAATTATGGATAAATAATAATTAAAATTCAGTAATAGAATTCTCTGAATACATAATGTTAACCCGAGTGGGAAATGCTAAATATGATTGAAGAAGTCTTAATAATGGACCAACAAGTAACAACAAGGTACATGGTAGCTAGGTATATTTAGCCACATGTAAATTGGCACATTTTCCCCATGAGGTTAAATATGACTGCATTTCCATAAGACATAGTACAATGCTTTAGAATAAGTCAGATTTAGTGCACAAGGAGAAGAGTAATATTAGCCTAATTTCTATTAATGGAAAAACCAGTATGAAAGTATCTGTGGGAGAATCCCTGTGTGGCAGTGATCATAAAATTACCAATATTCTGACAAGAAGGAGAAAAAGAAATTTTAAAAATCCCATGATTAGTTTACATATAGAAGGAACTATAACAAGATGTGGCTATCTGTAGGAAACATGAAAATGTATTAGTAGGTAAGGGGATACATCCCTGGAAACCTGGATACTGTCTAAAAACAACTTTGTGGAGGCTCAGGAGGAAAAGGTGTCACAAATCTAGAGATTATTTATTCAAATAAAGACCGAGCATGAAAAATAAGAATCAGCCTATCTGTGCCGTCAGAGGGAAATCCTCGATGAACTCAGGTGTACGAATTCAGGGAATTATTATGCAGCATTAACAACACACCCACTACCCCCAGTATCCTTCTGCCCCATGGGGTGTCGCTTCTCCAACACTTGGTTGTCTTTTTACAAACAGGTATTCCTCAGGAGTCTGTCTCTGTGCACCCTTCTCTCCACTTTCCACACCTCCCCTAGGTGAGCTCATTCATCCCCATGGTTTTAAATACCACCCACCTACTGATCATTCCGAGACTTATATCCAGCCCCCACGTCTCTGCTAGACTTCAAACTCTTACATAGCTGCTATGTGACAAATTTGCTTGGATATCTTCTATCTCAAAATACATATGTTCAACATGGAACTTGGCTTCTACCCACCAAACCTGCTCCCACTGCAGTTTTTCCCATTTGGTATATGTCACCAACATCTACCCAGTTGCTAAACCAGAAGACTATGTCATTCTTGATTTCCTGTTCCCTCTGTTCTGACATTTACTCCTTCATGAAGCACTGCCCACTTATCTCTAAAATAGGCTTCCAATTCATCCACTCCTGCTCAGTTCCATCGCTGCCTCCCTTGTCAGCCAAAGCTTTCTTGCCCTTAGTGTTCTGTAACAGCTTCGCCTCCCTTCAGCACATTCTCCATGTGCCAGCAAGACTCATCTTCTGAAAATGTTCGGTTGATTATATCCCACATCAGTCTGCTGAAGACTTCCAGTGGCTTAAAGTAAAATCCAGGCTTTTTAGTGTGCTCTTTAGAGCTCTGTGGGATCCAAAAATGGGACTAAGTTGAGGAAGTGGCATTCGATTTTTCCTTGAGGTAAATTACGACATAGGTAAAGACTTCCTAAATTTTGGGAGAGGCATGTGATACACACTCTGGGGAGTTTGGTTTTGGTTTGGATTACTGTTCTAGTATGGTTACAACTGTAACTGTAAGGATAGGAGTGAAGTCAGTTGGCTTTTCCCTTTTCTCCAATTGATCTTTGTGGTCTGATGATTGATTTTACTCAAAGTTGCTTTGAAATATAAGGGTGACTTCCATAGGTGTATGAGTGATGCTACAACTCAGCTTTTGTGTTCTGTTGTGTCGTGTTTTTCCAGAGGATTTCAACAAGTTGTGCTCCGTCCCTTTGGTAATTCCTGAGAGACCAGGATATCCTCCCCCACCCCTTGGCCCCATTCCTCCAGTTCACCCTGTTCCTCCTGGCTTTCCTCCTGGACCTCCAGTTCCGGTTCCTCGACCGCCAGTGGAATATCCATACCCGTCTCGGGAACCACCAAGTAAGGACTGAAAAGTCATCTGGTTTTTTGTTTTTGTTTTACGTTAATTGGGTTAACATTTTTGTTGTTGTAGTCATTAAATTAGTCATTAATAGTATTTAGTCATTAAATTAGTCATTGAATTAGTACATGTGCTTTAGTCATTAAATTAGTATATCAATTCTTAGGTTAACTGTTTGATTTACATAGTATTGTATATAAGTTTCTCAATTTGCCTATTGCTTAGAGAAAAATAGGGGGTTTCACAGTCTCCCGATTAATGTCCTCTGGTTATTGACAACTGTGGTAGAGTTATGGGAGAGATTTAAGTCTGTTTCGTAGGATGAAGTCATAGAGGAGGTATAAATTATACATTGAGTTTTATATAATGCAAAGCAGTTTTGCAAGTAATTACCAAGAACCCATTGCCTTTGTCATTTACCCAAACTGGAGGCTTGAGAGTGGGGCAGAAAAGAGGTAGGAAGAAGCAGGCTACGGTGAGGCTGCCGGACCTGGCTGCAGGTGATGCTCTCTAAGCGGGCATGGAAATAGACTTTACTGGCCCCAGATGACGTTTGCACAAAGAGTTGGGCCAATCCTTTATGATGTAGCATCTTGCCCATGATTTTAATGGGACTCAATGTTATTCCTTTAGGGGTGCTGCCGGTCAACGTCACTGATTACTGCCAGTTGTTTCGCTATCTCTGTCAAAATGGACGCTGCATTCCAACTCCTGGGAGCTACCGGTGTGAATGCAACAAAGGATTCCAGCTGGACCTCCGCGGGGAGTGCATTGGTATGTGACACCTATGGTTAGGTCAGCATGAGAGGCTATGGCCATTCTGTCCCATGACTAGATGGGTTTCTGTTGCAGCTTTAATAAATCAGCTCAAACCTAGTGACTTAAAACAACACGAATCTACAGTTCTGTAGGTTAGAAATCCAACACAGGTCTAACCGGGCTAAAATCAAGGTGTCAGCAGGGCTGTGTTCCTTTCGGAGGCTCTCACAGAGAATCCATTTCTTTGCCTTTTCCAGCTTCTAGAGGCTTCTAGAGGTCTGTATTCCTTGCCTGATGGTCCCCTCCTCCATTTTCAAAGTCAGCAGCGTAGCATCTTCAAATCTCTCTCTAATTCTTTGGTTCTCTCTTCTAATTCCCTCTTGCACTTTTAAGGACCTTTGTGGTTAAATAGGGTCCATCCAAATAACCCAAGAGATACTCCCCACCTCAAGGTCTGCTGATTAACAACCTTGAGTCTCCTTTGCCATGTAGCATCTTCAGAGGTTCTGGGGATTAGGACATGACTATATTTGGAGACAGACATTACTCTGCCTGCTATAGTTACCTTTAACTTTCATCATAAATACATTCAAATCATTGCTGGTAACTTCAACGTATGTCATCTTATCAAAAGTCTGACCATTAAAATAAAGCATTAAAACTCTCCCCAAATTATGAAATTTTGCACATTTTACTAATTTAAATGGATAACTCACCAATTGTCTCTAGTTAATTATTAAAAACTGATGAGAGAAGCTTTGAGCTGTTGGCAGGTCATTTAAGTTAGCAAAAGGAGGAGATGTAACACAAGAATAATTCATTTGTTAATTGGAAAAGAACACTCAGTTGCCCTCAAACTGTTTAAAAATAATTTCCTTCCTTAGTTCAATTATGCAATCCAATTCTGTAATTACAAATCAGGCAAAAATAAGGAGTTTAGTTTCTCACACTGTGGGGTTTCCTGGTGATACGAATCCCCTTCTAGCACACACTGAGAGAAAGAGTCACTCAGTGCATAGAGGTCATCCGGACTGGCTGAAAGAGGGGACGTCTAGCTCACGGCAGGGAGTGTACCTGCAGCAAGAAGCGTGTGAGTCTGGCTGGCTACATGGGTTATCTTCCAGAAGCCTTAGTTTTCTCATCTTTACAAATAGAGGAATATAAACTGGTTTGCTATGAAATAGACTGATAGTTCTAAACAGCGGTGTAACCAGTGGGAGCCTGTCTGGGGATGAGGGTTGGGGGTGGACTCTGCAGTAGGTAAGAACAGCTCTTGAAATAGCAACTGTTTCATGTCTCATTCTGATGTTCTCAGTGGAACCCAGCAGGGGATGCTTAGATAAGGTTAGGCCTCCTTTCTATTGAAACAGAGAACTCCAAGGGATACTCGGAATTCTACTTAAAGCCACTTCTGAAATGTTAGTCTGTTTGAGTCCCTTAGGCCAGACTCAAGGCAGAGAAAATGTTTATTAGCTTGGAGTGTGGAGTTGCTACATGTTTGGTATTTTTCTCTGAAAAATAACACAGGGAAATAATATACTTTCATTCTTCAACCAGTTTTCAAGTGGCTGGTGACATGGTACATTCTGGCAGAAAGAGAAAAGATCCTTTTCATTGTGCTATTTATTTCTTATGAGGAATGTGTTTTAACATGTGAAGGAGGCCAATAAAATGATCTTAAAGTTATGAGTTACTGCTGTCTAATTTCTTACTAAAATATACTGTATTTTGCAGATGTTGATGAGTGTGAGAAAAACCCTTGTGCTGGTGGAGAGTGCATTAATAACCAGGGCTCATACACCTGTCAGTGCCGCCCCGGCTACCAGAGCACACTCACCCGGACAGAATGCCGAGGTATGGTCCTAGCTCGGGAGATGCTAAGTAAGGGGACATACATGCTAAGGAAGGGGCTTGCTTCGAAGGAGTTTATAGAGTTTGAATAACCTTTGCCAGGAGAGGCTGATAGGCCTTTGTTGCTTTTTGCACTTAATTTCAGATATTGTCGCTCCGAAGGACAGTGTCGTAAAATCCGGCAGATGTGCAAATCATTTTAAAAGACACTCCTGTTCCTATGGGAGTATCTTATTTTTACTACTTTTTGCCTCATCACTCTTGCTCTTAATTTTTAATCTGAGAGCCAGGGAATGGGGTTGTCCCTTGTTGACACAGAAACTGAGGAAAGTTTCAGGTGAAATTGCATTGAATTGATTTCTTAATGGAAAGGTCTGTAGGGGAAAGAAGGAGTATAGTGGTCACAGCAATACTGCCTGGGAGCTAATGGGAAATGCAGAATCTCAGGTCCCACCTCAGACCTACTAAATCACACTGAGTATTTGAACAAGATCCCCCCAGGGATCCACAAACACACTAAGGTTTGGGAAGCACCACTCTAAGTGTTTACTCACAAAATTTTCTCTTCTGGTTTATTAATTAGTTTATTACATCATCCTATATGCCTTTTATCAGATAACTGACATACTAAGTTTCTGGGACAGAAATAAGTAAGATGTTCTTTCAACCCTCGGGGAGCTCAAATATCTTTGTCTCTATAAGTTTGGCATGGAATGAGGTATTCCACTGATCCACTAAAGCCAGATTAAAGCAAGAGAATTGTGTATTAAATATAAGGAAAGGTCAAAAGGTTTCTATCACTTAAAAAAAATTGTCAACTATTGACAGGAGTTTAATTTTACTTGCCTTTTTTTTTTAACAGAAGTTCTTCATATGAGTTGAAGACATATAGTTTTTACTTTTATCAGTGACTGGTTGCAGAGGCATTGAACGTGGTTCTGGTTTAGACATTTCTTGCCATTTCTTGGTATATTTTAGTACACTACTTATAAATGGCAGTGTTGAACAGAAGAAACTGGAGCACAGTATGTCAACCTGCTAATATTTCTAGTAATGGCCTACTTACTGAGTATAAGTATAGAGAGTTTGAATGTTTCACTGAGTTTAGAACATGTTAGTATTATAACTATTGTTTACGATAACTAGCACGTATGGTGTATTTTGCAGTATTAGAGAATAAACTGAAACCAATGTCTAGAATTCTGCAGTGTTAAATAAGCAGATAGAAGAGATTACTGAGCATGCTCAGCTGGGCGAGGGCCAACCCATATAGATGAGGGTGGTGTTATCACTTGGAGACGTAATTTATCAGAGATTGAGGATTACCTAAAAGCCTCACATACAGTCTTCTTTAAGAGCTAGTGCTAAGCTTATCTCCAACCTAAGGAGCTGATGACATATTCACATTTTGGGGAAGACGAAAGTGGCCACAAAACAGAAAGACTGTATACTTAGCTGAGGAGAAGTATATCACAGACTAAAGAGAAGGGGACAGAAGAGGCAGAGAGAAATACGGCAGAGAACTTTGAATGTCAAGCTTCCAGTTTATCTTGTGAGGCAGTGGGCAGACTGATGGGGCTCTGAAATTCGTGAGGAGAGAAAATGCTGAACTCTTTATATTGTTTATTTTATCCTTGGGCCTCAAAAGATTATAGAATCCTAAAAAAAAAAAATTCTGCTCAAGAGTATGTGGCTTTTACTATTTTTTGGAGTGTGGAGCAAGTCAGATTTTTGCAAGGATTAAGAAATAAATGAGAGAGAAAAAGAGCGTAGGTTGTTGGCACAAAGATCAGACAGAAGAAAAGCCCAGACTGCCTCAGCTAGTCCAATGACTCGTGTGGAAACCACTGCTGGATCTGCCCAGAAAGAAAGTGCGTCTGAGGGTCAACCACAAGACACCGTGCAGACGCAGGGTAGACAGAGTAACCAATGTGGCATGAATACACATTTTTGTCGTCCAGAGGATGTTGCGGGTGCCTGTACTCAGGCCCATGTGGCCTCAGCTCTGCAGAGATAGCCCTGCCCCCCCGGCACGACGACGTGGTTCCCTGGTCTCTGTCTTCTGGGGAATAGGCTCTGGCAAAGATCGTGTGCTATGTAGGCAAGCAGCGTGTACTCACCCCCTTTGGTGTTCATCCAGGTATCTAGCAGAACAGATAATCCAGGGTATACCATGTTGTCCAAGTTGAGCTAATCACTGATCTTTAAATGAGGGATAAGATACAGGTTATTTGAGTTATTGTCCTTTTTTCACACTTCCGTATCAACCTCTGTTGTTTACTTTGGCATAATATTAAACACAACAGAAAGAAGGAGAAATGCCCCCATATTTTATTTGGTAGATAGACTACTTATGAAGTTATAAAAGAAACTCAGACTATATAAACAATAAAACTGTACTTGGACCAGAACTGCCATAAGGA
Organism: Ailurus styani; assembly: GCA_002007465.1. Taxonomy (NCBI): domain Eukaryota; kingdom Metazoa; phylum Chordata; class Mammalia; order Carnivora; family Ailuridae; genus Ailurus; species Ailurus styani. The sequence continues at coordinate 519,815 of LNAC01000873.1, read as the reverse complement.
AGGTAAACATTTCATGTGATTGCTGGTTTTCAGATAGAATTAAAAATTTTAATAGGATTTTTGTTTTATTGTTCTGATGTAGCTGTGAGATCTGCCTTTTTGAGCATGTGTTGAAAGATGCCAGCCAAAGTTTAATACAAATAATGATGTATACTGGCTCATTAAATCAGCTAGGAAAATGAAGAAGAATCTGTTTTGTGTATACAATTGAGATTTCAGGGGTCTTATTAGAAATTAGGGTGAGATCAAATGCTCTTATATTGGCATTCTTTTTCTGTCATATGTCTTGCACACTCTAGTTAGTCATCTAAAATCTCACATTATTGGATATCACGTTTATGTTGAAGAATATTTAGTTATTAAACCCTGAGACTATCATCATGGGTTTGGAGATGGAGGGAGGGAGGAGGAAATAGAATAACTGTAAATCTACCAAGTAAAGCTATTTCTTCTGTTTTAACTTTAATTGTAGACATCGACGAATGTTTACAGAACGGCCGTATCTGCAATAATGGACGTTGCATCAACACAGATGGCAGTTTCCACTGTGTGTGTAACGCGGGCTTTCATGTGACACGAGATGGGAAGAACTGTGAAGGTAAGTGAGAGCGAGATGGCAGTCAGGGCAGGAGGATAATATTCATCCCCATCTTCCATCACGGTTTCAATATCAGAAGTCTTTAACCGGGATGCCTGGGTGGCTCGTTCAGTTAAGCATCTGTCTTCGGCTCAGGGCAGGATCCCAGGATCCTGGGATCGAGTCCCACATCGGGCTCCTTGCTTATCGGGAAGTCTGCTCCTCCCTCTGCCTGCCACTCCCCCTGTTTGTGCTGTCTGTCTCTTTGACAAATAAATAAAATCTTCAAAAAAAAATAATGAAGTTTTTAATAAGACCAAGCCAAACATCCAGTGAAAGGTCAAAGTAGCAAATATATTTCACATATTGTTTCAGGGGAGGCAGGCATACTTTGCAACAATACTCATTCCTCTAATTCTATTTCTGTGAGTCAAATCACATTTCAAATATATGAGAGCTGTCCTTTAAAGATCCCTGGTGATGATGAAACTTCTATAACATAGATTATTACTTCCTATTTTATGCCATCAGAATGTGCATATTGTTTTATTTTAATGGGACACACCTAATCTCCTGTATTTCTTTTTTGAATTTTTAATTGAAGTATAGGTGACATATATTCTTTTGACATTTATAATCCTTCTGTTTAAAGTGTCTGTCTAGTAAGAAAATACTTCTGAGTACCTGGAAATGTAAAATTTGTTTGAGACATTGACTATTGAGAAGCAGCTATCTTGGCTCTTGAATTAATCACCTCATTTCGAATTGGGCTGTTTCAAACATTTTGTCTTTTTCTCCTGCCATTTCTTCCTGAATTGAAAATATGACCATTATTGATGAGTTTCTACTTCTTAGACCTTTAGCAAAAAATGAAGAATGCTTCTTATCATCTTTCCCAATGTCTTTGGGAAAGATCCCAAGAATCTATTCATACATTAAAAGAATTTCAAAATTGTTCTTAGAAACATTTTTGGCAGAATATTATCTCAGTGATTCAATTCAAAGACTTAATGCCAGAATTCTCGGTTGGGATAGAATCCTGTTTAAAAAAAGAAAAAAAATCATAAATTACATTGGTCTGACTAAAGCCTGTAAGTGAAAACACACCATGTCTAGAAGAGCAAGTACCTCCCAAGGCAGCTGTAGTATTAAATAAAATAACGTATTGATGAATTTAAAGAAATAACCCTGAGATCAGGGAATCCTAAGGGTTAGTTCACAGAGCTATATTCCATAAGTCAAGTCTAGCATTTTAAAAATACATTTTTTTCCTACCCCTATTTAAAACTGCTTCAGACTTCAAACTGTCCTCTGTTTTCTACTTTATAAAGAATCGGGGAAGTGGCCTAAGTACATTTTAAATTCCATCCTTCTTAGTTTTGATTTTTGTTTTTATTTTTCAGTGTATTGGAACTAATATCAATGAAGTAAATATAACCATCAGGCTGTTAACACATTTTTCAGTTTGTATACTGCTGTTTTTTTAAAAAAAATCCCGGTAGCTTCCACTGAGTCAAATTTCATACACACACGCACACACACATATGAAGCTTGATATATATGATTATATATGAATTTCATATCTATACACACATACATCTATATGTATATATATATATATACATTCAACAAATATACAGTATGTCACAAAATAAATTTAGCCCTAGAGTTTGCATGCACATGTCAAAAATTGAGAACTTAAGAATACATATTTTATATGGCCCTTCTTCTTGTATGCTATAATTTGGAAGACAACTAGCCTTAGACTATAATCACACACAAAAAAACCCCCAGAAGAAATGTGAAGAGAAAGAATTATATTCATTCAGGTTGGCTTCCTCTGTAAGCTTACTCTTCTGGCCATAAGAGAATGTATCTTTTTGTATTTTTCAGATATGGATGAATGCAGCATAAGGAACATGTGCCTTAATGGAATGTGTATCAATGAAGATGGCAGTTTTAAATGTATTTGCAAACCTGGATTTCAGCTGGCATCAGATGGGCGTTATTGCAAAGGTTTGTGCTATAAAACTTGAAGACACATTCTTTCTCTGCTTTTTTTCCATTCTATATTGCTTAGAGGTACCACTTCTCCTTATTGATTCTCCCCACTTAAAGTCCTCCTAATTTGGTTTAGGAAACCCAACTGGACCTCCTTCTTAAGTCTAGCCATCCAGAGACCTATGGCTTATGCTCAAGAGGCTGTTCTGATTTCAGAAAGAGTGTTTGGCCTCTTTTAAAGGAGCCTGGAAGGCTATGAAGCTAATTCAGCTAAGAAGCTGAATTAATAGTTGGTTCACCAACCAATATGAGCATCTTTTTAAAGAAGCTGAATTCCTCTTCCTTGTATTTGGGGAATAACGGTAGTTAGGTCTTTTGATGGCTGTCATTTGCTACCTCTTACATCTTCACCTGGACAAAATATTGTAGATGTTTATTGCAGTGATCTCTTCTCCATAATTTCCTCCAGATATCTTAAGAAACAGGAATCTTTTCATAGACAACTTATTTAGGCGTTATCAAGTCACATAAGCATAAAGGGAAATAGAACTAAGCAGAAGAAATTAACTAAGAGCCATTGTTTAACTTGGTAGCTTTTGAAATAACTGCATTGCTCCACGTATTGAAACAAAAATGAAGATATTTATTTGTGCTGTTGAAAATTGGAGTTCTAAGAAGAGTTACTGAGATAAATTTGTGTTTGTGTCTCTTGCCTTATGTAGTCAGGGATGAGATTATTGCCCTTGAGTCCAAGATCTAAGTTGAAACCATACTTCTCAAGGAACCTTGTTTCTAAAACAGGTCCAGGAAATCTCCTAATATATTGCACTCAAAGCCTTCTGCTCATCGTTTCAGATGGAGTACAGAGTGTCAAGGTATTCAGGATTAAGAAAACAGAATAAAGTCCTATGATACCTCTTCTCCAGGTGCCCCTGGTAGACAGTTTTGGTAAAGGTGCTATGGAAGAAAGCCTTGTATTCAGTCGTCGGCAAGACACACATTTTTCTCTAGGCTTAAAAGAGCTTCTATCCTTTGGTTGTTTACCTACATTCTCCATGACCTTCACATCAGTGGCTCTTAATATTGTGCAAATATGTCTTCATAGCAAGAGAAAACACTTGAGTTTTTGAAATTTGAACTAAGAAATAAGTTTCTGTACTTTTGAGCCTTGTGCTGGGAGGAGCTTATTGTTTGGAAGACAAGATTGACATGTGGAAATATTCTACAACGTAAAACAGAATACAACAAAGTGTCAAATTGTGCAGATTAAGTGCTGCACAAGTAAAAAGAAAGGGGAAGGGAATGATTACTGGAATATTTGGAATTAGGCTTCCAAACAAAATAACAGAAGGAAATGTGAAAGCCCCTTTGTGCGCAGACCTTTTGCAAGAACACATACTCCTCTTGCCTATCCAGAGAGCATGCCGAGATTACTTTAAGTGCCTATAGGCTTCTGGTGACCCAGGCCTCTCAGCATTGAGTATGACCAATAGATAATAGTGATATAATTGTCTCAGATGACATTATGACCTCATACATGAAACTAGGTTTTGCAACTCTTTGCAACTGGTGAAATAGATGGGATACACACATTAGACTAAGAATAAAGAAAAAAGAAACTTCTTGTGTGCTGAATTTCTTCTTTTCTATAACTTTTGACATCACTGGATAAGATTTTCTCTTAGCACTGAGTACTTAGTCCTGAGACCACAAAGGTGTGACTGTTCAAAACTCGAATAAACAATGCTAATTTAATCCCTGCAGTTAACTAATCTGATGACCAGCATGGCCTCCCTGACCACTCACATTGAATCATCCCTCTATATCTATGTTGTATCTCTGTTCCCATTAAAAAGCCTCTGTGTCACTTTTCAGACTATAGTTGTCACTGTTTTACTGTAGATCTCAACTTGAACAAAAAGATGACCTGAATAACTGTACCAATTTGAGTTCACATATTTAAATATAACTGCTGTTTTAAAATGCAATCTGTACACCGAATCTTGGACCATCCGAATATATCTTGTGCCAAATAACACAAGCTAAGTAAAATCTAGAGGTGTTTCAGTTTCAATTTGCCTTCTTAAGGTCAGAAAAAAGGAAATAGTTACATACACTAGTTATATATTATAAAAGAGTTGTTATAAAATGACTTGCTTCTGAGTGTTATACGTTTTCCAAAACACAACTTTGGTACTCTTTCTACTTCCCCATATTAAAGGGGAAAAAATATTTGCTATTATTAGCATGTGCCCAATAAAGCCTTTTACCAGACCTCCCTACGTATATACATATGACACTATAAAATATCTGTAATACTTAAGAAAGATATTTTATTTGCTGGGTTCCAATTGCTTAAAGTACTGTTATTGGCCAGAAATGGTCATCAAAATCTTCTATGTTTGTTTTCATTTCTTTTCTATGCTGTTCCATCGGGGTTTCTGTTCTCTATCTCTTAATGCCATTCTAGTCATCTCAGAGAGCTAAGATTGGAATGGACACCAGTCTGAGTGTTGGATGCCAAATGGAGCACTTCCTGGCCAGGTCAAAGTTGCAGTCTATTATCAAGCTAGATTTCTGACAATCCTATGAGAATTGCCATGTGAAATGTTCAACAAGATCCTTTGTCTGTTAGCTGTCACTTTCCTTCTTCTTCCAATTGTTTTTGCTTTTGTGGTTGTCATTTTGGATAAAAAGATCTCAGGACAATATGATTGAAATAGCTTTTTCTGTGGTAAAAAAAAAATAAGCTCACATAGTTTATGTCAATTTTTGTTACCCTTCTCTCAAGGGGCATGAAATGTATCTCTTTGAGCTTTTATTGTTGGTGCTGCATACTCTTTTCCATCTTCCCTATTTTCAAGTGTTGTAAAAGAATTGTAAACACGGTTTCATATAAATGTCACTCCATTTTTAATAAATGCTTTTCCACAGATATTAATGAGTGTGAAACACCTGGGATCTGCATGAATGGACGCTGCGTCAACACCGATGGCTCCTACAGATGTGAATGCTTTCCTGGACTGGCCGTGGGTCTGGATGGACGTGTGTGTGTTGGTAAGACGAAGCCATGACTAGATGTATGCTAGAGGTCCACCCTCTGGCGACCAATAAATCCCACCAATAACAAATGCACTCTACTGTAACAGACAGGATGGAATATTTGTGGGGGAACAAACCAACAATATCAGTTCCTTCTTCCACGAATTGGATATTAATCTAAGAGATAGAAAGATGAGCTGAGATAAATGAAAACCGGAGGAATCCCTACCTCTTCTTCCCCCTTTTCTAATCATGTAGATGTCCTCAATTTTCTTCAAATCTCCTTTGTTGATAACAGTCTTTGAAAGTGGCCAATGTTTGCTCATTATCTCATAGTGAACATTCTCACATAGGGAATTAAATGTCCAAAAGGAAGTATAGAATGCAAAGGAGGATATGGATGATTAAGAACTTTGTGTAATATTTTTATGTGGCTTTATAAGAAGTTTGAAATTTGTTGAGAAATGGATATTAACTTTATCCAAATTATTTTTAAGAAAGGTAGTCAATAAACCTTTGAGTTGGGCATAGTTGGAAACCCCCTCCCTGGTGGTAAAGATAACACTACTTAGTAGACCAATGTCTACAGACTTATGCAGTGAACCTTTTAGAGATTAAACTTTCCCCTTTTTGAAAGTACATCGAATTCAAACATTCAGTAATTGCATGTTTATTTTGAGGTAGGACACACTGCTTAAGAAAGATCTTATTTATCATACGGTGAGAGTCACTGCTCATCCATCATTCATTTAACTTGTATTAAGTTCCTGTTCTGTACAGGTCTGCGGAAGACAAAAATGAATGATATAGAATCTCACCACTTAAGAATCTCACAGTTGGATGAACCACGGTAATCTCTAGAAAGACTTAGAAAGACTCGGGCAATTGTTTCCAGCTCCTGGAAGCTGAATGTAGTTTGTTTAGTTTGTCTTTTTCTGTTGAAATCTAAGACCAGAGGCATCTTCGGTGAGTTAGAACAGGGATAGTGGCTAAATAAAGCCAGCTTCAACTTTGACCTGGGGAGTTCTCCTCTGTTTGAAGGGATGGTGTGATGACAGATACTTCTTCTCATTTAGACACACATATGCGGAGCACATGCTATGGTGGATACAAGAGAGGCCAGTGTGTCAAACCCTTGTTTGGTGCCGTTACTAAATCCGAATGCTGTTGTGCCAACACTGAGTATGCATTTGGGGAACCTTGCCAGCCATGTCCTGCACAGAATTCAGGTATGTGGTGTCACGGGAATGCCCTCATCCTGCAAGTCTCCTGCCTCCGTCTGCAGTCTTTGGATTCATGGGAGTCACAGGGAAAGATGACATGCTCTCCAGATACATCATATCCCTTCCTGGGGTCTTGGCAAGGCTACTCAGCGTCTGATCACACATTCCTCACCCAGTCGTAATGGTCATTGGGAATCGGCAGCACGTTTGGAAACCCCTATCCCAACTCCTCCACCTTAATAATACTCATGTTCTCTGGAGTTCATGCAACTTGCCTTGTTTTCTAAAGTAGTTTGACAGTGTTTGCATTTTGCAGGAGCTATTATAAAAGCAGAATTTTACAGAGTGTAAAAGTAAATAATTTTCAGATTACCTGAATATTTCCAGCTTTTTTCCAAAAGGCTGTGTGTGAATTTTGCTCAAATCCCTCATGTTGATTTAGGTGTGCTTCTCCTAAATGATTTTATTCAACCCTAGGGAAAAAGTATTTTTCTCAATTTGAAGTGACATGGCATAATGAAAAGAAAACTGGTTGGTGAGTCAGAATTCTTCCAGGCCACAGTCAGACAAATTATTTAACTGGGGGGTTCAGTTCATTATAGGTTTTTGTTTATTTAGGAACTTTGCTCACCTGCTTTCAAAAGGATTTGAGATGGCTTACAATAGTAAACAATTATAAAATAGAATAATATGGAAAAGGGATCCTTAGTTTTCTCATCTACAAAATGAATTATCTTAGATAATCCAGAACATCCTCTCCAGTTGTAAATTATTTCTATATGTAAGGCAAAAATAGTTAATTAAAGCTAAAGCAATAAACTGTCAACATTCGGAAACTTGGGAGTTTCATTGTTCTAAAATAAAGTTAGATCTAATATTGAAAACATGTAACTCTGACTGGTTGATTTACATCTAAGATCCAGTTAGTCCATTTCCAGTCTAGATACAATCAATTAAAGATTAACTCACAATTTTTAAACATTTACTATTTTAAGTGATAGTATTTAAAATTAGAGAGTTAGAAATTAAAATATGAGAAGTTAGAGAAAGTTAAAGGGAAGACTTTGAAGGAAATGAGGGATGCAGGTTAAAGAAGAAAGCTTTATTCTAGCTGATTACTTTACAAATTACCATTTTAAATATGACTACCAGTCAGTTCAATTCATGCTCACAATAATGCTTCAATTATACAGCATCAAATATAATCCTATCCAACAAAGGTACCTCCATGTTACTTTATAGTTGTATATCATCAATACTGTCCTTTTGTATGTTACTTCAGCTTTTCAAAGTACTTTTCTTACACACTTTGAATTTACTAGATGGGTAAGTATCATGAAAACTTGTTCACAAGAGCGTAGGTGATTTGTTTACATCTTCAGTAAGCGGAAGAACCAAAACTTGGAATCTAGGACCCTGGGTGCATAGAGTTCTTTGTTTTTACATTTTTCTCTGAACCAAGTACATTTCCAAAGAATTCTTATGATACCTCAGAAAATGAAGTAATCTTATCAAAAGATGACTTAAAAGCGGACGAGATTTCTTTAGGCAGTAAAGCTGAAGGAGGGTTAAATTTGGAGCCCAGCCCCACCAGCTTCTGTTTTGCATTTGAATGCACTTGCACAGAAGAGGTCCACCTGTGGACATGCTTTCATTCCATTTGGTAGATGAACATGCCCTCTTTGGTAGATGAACATGCCAAATCATGAAGGATCTAAGTGTAGAGTACCCCTTATTTCAGAAGAGAGGGAAGAGATACTGCAAATATTCAGAAGATCCTTTCTTTAGTCAATTTAATGAGAAACTCCAACCACATCACCTCTAAAGCCCATCTCTGCTCTGGAAGGAAGGCAAGTGAGCTACCTATGAAGATATTTCTCCCTGGCTGTTAAATATTTACTCCTTGCAGAAATCAGTCAGTTAAAACCACTGAAATGTATTAGGAATTTTCTTATATGTCCCCCTAACAGTGTCTCTGTGGCACAACACTGAATTAGCTCAGCAGCACCTACCATTTATTAAATGCATGAGCTGTGCAGGGAGCTGTGTTGAGCACTTTCCATGTTCTCTTGTGAAATCCATAGAACTGTACGTGAGTTGGATATTCTTGTTTCCAGTTTACAGGAGGGGAAACTACCAGAAGGAAAGGGCTTGCTCCCAATAACATTCTCATCAGCATTCAAACCAATGATGAGAGCTGATCTGCAGAATATAGTCTAGGACTAGGTTCTACCCAAATGGAAAAGAACAGTGACAATAATTGCCTTCCACTTAGGCCAGGCAGCAATTAATTCAGCACTAACTGTAAAATGGCTTTTTGCAAAACTGACATGATATTGTTTTCCCTGTTTTGTTACTTACAGTATTTCAAAAGTGTTTTAATTAATTGCTGGTGTGAGAGAATAATGACAATGCATTTCTTTTTGCTTCTAGTCCCATTTTCAAAATGCAATGGCAGCCACTTTCCCAATTGTTCATTTTTTGGTCCCACTTAGCAGGATTTAAAAATTAAGGAATTTCACCACTTTTCTAAAATTTACATTTGCATGAAGGCAGAGGTTCTGAGGAATTCAATCTTCCTTTTTTTTTTTTTTTTTTAAGTCTGTGTAACTCCTTTGCCTCCCCTGTCATCAGGAACACAATTTTCTAGCATGCAGAAGTATAAGAGCTATTTGCTTCTGTAGTGAGGTGTGGTTGGCCTAGGTAAAAAGGCCTGTCCCTAGTTCCTAATATCCAGTTCCCCTGCCACTTAAGCACAAATGATTTGCATTTGACCATGGGACTCCGTGGTTGCCAAAAACTGTGGGCCACTAAGGGGACACTTTAGTTTGTTTTCCATGGATAAAGTATGATTCCAGGTAGTTTTCCATTTTCATCATTCACTCTTGTGTTCAGCTAAATATTGTTGGAACTGTATGTGAAACATGGCATGAATTTTAGGAAACAGAAATCTGATTGGGAACATATTCTGTATACCCCAGTTTCTTAGTAAGATCTCAGTTTTAACATTATGCAATACTTTGCCTGTGGATTTATCATATAGATTGAATCTAGTATCCTGATGAAAATGAACTTTAAAAATACACTTAAATACAAGTACAGATACTTTTGCTTTTCTTCTGAGTGGAGACTAGAGAATTTGCAGAGAGAAATGAGAAAATGTTAAGAACTGATTGTATTAAAAGAAAAAAAAACATAGTTCACACTAAGAAACAAAATTATTCCCAAGATGGTGGGAGAAAGTTTTATTAACAGTTAAGAAACCACATTTTAACAGGCACATTTCACTGTAAGTGTAAAGTGTTCCCTGGTGAATAAAATCAAATTATAGGAAAAACACCTTTTCCGAAAGCACTTTGCACAAGGAAGTGCTATAACTTGCCTGTATCCTTCCAAGTCATTTTCCACAGCAATGCAGAGCCTTTAAAATGGGAGCCGGGTGTACCAATGACCCCCCTTGGGAGATGCCTCCTTTTCTGTTACCATTTTATTTCGGTTCCACTCACTTAGGAGGAAATGATGTGTGCAAAGCCAAGTACAGGATCGACCTGTTCTGCAAACAAGGGAATCATTTACTATCTGTTAATTTATTGCAGCGGAATATCAGGCACTCTGCAGCAGTGGGCCAGGAATGACGTCAGCAGGCAGTGGTAAGGACTTGTTTGAAAGTCACTTCCTTAAGCATGTGCAGAAGCCGCAGCGCTGGGCCTTCCTGTGGGTTTCTAGTCAGTCCCTTTACACCAGACTGAGGAGGTCTGACCCCTTCTCTGGCCATCACTGTGTAATGTACCTGGGACCCCTAGAAGCCCCCAGGGGCAGAGCAACTATGGTCCACTGTGTCCTGGGATTGCTGGGTTTGGGTGTGGGGCTTGGTACTGAAGGGGTGGGTGCTCTCCCAATGTGCTCGATGGAGGACTGCAGATGAGATCCAATGACTGTAGTCCCTCATTCGTGAGAAGAGGCAGTCTGGTCGTCCTCATCTGGCTCTTCCACGATCAAGTACAATTCAGGGTTATGGGCTCAGCTGAATTGTTATCCATTCACATTTTGAATAACTTATTGACTGTCAAGTGTTCAGTCAGTATAAGTTGTCCATAGGGAGCTCTCTTATATTTTGTAGCAAGCAGTGATAGCAATTCACCAAGTTGGAAGAGAATGAAATATTTAAGTGTAGGGCTTAGAACTAGAGAAATATCAGTACCATAGAAGAATTAAAGTTAAAAGGGAGTATTGGAACAAGTGCAAAAATAGGTGACAGGAAAGATGAAGGGATAATTTTATCAATATAAAACTAAATGATTCGATTCAGGACAGTTCTGAAAAAAAGTAGACAGAATTGATTGTCACTTCATTCTCATGATAAATTTCATCATTATGTGTGGATGAAGGTGAAGGGAGATATTTGGGGGATAATTTATAATGAATAAAGAATTAGTAGGGAATAAATAAAGTTGTGATAGGGATCCAGAGAAGGAAAAACATGTCAGCCCTGACTTACAGAAGGTTTGAGACTAGCCATTCACTGATTGTCATTCTGCATCACCCTTGACTGGAGAACTCTCCTCAGTCTCTGGGCACACAGAAGAGGGAAGACCCAGCCTCATCTGGGCTGGGCAGGAGAGGATTTTCCAGACCTGGTGGTGTTTTGAATGGGCTTTGGACCAATGAATAGACCTGGCTCCAGACATTCCCAACACAGAGCCAAAGGGCATTGTATGTTCATGGAAGAATGAGAAATTTAAAGTAAATTAACAGAATTCCTATTTTAATTTAATCTTGAAGATATTTTTGAACCTGCAGAAGTTTGAAGCATGAGAATGACACAGTAATCCATTTTTAAGCTAAGTCTGATGGCACTGTGGAAAGTACATTGAAGAGGGATGGGCTGGTGGCAGGAAGACCAGTTGTAGGGACTGGGGCTCTGTGGTGATCCACTTTTCCATCTTGATGTTTGAGCCAGAAGAAGACCAGAGGTTCTCCTTCAGCCTGATTAAAGATTGGTAATCTTGTAGTTCTAGCTCAAATGTCAAGTTCTTCTCAAGGACTGGTGGAAAGATTTGAGTCAGAGCATCTTTTTTTTTTTTTAATTGTGTTATGTTAGTCACCATACAGTACATCATTAGTTTTTGATGTAGTGTTCCAAGATTCGTTGTTTGCATATATAACCCAGTGCTCCATGCAATATGTGCCCTCCTTAATACCCACCACCAAGATCACCCATCCCCCTACTCTCCTCCCCTTTAAAACCCTCAGTTTGTTTTTCGGAGTCCACAGTCTCTCATGGTTCATCTCCCCTTCCTGTAGGAAGAAACAGTGATCAAGCTTTCTCATCTAAGTGAAACTTTATTTTTATGATGTCCTAAAGTTGTTACATTTCCTGTAATGTTATTTTTTTTTGATAGTTCTTTGACCTTTACTTTAGAATGTTTTTGATACTGAACATTTTTTCTGGTGGTGCAGATATAAATGAATGTGCATTAGATCCAGATATCTGTCCAAATGGAATTTGTGAAAATCTCCGTGGGACCTACAAATGCATATGCAATTCAGGATACGAAGTGGATTCATCTGGGAAAAACTGTGTTGGTAAGAAGTCTCACCTATTTCCTAAGACATCTCATGCATCATGCATTCTTTCTTCGTTGCTCTGAGGAAACTGCTTTTGCGTCGCCTAAAGGACTGGGCAAATGCATGGCCTTTCCTTTGGATGTCAGCATGGCACCTACATATCTTAATTAACTAAAATTTACATACATGAATCCTGATAATTTATAAGTAGTCATGTGTCATGTTCACTCCAAAAAAGAGAAGCTCCTAGATACAGTATAAAATACAGACTATGAGCTGTTCTCATGTGTCTACAAAGGCATCCCTATTTTTACCAAGAGAAGCAACTCTTCTCCCAACCACTTATTAGATTTAATCAAAGAAAACCCAGCTTGTTTTCAGTAATAACTGTTCTCTGTTAAGTTTAGCAAATACCGTATTTTTTTTAAAGATTTTATTTATTTATTTGAGAAACAGAGCATGAGAGAGAGCAAGCACGAGTGGGGGAGGGGCCGCAGAGGGAGAGGGAGAAACAGGCTCCTTGCTGAGTGGGAAGCCCTAAGACCAAGAAGCAGGGCTCGATCGCAGGATACTGGGATTGTGATCTGAGCCAAAGGCAGACACTTAACCAACTGACCCACCCATGTGCCCCAAGCTAGCACCATATTTGATGCTTTAACAAACCTTAATGAAAGTACCAGCCAGTAGCTTAAAAAAACAAAACAAAACAAAAAAAGCTTTGGGAATAAAATGGTCAACATGGGCACCATTATTTTTTTTGAACTTTCTCCAGTTGCCTAGACTAGTATTTTCTGAAACATACTGTCCGTTCTATAGTGCCATGACATACTGACTTTTGAGAAATGAATTCTTCCTCTCTCACTCCCTTAATTTTAAGTTTTCTTTTTGGGCGGTACAGTTGTGATTTGACTACATGTGGTATTTTCAAACTACATTAAACTCAAAACACGTTTTACTATTTCATTTTTCTGTAAAAGCCTCTTCTCTTCGACTGACAAAAATCATCATTTATCTGAACAAGCCCAGAAAGACACAAAGATGTTTTAGCTTCATCCCCAAATCACCCCTATGAAGCAAAAGGGAGAGGAGTTTGGGAGACAATAGGGATTATTCCTTCAGTGCATTAGTACGTACGCCCAAGTTGAACTGATTATCACCAGGTCAGAAGTGTGTCCATATTCCAGATTATGTTTAGAGATATAAAGTGAGGAATCAAAGATCCACCATAGCCAAAGGGTTCCAGGGAATGGCTATTTTTTTTATCTTAATCATCAATTTCTGATTTTAAGGTTCCAGATCCTTCTGACATCACCAAAGTTTAAGGATTGCAATGGTGACTCTTTTGGGAAGCATTAGCATTTCCTGTATCATTTTCATAGAATTCTCACCATGTTGTTTCCGCATATAGTAACATAACTGTATACTTAATTTTCCATTCTTTAAGTACTTTACAAGTATATTTATCACTTAAGTATATTTACTACCGTGAGCCTAAGCACCTCTTCAGTGCTGAATGTGTGTATCCTTTATCTTAGGGCTGCTAGATTGTCCAATAATTATCTAAGCCGAATTTTGCGATGTGTAAAAAATTCCTTGTGGACATAAAGTTTCTTCTGTGGGTTGTGCACTGTAGTTTAGCCCAACTGTATATAACACGCCATTGAAGTTCCACACTTCCTAAATTACCTAAGTAACACATATCAAAACTTAGATTTTGCCACATACAGACCTATTATTCACCTGAAAATAAAGAGTTTTTCTGAGCTCCCTGAATCTCAAATCTGAAATTCCTCATGAGAATGATAAACTCTACAGATTGCTTCACACTCTATAAATACAAGTGGAGGCCGTTTCAGTTATTCTAAAGAAGAAACACCCATGCTGGAACTAACACATATCAAAGATGCACCATACTTTATAAATATTTATTTGGTTTCTTAAATCAATAGGATTCATTCTTTTAATTCTGGCACAACAAACAGATAAAGATTAATGATTTTCAGCAAATCCAGGTTTCTTCCTGTTAAAGAAAGAGAATTGCACAGTATCTGGTGACTTTAGACTTCGTAGACACCTAGTAAAAATAATCAGATGAAACCCCTATTTTCCTCAAGTTAGGTAATTTAGGCAAAAACCAATGATAAACGACTTTTGCCTGTTTGCTTGAGGTAATCATATCACATTAAAACTTAACCTGAAAAAGCAGAGAAATTGCATGCGAGGAATGAGCTCCTCTAAAAGTTACTTGTTGGTTTTCCAGATATTAATGAATGTGTATTGAACAGTCTACTTTGTGACAATGGACAATGTAGAAACACTCCAGGAAGTTTTGTCTGTACCTGCCCCAAGGGATTTATCTACAAACCTGACCTAAAAACCTGTGAAGGTAAACTGTGTTTTTCTTCTTATATTACGTATTTTACTGTCTCTTGGTATGCTACTGAAAAACCATGAGAATAAGTTAGAGTCACCTCTATTTTAAACAATTATGCCATTGTAAATGAGATTCTGTGGTCCTAAATGATACCTGCATGTGCTTTGGAAGCTACTGATGGTACTTACCTACAGCTGACATTTTATTTGCCATCATTTAAAAAGATGAAGAAAATAGCACATAGTTAGTAATTCAGAGATCACAGTTCATGTTTGCTCCAGATTTTCTAAATAAAAAGATTCAGCCAGATGCCAGATTCTGTGCTATAGAGATATGCTCAATTATTGTTTTTACATTCTATCTAGTCTAGAAAAAAAATCTATCTAGGCCAGATTTACTATCTAATAAGGAGTATGTGGTAGCAATTGAGGCCAGGGTTTAAATATCCTTTCATGCCCAAGACTAGGCTGTAGCAGTAATGTGGACCTGTTTTTGTTTCAGACATTGATGAATGTGAATCAAGTCCTTGCATTAATGGCGTCTGCAAGAACAGCCCGGGTTCTTTTATTTGTGAATGTTCTTCTGAAAGTACTCTGGATCCAACAAAAACCATCTGCATAGGTATTTATCCAGCTGACCAGTACTATGTTTAATGTCCACTTGTAATGGAAAAGGGTTTATTGCAAAATAATGTAAGTATGGATGAACAAAATTTTAAATGACCATTATCACTTGGTTCGCATGTCATTCTTGCTGTAATTCCAATGTACTTTTGAACTTTTGATATAGATTCTATTAAGTATCCACTAAACATTGTCTCCCACCTCCTGGCAGAAACCATCAAGGGCACTTGCTGGCAGACTGTTATCGATGGGCGGTGTGAGATCAACATCAATGGAGCCACCTTAAAGTCCCAGTGCTGTTCTTCCCTCGGTGCTGCCTGGGGGAGTCCGTGTACCCTCTGCCAAGTCGGTAAGAGAGATAGGCACTGTGGCTCTGGGCCCATCCTACTGGTCGCTTTGCTTAAAAAGGGGAAACCCGTACTTTGTTTATTTAGGTTCACCTAGGAATTCTAGATTTAATTCTGATGACCTCAATGAAACATATTGCTGAATAGGAAACTAAGGGAAGTAGCAAGGACAGTAATTTCATGTGATTTGGTGACTGGTTTATTGTTTTCTACCACCACACTGTAATGTGGTTATCTTAGTGTGGCTTCCCTAGATAAGCAACTCTTATGGGCTCTCTTGGAACCTCATGATTTAGGGGTCCTGAGATTTTATACACACAGATTATCGTCCAAAAAATGGATTGATGTAAAGGAACCAGTATTCATAACTTAACTTCTAAATCTGTTGAAAAGCTGCAGTTTGAGAGCCTTGCTGATGATTTTGTTGATTTAATGTTTGGGTATATGAATATATAGTCTAAATGCTACAGGGCAGGAGATCTTCTGATTCTAGACTTTGTTTTCCACGTTCATGTTCTAGGGATCCTATAATGTGATTTGATCTTAGAGCTGATAACAAAAGAGAGATCTAGCCATTTCCTTTTTAGTCATCACCTTAGCATGATCTTTAGGGTACCTTTGGGTCTTTCGGGACCTCTCAGAGCAATTGAGCTGAATTCAAGGAGACATTTCATTCTTCTTCTTCTTCATCTATGCAATCACAGAAATACCTTGTCATCTTTGACTTATTCATAGCCACAAAATCTAATTCATGTCCAGGTCCTCTTTTGTGTTTCTTATACTATGTCATACAATGTCTAGATATTGTTATCTCAAATTTGTTTTTTGTTTGTTTTTACAGATCCCATATGTGGCAAAGGCTATTCAAGAATTAAAGGAACACAGTGTGAAGGTATTTATGCATATTTATAAGCCATAAATTTCAGTGTGCATGAAGAATGTTTGCGTGAACCTGGATTGGGTAAAGTTGTCATGTAACATCCCAATGAGAAATATGCAGCAAAGAGGGAAATAATGAGAACTGCAGAACATAACAAATGTTAATTTCACAAGCATATGTATGTTGCTGCCAGTGTTGGATCACTATGGTCACAGGGCAGGGTGACTAAAAATGGTTTCGACTGACCATGGTTTGAAGCAACTGCACTTTCAAAATACTATCATCAGGAAGAGAAAAATGGAAGTTTTCGATGAGGCTATAAAATTTGCATTTTGTTCTTTGTTTGTCCTGGCTTTGTTTGTTTGTTTCATGGTCATGGAGGATTCAGAAGGACATACTCCATTGTCTCGTTTTTAAAAGTCTACATGGATCCTCTCCAGTTTGTTGTGATTCTTTCTCACAGAGTCCCAGATAGACGTAGGTCAGGGTGACTAACACAACCTGACATGACACAGCAGCTGAAAAATTTTAAAAACAGCAATTAGTCCCATATGTGGAATGAAATGAAGTTTTTTTTTTCCCCTGCTAAAATAAAGAGGAACGCTACAACCCCCACCCAAGGTCTTTCTTTCCAAATGATGACTGAATCCTTTGGCCTTTCTCTGGTCCAGACCCACTGTTAATAACTTATCTGACCTCAGCAGCACATTTTGGTGTAAAAATGGCCCGAACGAAAAACCCAAAAAGGTAAGTTTCCCCCTCCCCAGTTATAGCTCTCGGAAGGAGAGATTTCAAATATTTTTTTTCAACATCCCTGGCTTGGAAAGTTATTTTTTCTAAATAGAGACACAGTATGCTAATGCGCCCCTTCTTTTGGCACTGGCAAGTGCCTTTCTTTGAATTAACTTGATGGTGACTATTTTTCCAAATTAAGTGCAGAAAACATACTACTTCTTATTAAGCAAACTGGGAAGGACTGGTACATTTGAGAGCAAGTGGGTGAATGATGAATGAATGAACGTGAGCATATTTTGACTCTACCTAACTCAAGCTGGGACCACCAAGGCTTTGACTAACAGTCTGAGACTGTTGCTGAGGTAGAACTAGTTACATGCTTTCTGCGGACGCCTCAGCATTTCTTAGAGGACACTGTTTCAACTGGCCCCATATATTTCTCGGTGAGATTTTTATTCTTCAGGCTGTTTCTTCTTTCCTAGTTTGAAAGGCCAGGTTTCTGTTATTCCCAGACATCTGATCTCATAAAGCTACCTATGTGGCTCCTGGTAGCCTTACCTGAGATGTTCATAGCACCCAGAGCTGCCCCTAAGAACTCATACCAACTCCCAGCCTCTGTAATTCAAAAATTACTCCTTAAGACCAATGGAGAAACTCATACCTTTGGGAAAAGGTGGACTCAGTCTGGTTGCTATTCAAAGTTCCCAGAAATTCTACATGAACTATTTGGAAACAAACTAGTTTTATGAACTTATTTGGTTCAAAATGGCCTTTTCTGTTGTGAGAATAATTGTGACTCCATGAATGGAATAAAGTAGAATGATGTTATACATATATTTTAACTTCATGGGTTTTTTTTTTTCCTTCATAGATATCAATGAATGTGAAGTATTCCCAGGAGTATGCAAAAATGGCTTATGCGTTAACTCTAAGGGATCATTTAAGTGTCAGTGTCCCAGTGGGATGACTTTGGATGCCACAGGGAGAATCTGCCTAGGTAAATCCTGAGCTCATTACTTTTCTACTTATCATTTCTTAAAGATTATTAAAAACTCAGTAAGATAAAGCTGAATATTTGGTTCCAAGTACAGTTATACATATCTCAAAGTCAGCATTTCTATTAGGATACATAGTAGTTTCCTTGACAAATAGCCTTCCTCACTCAAGCTCTTCCTTTATTCTTTATTAAAAGAGTAGAGAACATGTTAGTGAAGAGAAGCTTTCGTTCTTTATTGATATGTAATTAGTCCTTAAGTCATTACCGTCACAGTCATTATTCCGGAACTCTTAAATATGCCCCCATATGCCACAACTAGAGGATACAAGGTGAGTGGGGGGGAGAACAATTTGGCTTGATTAGAAAATGTAGCCCCTGCCCGCTAGGCATGTCCTGCCACTGGCCAGATGGACAGATCCTTGCAGGAGACCCTAGTGGGTGTGAGTGAAGAGAGCCACACTCCTGAATAGTGAACCTAAAGGAGCCCAGGGCCACTGTCCCTTCTAATCATGGTGGGATTCTCTCCATGCCAATTGTGAGAGCCCAAGTGGCATTGATATGGAAGAGACTGGACCCTGAGTTCTCAGAAAGCTGCCCTGTGGGCTCCTACTGGCAGCAGGTTGGAGATTCCACAGTCACGTGTGTGGCGTCTGGCAGACATATCCTGACCCTACTTCTATAGCTTCTGACCGCCGGGAATATGTCTCTTGGATCACTTTTTTCTGAGTCCATGGTTCTGAAAGTGATGCTCAGGTACATTGTACAGCTGGAACCATATTCCTCTGAAGATTATCCTTAGTGAAGGACCACTGCAGGTGGTTAAAAGAGTAGTATGAGTTTAAGGGATTATGAATTAGTACTAACAAAACTTGAAATATATAACTTTAAGGTTTATAATGTAAGCAATATGGAGTAGAGAAGCTGGAATCCAGAGGCAGAGTCTTTTCGTAGCCATGGATGTCAGTTAATTTCATTTTGAGTCCACTTTTTTTTTTGTTTAGGAGGAATCGCCATTAAATGAGAACCTTCTTCTGGGTTCTTCAGTTGAAAGATGCCTCAGTGTTTAATTTAGAAATCATTTAAAAAGTATCCATGCATCTCATTAAAGGCAAACCTGAATGTAAAGTTGCCCGGAAGGCTTCAGAAGATCTCTAACATTAAAGAAAGTTCAGGCATGTAGGTGAATGTTTAATAACCACACTGGGAAGGAGAGAGAAAGGGAAGGTAAAGCCTTAGGTTTTAATTACACTTTACAGTTTCCAGACACAATCTTTTTTTTAAAGATTTTATTTATTTATTACAGAGAGAGAAAGAGAGAGAGAGAGCATGGGAAGAGGGAGGGTCAGGGTAAGAAGGAGACTCCCTGCTGAGCAGGGAGCCCGATGTGGGACCCTGGGATCATGACCTGAGCAGACGCTTAACCGGCTAAGCCACCCGGGTGCCCAAGACATAGAATCTTATCCGAGCTTCATGGTACCCCCTCGGAGATGGATGCAACATCATTTTATGGATGTAGAAATTCAGGGTCAGGATAAATAATTTGTCTAAAATAAGCAACTTCTTAATTGCAGAACAGGACTGAGTTCCAGGTCTCTTGACACCTGGTATATCACTTCTATTCTTTGTCACGATTCTACAAATTTGGGGTTGGGGCTAGATATATCCCACTTGTACCCAGAAGAATGTACACATAAGCACGTGTAGAAGTGAAAGAAATACTTGAGAAGAGGAGCAAATGGCTTCTCTTCACTTGTTTTTCCTCTTCAATCTCAAGTAGGGCGTTCTTCATTTTGGAATTTAACATTGCACCTCTCCAAAAATGAAGTGGATGTGAGGAAGAAGTGCTGGAGCTAGCTTAGATGTTCTCCTGTGAGAAAGAGTGCAGTGTCCTTTTAGCTAGAGAGGAGGTCAAGGCATGATGGAGTGCAGGTATTGGTGGTAAGTGTGTCCGTACGGGGAGAAAACATCTCCCCAAAGAGCACTGTGGGATTTCTCCGGATACTGTTCTTTATGTGGAATTATCAGAAGATGTCTGAAATTGCAAGGAAAGTTTCCAGAAATAGGAGGTACAAATAAATAGGAGCTGCCAAAGAAAAGAAGGTCTTTTATTAGGTGGGAATACTCATCAGAAAGCCTGGACTCCTTCTGAGGAAAATAATTAATTCCAGCCAATAAGTGCACGGCAAATTGTTAGGTATATTGTACTTTGCCTGACTCAACTGGTCGACGGTCTGGGGCAGTGGAAACAGGGTAGCTCTCCTCAGCCTCTCTGTGTTCCACCTGGCAGATATCCGCCTGGAAACCTGCTTCCTGAGGTACGAGGACGAGGAATGCACTCTGCCCGTTGCCGGCCGCCACCGCATGGACGCCTGTTGCTGCTCCGTCGGGGCGGCCTGGGGGACTGAGGAATGCGAGGAGTGTCCTGTGAGAAACACGCCTGAGTACGATGAGCTCTGTCCCAGAGGGCCCGGATTCGCCACAAAAGAAATTACAAATGGAAAACCTTTCTTCAAAGGTACCACGGTTTCAGTGGCTGCTTGCTCTTCTTTTTAGACCAACAGGAGGTTCTGCTAACAGGAGAACTACAATGAGCATCATCAGCGAGGCCATCCCTCAGTCATCTCCACACACATTCTTCGCTGTCTGAGTGATGGCAGATGTTCGCTCTGGAACCGGTTTGCTTTTCCCACCTTTCAGGACTTCCTGAGGCCAGTTGCCTCTCCCATTAGCTACTTGTTAAGTGCTAAAGTAGATTTTAACACTGCCCTCAGCCAAATATCAACAAAAAGGATATCTTCTTGGGGAGGTTTTATTTTATATGTCTTTTTATTATTTATTTACTTGACAGAGAGATCACAAGTAGGCAGAGAGGCAGGCAGAGAGAGAGGAGACAGGAGGAAGCAGGCTCCCTGCTAAGCAGAGAGCCCGATGCCGGACTCAATCGATCCCAGGACCCTGGGATCATCACCTGAACTGAAGGCAGAGGCTTTAACCCACTGAGCCACCCAGGTGCCCTTCTTGGGGAGTTTTTATTCTGTTGCTAAAGCCGTAAGACTTGACCTCTTCTCTGCTGATTTAATCCGGGTCACTGCAATTCACCTGAGTGTGTGTGTGTGTGTGTGTGTGTATGTGTGGAGGTGGATGGCGTGACAAACCCAGTGGTAGATCCTCTTTGTCCAAAAACAGTGAAAGTCATTTGGATGGCAAGCACATTCCAGTGACTTCTGATATTTCAAACCTTATTTCAGTTTATTATGCTATCATCTAACATTCATGTAAAAAATGCGAAGTTACAGGTTTAATCTAATTCCAAAATTGATTTAACTTTTTATATACAAAGATACAGAACTTGTTTACTTTAGCATATGGAGAAATCATGACTTGTTTCTGAGAATTGCAATTTCTCAGAGAGGCCCAGCTTATGTTCCTGGTATAGATTTTTGTCTTGGTTGCCCATTGTGTCTGGGCCTAGTTATTATACTTCATAACCAAATTAACTTATAAAAATGGGAAATGAGTATATAAATATTGCTTAATTATCCTTATATAAAAGTGGTGAGGTTTTTTGTTTTTGTTTTTGTTTTTTTTCTATTGAGTGTTTGGTTCAAGACGCCCTGGGGATTAAAATTCTCTTAAATGTCTCTTAAGTAAATTCCAAGGAATTTGAATGATTTGCCCCCAAAGGCTGTGGCGATCTCTTGCCACAGAAGAACTTGTTCTTGAGATTTAATCTGCTAGTTCTTTCATGACATTTTGTAGAAATGAACTTGTATTTTTTGAGCTTTCGGTCTTACTTTAGAAAGAACCCTGAAAGGGGATCACCCATTACATTACGCAGCCTCCTCGTGTACAAGAAACTCTTTTAATTATATTAGTGAAACCTTCATATTAATTGAGAAAACATTTTAAAATCGTATACATATTTGAGAAAATATTTTAAATAGTATCCACTTATTTACAAATCATTTAAATTTTAAATGACATCTTTTTTGAAGTTCTTATATTTTAGGTGTATCCAAGAAAGCACCAAAAAGCATAGATGAATATCTCATTCCACTATACTCTCCATTGGTTGCTGTGGCAACCAGTCATCATCTGGCAACCTATTCCAATCATCTTCTGTGTGCTTTAAGTATAGATGCTAGTGGTATAGAGTGTCTCTTCACTCATTCAGCAAATACTGAAGTGTTTGGTATGTATCAAGCAGTGTGCCGCCTAGAAGTCCAAATAAACACACCCTTTACTTCCCTAATAATGCTTTCTAAAATGTAGAAGCTTAAATGACTAGAAATGCTTACAAAGTCATAGATCTCATGGATCATTACACATTCTTTAAAATGCATATTGCCAAGACCTTAAATCAAGACCATCCAGCCTCCTGGGTTTAAAATGGAGGCACTGAGAACTCCTTATAGGATGCTCAGGAACTTACTGCACATTTTCTTTTTCCTGAAGATATCAACGAGTGCAAGATGATCCCCAGCCTCTGCACCCACGGCAAGTGCAGAAACACCATTGGCAGCTTTAAGTGCAGGTGTGACAGTGGCTTTGCTCTTGACTCTGAAGAAAGGAACTGCACAGGTCAGTGACCCTGTAGAACTCTTCCCCTTCCCCACACTGCCCCGAGAATGAAAGCTGTCCTGAGACTCATGCGCTGCTGCTCACTGCTTGCATTCAGACATCGACGAATGTCGAATCTCTCCTGACCTCTGCGGCCGCGGCCAGTGTGTGAACACCCCAGGGGACTTCGAATGCAAGTGTGATGAAGGCTACGAAAGCGGATTCATGATGATGAAGAACTGCATGGGTAAGCGTTTGACCGTCTGATCCACACAGGTAAAAAGGGAGTCCCTGAGACTTTGATGACTCAGAGCCTCCCTCCCAGGCTCCTCCTGCTCCCTCAGTGCATGGGCCTCCGGACCAGTGTGTCCAGAATCAGTCTGCGGCAGAGGGAGACTGGCGTGCAGAAAGCATGAGGGCTGTCTTGCTGTGGGGTGGCGGTGGCCTCGGACGCCAGTTATGGGTCCAGACAAGTGAGTTTAACACCTGGAAGAGACACCCCAGGGAAGAGAAACAATTCAAACTTTAGCTGTATTCAGGGTCACATTAGTATAGGGTTTCTGTCCAACATTTCTAGAAAAACAGAAGGATTAAGCTGGCTGCATTAAATCAGTTTCCTTAGAAAGAAGCCTGAGATGGAAACTTCTTTAAGGAAGAAGCTGTAAGGAAGTAAGGGAAGTAGCTTAGGGCAGGGGAAGAGGCCTCTTAGCCTTAACCAGATCCCACAGGGGATTCTGGAAGGGGCATGGTAGTAAAGAGCTGTCCTGGCTTTCGGCCAGGCCAAATTGTACACTCCCTTGGCAGCCACAGGCAGCCCCCATTATTTGAAAGCGATGTGATTCTTACCTTGTGGGCATTTCTGAGTGAGGTGGGCAGCCATTCTCCAAGAAGGGAGCCGTGAGCCCTGAGCCTCTAGGACTCCCAGCAGCTAGGGGCACTGAGGAGCGCACTGGTCTGGGGCCCCGGGCAGGACACCACCACCATCTTTCACATGAGTCATCGCCATTTTGCAGATATTGACGAGTGTCAGAGAGATCCTCTCCTATGCCGGGGAGGCATTTGCCTAAACACCGAGGGAAGTTACCGCTGCGAATGTCCTCCTGGTCATCAGCTGTCCCCCAACATCTCAGCATGTATAGGTAAGGAGGAAGGCTTTCAGACCACTTATTGGTGGTCAGTTGTTCAACTCACGTCTCTGCCACAGTCAGAAGCTTCTGACTGGATGTTTGCTATTTTTATTTTCTAAACAGACATCAACGAGTGTGAACTGAGCGCGAATCTCTGCCCCAATGGCCGTTGTGTGAACCTCATAGGGAAGTATCAGTGTGCCTGCAACCCCGGCTATCATTCAACCCCTGACAGGCTCTTTTGTGTGGGTAAGTGCTCTCTTTTATATTTTATTGTATTTAGTGTCTTTCTCAAAACATTCCAACAATGTTCTCTGAGTTCTGTTTTCACCACTATTCCTTCATCTTCCTTGTTTTCCTGTAAGCGAAGTGCTTTTCACAGTGGCCCACGATCTTTGGATCTCACCTCCCTTATCTGTTTAAAGAACCCTGTAGATGAAGGATCTGAAATGTTTTAGCTCTAACAAGCGTGATTGGAGCCCTGGTGCTTGGAAGAGGGAATGGTAGCACAGGCTTTGTTTACGCACGTGCATACCCAGGCAAATCAGCAAGTGAGTGCTAACCACCTGTAATTAACAAAGCGTGGGCTTGGTGAGAAAGACAAAAAACAGAGGGTACGGTGTCTGCCCTTAGGTGGCTTAGATCAGCTTAGGAGATTTCAAAGAATAATTATTGGCAAGAAGACCATGTTCTGTTCATACCTTACGTAAATGGAAATGGAGGCCAGGCCTGGCACTCCTTAAAGATGGGGTTTTGTGGGACAAGCATTTTCCTTTGTGGCTGGCCCTCTGTAGGTTTAGTCGTGCTGGGAAGAGTGGCACAGAAAGCCCTCTGGGTTTATTGTGCCCAAAGTCAAAGTGAAACTTTGTAAAAACTGCCAGTTTTTGCCTGGTTTGGGGTGTACATCATGTGGAACTGCCAAGTCTTACATGGTTTCCACCCAAAGCCATAAATCAGCCCAAATTTTTCTGAAACATGGCCCAGGACAACTCAGAATTCCAGCTCAGGTTCTTGAAAAGGATTGGAACCTCAGCCAATCAAGCTGAACGTCAAGTTTATAACTGCATATGTGACCCAGAGAATTTCATCCACGTGCCCATTAGCGTAACTGGGATTGTTCCTTTAGCTCTAGCATTTCTCCTCCCTGGCATGTGGCACCCCACGTATCATGTGACTGACTATTCATCTGACTCCCAGGTTGCAACATAAGCATGGTGGAGGTAGGGATAGGGTCTCTCTCCTTCACGATTAGATTGTTATCTCTAGCACATAGTAGGTTTGTACTTTGTATTTGTTGAAGGAATTGGACAATGCAGTGACTTCCATTTGCCCTAGAATGTTTTGGTTTGGTTTGGTTTTACTTTGGAAACTTTGAACTCAGGCCATAATCACAGACACAAGGAAAGGTGATTTTCTTTTTCTTTTTCTTAGACATCGATGAATGCAGCATAATGAATGGTGGTTGTGAGACCTTCTGCACAAACTCTGAAGGCAGCTATGAATGCAGCTGTCAGCCAGGATTTGCACTAATGCCCGACCAGAGGTCATGCACTGGTGAGTAGGTTTCAGCTTCCTGTGAAATTCTCAGTAACAGGCCCACCCTTAGAGTGGTTCGGGGCCCAGACTTCGTAGGCAGACAGTCCTGAGTTCAAAATTTTATTTTGTCACACATTTTAGCTGTGCATCCTTGATAAAGATCCTGAGTATCAGATTCTGCATCTATACGCTGGGGTTCAGATTGCCTGTGTGAGAGAATGCACACAGTACTTGGCTCAGTTCCTGGCTCACGGAATATAAGATATATGGTTTTGAAGAATCTGCTCTTTTGGCTCACTTCAGGGCTACTCAGGGTGGTGTGTTCCCTTGACCAGCAGCATCCGCATCACCCAAGAATGCATTAGAAATGCAAAATCTCGGGTCCCACCTGGACCTACTGAATCAGAAACTTCTGGGGATAGATCCCCATAATCTATTTTCACAAGTTCTCTGACTGATTCGGATACATGCTCAACTTGAGAACTGCTGCTCTAAGTCATACTTGCTGTTGTATCATCCTGGGCGGGAAGACCCATGTCTCCAACTAGAGATGAGAAAGGAGGCTGGCGATACAGGTTTTCATTTTGGTTTCGGTTAAGAAGAGAACTTGGGTTTAGGGATCAAACTTACTTTATCAGATCTAGAAAAATCTCCCCCAAAAAACTTAGATATAAATTTGACTCTAAAAGTCAAATGTTGAAAATAATATATTTTTATCAAAAGTACATCTAAATAGATGGGCTTATTTTAAGCAAGTTTTACTTTTACAATATCAGTAAACCAGAAGATGATCAACCTTAGGCATTTATATTTGACAATAAGAAATATAAAATAAAATTCACAATCACTGTTAAGTGATTAAATGACTAGTATTAACAACATGCTATTGTTGGTTTTCTTCTCTGCAGACATTGATGAGTGTGAAGATAACCCCAATATCTGTGATGGCGGTCAGTGTACAAACATACCCGGGGAATACAGATGCTTGTGTTATGATGGATTCATGGCATCTGAAGACATGAAGACTTGTGTAGGTAAGGAAAGAACACAGAATTTCCCATTTTGTCTGGTTATTCACAAACATTGTTATATTACATAAACATTAGTTTGGGAAGTTGGTAAATGGACCCTATGGGGAAAGTAAGGATATTTCGGGCCATGTTGCTAATATTCCAAAGCCAGCATTCCAAAGAGCAACTTTCTCGTGACTGTGATATGATGTTCTTGTCAGATATGTTATGTGGACTAAGCTGACCATTGGTCAACCCCACCTGAATGCTTGTTTTATATCTGTGCATTATTTCTGTCCACTTAACCTTTCCTCTGCTGTGACTAGAATTTAGGCCTTTTAAATATTTTACTAAAGGCAAGCAAAATATATTTCTGACAAGAATGCAGTAGACTCTAGAATTGATTGTACTGACATGTTCTGTTGGTATGTCTTCAAATTTGTTGTACTTTTCTTCTGCAATATCTAATCCCATTCAGTATCTTTGTAATCTCAGCTGTCGTCATTTTATCCCTAAAAATTTGATTTGGGTCATTTTTTACATCTTCCCTGCACTTGATGGGTCCAATCATTCCTCTACCTTTTTGAACCTATGAAATAGAGTTACAATAACTGCTTTAATGTCCTTGTCTACTAATTCCATCATCTGTGTCAGTTCTGGGTCATTTCAGTAAATTGACTTTCTTCCTCATCCTGGGTCATATTTTCCCGCCTCGTTGAATGCCTGGTAATTTTTGATTGGATGCCAGACATGATAAAATTTGACTTACTAGTTGCTAGATATTTTTGTATCCCTAGAAATATTCTTGGGCTTTATTCTGGAACCCAGATAAGTTATTTGGAAACAGATGGGTCCTTTCAAAGTCTTGTTTTTATGCTTTTAAGCAGCGGTTACTTTGCCCCATGGCAAGGAGGCTTATTTTGCCCCATGACCGAGCCAAGACCCTTCTGAATTATGAGTTTTTCCTGTCTGACCCGTAGGAACAGGCACAATTCTGGGCCTTCTGTAAGTTCTGGTGATTGTTCCCTCTAATTCTTTTGCGTGGTACTTCCCCTAGCTTTGAGTAGTTTCCTTACATGAATGCACTGATCACTACTCATCTGAATATGTGACAGGGACCCTTTGGAGATCCCCAGAGCTCTCTCACTATGCAGCTTTCCTCTGTCCTTTACTCTGCCCTGTGAACTCTGGCCACCTCGGCCTTCCGGAACTGCCAACTTTATCCCCTCAACTCTGGGACACTACCTAGCTCCATCTGTTATCCCCTCCCTGAGGTCGTGGCCTTAAAACTGTCCCTATACCATTATCTGGGAAATTCATAGAACTCACCTAGCTTGTTCTCTTTCTGTCAGGCATCACCATCTTCTGTTGCTTCTGTGGTCCTTTTGCTGGTGTTTCACATGGGAAAATAAATTCCATCTCTATTACTCCATCTTGGCCAGAAGCAAGAATCTAGAATTGAAAATATTTAAATTCTGTCACATTTATATCTTCAGAAAACCCTTACCAAATATTAATGAAGCGAATGTCATAAAAAGTAGATAATTTTTAATTTGGGAAAGAAGTAAAATTTGTAACTGTCGGCACTAAGACTACTAGTTCATCTATCATTTCTTTTAAATATTGGAAACTAAAATGTTGGCAATTGCAGACTGAATTAAAGTTTTTATCTTGCAACAGAATATGCTGCTTTAAAAAGTTTTCTAGACTGTCACATAACGGGCTCTAAATGCAGCCTAAAGTCCCTTAGTTTATTTGCTTACTTGACCTCTTGCTCATGGCCCAGGTAAAGAGCCAGTCAGCCTGGTTAGCTTGCAGGATAGAAGGCAAGTGTGAATTGAGCTCTGTAAATAGGATACCATTTTTTTTTTTGAGGGGAAACAGTTCATCTTTTCTAATTTATTTGTCATCGTTGTTTTATCTCAGGTAAAAAGTTTTCAGTGCTATCAAACAAATAGTTATGTGTGTTAATAATGTCTGTATTTTACAGATGTCAATGAATGTGACCTGAATCCAAATATCTGTCTAAGTGGAACCTGTGAAAACACTAAAGGCTCATTTATCTGCCACTGTGATATGGGCTATTCAGGCAAAAAAGGAAAAACCGGCTGTACAGGTATGTGTTTTCAATTTGAACAGAAAGGGCTTGATACTTGATAGTTAAGAGACTACTACCAAGAGTAAGACAAGTTTTAAAACTACTAACATTTTAATTACTTTATAAAGACTTTTCTATAACATTTTTCATTAACTTAGCCTGCCCTTCGTTGAAACTTGTCATACTTTAGATCTATGCTGAAGCTTTTTTCTGTACCTGTGGAACAAAGGCATATTGGATGAATTACCACCATAACTAACACCATAAATATCACATCTTTATGAGGTTAAACATTACATTTTTATATCAAAGTAGTGAATGTGCTAATTACCTATCCGTAACATTCGTATCCCTTTATTAAAGCAAGCCTCCCTTGTCAACATTTCATTTAAGGTTTTATAACTAAGGTTTTAAAGAAACATCCTACAGTTTGTATTTTTTGTCAATTCCCATCAGTCTTCCAGTTTCTTAAATTAGTGTGCTTTTGATGTATTAAGTTGCTTTAGCCCAAATAATTCCTGGGGATTAGCAAATCTTATGAGGTGATAATTAAACCATTTGTAATTTTGTTTGCCTAATACCAATAGTCCATAAGAAAATCTTTGCACAATATTCGTAGAAGTTTATTTTATTAAATATAAAATAAAAGAAGTCATTCTGTATGGATGATACTGTAAGGATTTGGTTGGCGTTTTCAAATTTGAGGCCATAATCGTAAGTATGTAGAATAATATAATAAAGTTCTACTATAGTTACTTATAGTAACATAACAGATTATGGGATGTAACATAATTTAAAACATAATGGAGATCATGGTGAGCTTGAATTAGGTAATGGCATAATTTCTTTACAAATAACAGACTTTAATTCCAAAAGCCAGTTTGGCAAGCCCTTGTGACTTGAAACTAACATTAAAATATTTTCAGATTGGCAATGTGGTAAATGTCCTTTTCTTAATTATGTCAACATTATTTTCAAGAAAGTTTGCAAGGATATTTATTATCATTCCAAACTGTCCAATAATGCTGTTTCAAATTTATAGATATACGAGATAATGCCAATAATATTACTATTGGTTCAAAAATGACAAATTCTAGCCAAATTATAAAAAGAAGCATGAAGCTAGAATGCCTTCATGCTCACTATATTACTCTTCATATGAAGCATGGCTAGGGATCCATTCTGATAAGTGGAACAGTGTTTAAAATCTCAACTACTGGTCTCTGGGGTACAAATGATGCTTAGCTCAGTGCGTCTACAGTTCATGCTTTATTGTAAGCTTTCAGGATAAATATAGGACTTGAGTCAGGGGTGGTGGTCTGGCACTAATGTAGGGGAAGGTAAGATAGTTCCATATTGCATTTTACCTAATACCATTGTTTGGTTCAGTTTTACTCACTGAAATTCAGCCCAGAGAACCAACAGGCTTCCAGAGGGAGAAGTTAATCTAATGGGACAGTCTTCATTCCCTATAAGAAAAGGACCTCTAGAATTTCGTGCTCCGAATTCCAGTTAGCAGAAACATGTGCGGAGGCCGATTCTTTAAGGCCTTTCACCATGAAGAAAGCTTAAGTTTTCCTACAACATTAATCATTTTAGGTAAACGAGATATTACATATATAATGCCCTTGGCACAGTGCTTGGTGTACAGTAGCTGGTCAATAAATATTGTTGTCATTGTAAAATGAGACCTGCAGACACAGTATCTAGAAACCATTTTGATTAAAGACATAACTTCTAATTCAGCAAAATTCTATACTACTAGTTACTGATGCATGTTTGCAATCAGTTTAAACTCTGTATATGAAAAGGCTTGTTTTTCATAATTGAGTTTGCACTGTGGTGATGAGAGCTGTGTACTCGATATTGGATGAGATGACACCGGTTTTACATTAAGAACAGCCGTCTTTTGGTAAATTGCATGAACAGAAACTTAGATCGGAGGTCCAAGAAATACTCTCTTCTTTCCTGAGGGCCAACATCCCCGCTACTTTTAAACTGTAGCCTAAAATGACTTTTCAGTTTCATCGGAGCCAGCCAGCACTGTCCAGAGAAGACTGGAGTTTCACAGCCCCTTTGATATCATAGCAGCGCAGCCTGTGATAATTCTCAAGTGAAGTTGTAGAACTCTGGATTTTATGGCTAGTTCTTCCACTGGTTCACGAGCTTGAACAACTCACCAGGGTGCCTTGTAGTTATGCAAGTGTTCCTCTTGGGTAAGCGCCCCTGCAGTGAGGTATGGAGAGAGGGC
Source organism: Ailurus styani (assembly GCA_002007465.1). Taxonomy (NCBI): domain Eukaryota; kingdom Metazoa; phylum Chordata; class Mammalia; order Carnivora; family Ailuridae; genus Ailurus; species Ailurus styani. The sequence continues at coordinate 488,866 of LNAC01000873.1, read as the reverse complement.
GTACATCAGTGAGGGAAGAAAAAGAAGTCCTCTCTAAATACTGTTATTCAACCCAAAGTATCACGTTTGATTGGAAATGACTTACACAAACAGGAATTGGCAGCGAGTTCGGTATACTTAAAAACAAGTTTTAAAAAATCTGAGCCAAAATGTATTTTTAATCCCATGTAACTAGGACTCTTTTAGCCTGCGTTTAGTTTAAAATTAGTGTCACTCCCAACTTAGAATACCATCAGGTTACCCTGGCGATAGTCATGTTAAAGACAAGTGTTTATAATGTCCCAGGTAACTAATGTAAATAGAGATATGTATCTTGCCTAATGGGATAAGCAAGCCACACCACAAATAACAGTGAAGAGCAAACCTGGAAGGATGTTTTTGATGATATATGTAAATATATTCTTGTACATATATAATATGTAGACAGACATAAATGTATATATTTACAATATATATAATATATATGTATGTGTGTATATATATATTTCATATATATATATTTCATACATATATATATTTGAGTACCCTGTAAAGGAATTATAAAAATATGTATGCTATTTCATAGGGAAGAACTTTGTTTCATGGGAACTCAAAAAATGTCCTCTGGGTTCCATTACAACTTTGTCTAAATATTTCAGCTCCCTTGTCATTACTGATTGTTTCCATTTTAACAAATAAACATGTTTTTTTCTCCCAATCACTTTAGCAGGGCTCAGAATCCACCCACTGACTTGCATTCCCAGCCCACACAGATGTTAAGGGTTTCTGTTTTCTCCTTAAGCTTTGTTCAAATCATGGGTGTTGCTGAGGAGAACGTTCGATTGAATGGAGGGAGAATGTACATTTGCTTAAAATCTAGAACACAGCTCTTCTGTCCTTAGCTTAAGGGGGCTGACTTACAGTTTTTCTGTGGCCCACATGCAAGGCTTCTGCTGCTCATTCTACATCATTGTAATTAGACAACAAATTGGAAGAAGGAGAACCGGGTTGCTGCTAGGTGCCATCCTTGGTAGGTCGTGGCTTTCATAAACTAATTTGTAAGAGCCTACCTCCTGTCATGTGCTCACGCAGTCAGTTAGTGAGCAAGCATGCCATTAAAATCAGAATTGTTTTCGGTTAAAATAACTGCATATCTGGGTAATTCCATTTCTCAAACTCTCTGCTTCTTTTCACACGAGAAATGTTACTCATAGGTCTTAGTCCATGACAGAGAATCATATACTTCAAAACCATCAGGACTCAGGGAGAATTTGTGCCCATTTCCTTCCAGCTTCTTATCACCATTAATTGTCCTCTACTGGCTGTCAGCCTGTGAAAACTCCGTGGGTGTTCAGTTAAATAGTCTTGGCTCAAATTTGGATCCAAATTGAGACACCCAAGCCTGCATGTTTGGCCTCTCCATTTATTCTACTGTTCTCTTCCCCAGTGCCCAATCAAGGAGATCTCACAGTGTGCCAGCTCTGCTGCAACTGAAGCCCAGGTGACAGGGGGGCAGGTGTGTGGGGTGACGCGGCCTCTCCTTGTATGACTGTCAGAGGAGGCCAGAGCAGCTCAGAGAACAAGCCCTTACTTGAGTGTCAGGGGGACACACCCAGAACCTGCGCATGGGGTCTGCTCGGACCACACCCTTGCCTGTCAAGACAGCCATGCAAGTAGGACCTTGGAGTCTTCGTGAGGGAACTTCGGTGGGGATAAGGAGGTTGCAGTGTCAGCCCTAAATTTGAATTTCCTTGCTTTTCTTGGCTTGGGCTTATTCTTAATCTTAAAAAAGGAATTTTCTGTCTGGTGCAAACTTGTGGGGGAAAGAGAACATTTGTACAGAAAGAGATGTTCTTGGCAAGCATGTGCTATGTTTCCTTCACACGACTGAGGAGTAGATGTTTGAGTACAGCATTTTGTTTGCTTGTTTTCCTTACAGCTCAGTTTCCCCTTTTGTTTGCTTTTATAATGAAGTGCAGTCTTAGGCCCAAATCTGCCATGGAAATAATTAATAAATAATAGTTGGCAATAGAATGCATGCACATATACACATGCACACACACAAGAGCTTTTCCTCAAAGATGCCTTTACACCTTATGACCAACTTTTCCTAATTCACTTGTTACACACCAAGAGTAAGCCATTGATATAATGACTTATACAAATATTCATAAAATGGAAAATTGAATATTGGCTCCTGAGAATCATCTCCTAGTATCCTAAAGCCTACAATACATGGCTTTTTGCAGATAGAATTTCTTTTCACCTTGAAAACATTGCAGTAAAACTACATGTATTTTCTTGACTTATAAATTTATATTAGCATATTATTGATTAAAAAAGGGAGGGAGACTCTTTTTAAAAGAAGTGGCTATTTTCTTAATTGGAAGATTGAGTATGGAAGGTATCAAACTCATATGAAAATCAGGGTACCTTTGGTCCTTAGAAAATTGGAAAGAAAAAGATTACAGAATTACTAGATGGACAGGCTGTGATCATCTCTGAAAATTGTACTTAGTAGAAAAGATTAGTGAAAATTTCTATAAGTCTGTTAATGCTCACAAAGCTTTTGAAAACTACAGAAAAGTGGGACTTAGAATAAAGTCCTTATGTGATTGAAGAAATCGGCACAATTTGGCTGCCGTGACCCAAGGGAAAGAGAGCCAAGCAGCAGGCAGGGGAAAAATGATTTCTAATGGACCCAGAAATGAGTTCTGCCACTGATTGACCTTGGGGCCGTTGAAAGTCCCCATGTTCTTGGGGACCACGGTATCCTCCTCTAAGTAACTGAGAATTAGGAAAGTCAAATTCTGAGTTTTTTCCACGTAGAAAATTCCTTGACTTTATAACATTAAGAAGCTTCAACACTTAGGCAATGGAAGCTCTTCGTTTCTACCTAACTCAGAGATCAGGACAAATAAAGGAGGGAAACGAAGACAGGGCTCTGCAAAAGTGGCCCCTAACTCAGGGGAGTGATTACCTGAGGAAGAAAGAAGTGTTGACGGTCCCGCTTGGGAGCCCGTGAGGTCAGGCTTACTTTCTCGAATTCCCGTGCGTGCTTACCACTGTTACCCCTGGGCTGGCCTTCCTCTTCATTTCCTTGGAATGTGCCGTGCTCAGTTATTCAGTTGGTTAAAGCTTCCAGTCACAAGTCTAAAGCTGCCTGGTATGTGCCTCCCTTGACCTGCTTTAATAACTCAATAGATGCATGTGGCTGCCAAGGTTACCTTCAAATTCACCCATACAATACATTGTAATTGTAAGAACTTCCTTCCAGGCATGTTTTCATTTTACGATCGTTAGTGATGTTACAAAGTATTTTTGTAGGAAAAATGTCATTATTTTATTTTGTGTTTGCTCTAGAAGTTATGAAGAAGCCAAAGATCCCAGGACCATTTCAGGGCTTCAGATGGAACATTTGGCAAATAGTGTGTTTCCAAACACTTTCAAATCATTTAATTGGGCTTCTTAAGTAAACAAAAGGGTAAACACAAGTTGGTTGCCCAGTTTCTTTTTCATGCCACTTTTCAAATGATCACTGAAAATTCTTGCAACATTTCACATGCCAAAACTATCATTCCTGACCTAAGTTTTGCGTTAGACGTTGGTTTCCATATAGAGTCATAGTATCCATACTTATGAGTTCTTAGTTAATGAAAAAGTTATTATAAGGTAAAGTACCTGACTTTCATTATGGATTCATTTTGGGGAGTAAGGATTCTGGGACCAATTTCAATTCTGATCGCCAACAGAGTGTCTTAAAATTTAACTCAATCCTGACGACAATATCTACCTGGAAATAGTGAAAAATTTCACAGGTTACAGACTCAGTTACATAAGACTATCTTCATTTCAGATGTCAGTCACAAGTCCAGGTTGTTACCTGGGCTTTTGAACAACTGGCTATTAATCCCGTAAACTAGAGGTTCCCACCACCCCTCCATCCCATCACAGAACCCAAGAAACCTGTTTCCTTGCTAGATTACCAGTTTATTATAAAAGGATATAACTTGGGAATAGCACAGGGGAGAGAAGGGGTGCACAGGGCAAGCCATGGGGCAGCAGTATGGAGCTTTGAGGCTTTCTCTGAGCAAGCCATTCTCCCTGAATCTCTGCATGTTCACCAATCCAGAAGCTCTCTGAACCCATCTTTTTGTGTCTTATGGAAGCTTCATTACATAGGCGTGTTTGATCAAATCATTGGTCATTGGCCATTCAACCCCAACCTCTCTCTGATAGAGGTCAGGGGTGGGCGGTGGAACTGAAAGTTCTAATCCTCTAATCATGTGGTTGATTCTCCTGGCAACGAACCCTATTCTTAGGTGAAGTCCAAAATTTACCTCATCAGTATTATAAAAAGACATCTTTATGCTCCCATCACTTTGATAATTCCAAGGATTTTAGGACCTCTGTACCAGAATCAGGGAAAAAGACCAAATGTTTATTTCTTATTATAAGTCACAATATCACAGAAAACAAAACATTTCACTTTATATTTTATAGCACTTTTGTAGTATAGAATCTGTCTTGGCTAAATATGGAAATGGAATTTTGGAGAATGGAGAACTTTCAAGAATTTGGAGTCTTTTAGTAATGTTAAAAAATGAAACTGAACTAAGTAAAATTTGAAGATCTTACTGGCTCTATTCCATGATTTATGCACCCAGCAGGATCCCATCTGGCAAATACAAAGGAGGTCCAAGGAGCTGTACAAAGTGGAAGGTTTTTCTGGTAGAAAAGGGGAGAGAAACAAGGAAAGAGGAGATTGTTTCAGACAAGGTCACATTCCTATGGGGACGGAAGAGGTCTATCAGGTAGTTTACCTCTTAGCGCTAACCAGGTAACTCCGGATTGACTGGTTAAAAGTTTCATTCCGAGAAGAGGCTGGAATTAAGTTAGGTATTAAGCCATGGTTTGCTGATATGGGGCTTAGCACAAGTGACTCCAGTTTAGGCCTATTGTCTTTTTTTTTTTTTGACAGTAATGCAACCTTAATCTGGTACTCCTTTTACAGAAAAATCTCCTTTGGATTGATTTGAGCTTTACATGAAATATACAAGAAGGCTTGGGTCTCCAACGTGCTATAACTCTAAGAAGCTAGAGGAAAGATGGTTCACTCACTGCCTTAAGGAAAATTCCCTGCAAATGTTTGAATTAGCAATGCCTAAAGTAAAACTTTTATACAAATAAAGCATAAGTAAATAATATAATATTTCCATTGAAGAATAAAATATATTTACTATACAACGTATGAGTGAAAAAGTTTTCTAGTATGCCAACAACAGTGTATTCCTCTGTCTGTATGAGCTATGATAACAATGTGCACCATTACTCTATAGTTGACTTAATAAAAATATTGGGAATAGAAACATGTGACCATGTGTGTTAATGCCATAGAACGTTAGGCAAATCACTTTTTAAGGTCTTCAACTAGAAAGGTTCATTTTGTTTTGCAGGGACTGGACACTTACATTAAAATAATGGGAGATAATTAGAATTAATAATAGCAAGTAGCATTGCATTGTCCTTTCTTTATAAATTAAAATTTAAAGCTGTTCAATATATGTAGAGTTATACGTGTGGATGCTAAACCAATCTATATTATACTATGGAAAGTGTGCAAGTGAGTCACCTTTTGAAGTTGCTAGTTGCTATTGCTATGTTACTTAAAAGACCAAAAAGGCATCCATGCTAAACTCTTTTAAACCACTGGTGATTTTTCCAGACATCAACGAATGTGAAATCGGAGCACACAACTGCGACAGACATGCCGTATGCACCAACACGGCAGGGAGCTTCAAGTGTAGCTGCAGCCCTGGATGGATTGGAGATGGCATTAAGTGCACGGGTGAGTTGAAAAATAGCTGCTTCTCATGAGCTGCAGAGATTATAAATCTGAAAATATTAATTCTGTACAGAAAAATGTCTATACGACTGACTCTAAATGTGATGCTTTTTGTTCATCATGATGTGACTTTTTCCCATAAGATCTGGATGAATGCTCCAATGGAACACACATGTGCAGCCAACATGCAGACTGCAAGAACACCATGGGCTCTTATCGCTGCCTCTGTAAAGAAGGATACACGGGTGACGGCTTCACTTGTACAGGTAGGCTTGTACTGGGAACAACTACGTAAATGGCAGCCAGAAAAGCCATATGCGGCACTGTCTTTCAGACTGTCGATTCTTCGGGTCCATTATAGTCAACGTGGAATAGAGATGATTGGTTATTTGAAACCACCTCCCTGTGGAATAGAAATTTGGAGTCAAGTCAATTAGGGAGACCTCAGAAGTTAAACGTAGTTAGTTATATAGTTGGTATGGGTATCACTCTATGCAATGATGTCAGTACTTTAAAAAAAATGACGCTTCCTTTTATAATTCTTAGCCTTTATATTTTGGTGCCTATTTCTCCCTGTTGACTTGTTTTCTGTGCCAAACCCAAGGGTGAGCTTGCTGTAGAAACCTATGTAAGGAAAAGGAATTCAGACGTTCTAGAATGTAAGAAGATACTGAGATCTATTTCATGTGACTTGAAAGCATTAATGTATCCTGAGCACTTGGCTCACAAGATACCATTTAAACATAAAGGAGATACCGCCCAGTCGGTTGATAGATCAGGAATTTTTTCAACTCGCTGAAAATTTTTATTGTATTTGAAATTGTTTTTGTCCAACCCAGTGAATTTTTGTCATCATAAGCCTCCCATTACTCCTTAGAAAATATTCAGAGTTTTATGTATTAGGCATATATGGTTCGTGTGTTTGATATTTAGTGCCTGTGGTTATTAGCAAAGCTCAGGAGCGATCGACAGCAATGTTTGGCCTTCTCCACAGTTCATGTTCTAGGTCTTTTGCTGCCCATCCGAGCCAAGTCTGAAACCTGAGAAATGGACACAAATCACGGCACATTATTTCCTGTCATGGATGTACCCTTCTGTGCATGACCCTGCTTGAGAAAGCCTTAATTCGAATGATTCATTTGACTTATTCTTCATTTTACATCATTAGGGATAATTTAGCATTCAGGATTCTGAATCTGAACCCCATATTCATGGATTAGCCAATACTAACATTCAAAGGAGAGGAAAGAATAAGTTTAAAGGTGTCAAATAGAAACTATGATGAGATCCCGCTACACTCAGGAAGTTGACAGTGATAAAAAAAAAGAAAGAAAGAAAGAAAGAAAGATCTGAGGAACTGGACAGCGCCTAACTGGGGAAGAGTCACTTGTGTGTCTTTCTTACTGTAGATCTTGATGAGTGCTCGGAGAACCTGAATCTGTGTGGCAACGGCCAGTGCCTGAACGCCCCAGGAGGATACCGCTGTGAATGTGACATGGGCTTTGTGCCCAGTGCAGACGGGAAAGCCTGTGAAGGTAACTGACGAGGAAGCTGCCGGGGCCCTTGCAGGGCCTGACAAGCTTAGGTTATTTAAACATTCCTGGTTTGTTGTTTTTTTTTTAACCAAGGTGTGTTTTGGCTTCACATCTGAGCTGGTCAGTTCAGTCTGGGGGGGTTTTGGGTCTCCAGCTGGACCATTTCTCTTTGTGCAGAGAAAAATCTCAGCTTTCTGGCCACAAAACTGCACACCCAACCTTGGCCAGATGGTCTGCACGAGTACACCCGTTGGTCTTAGGAGAGAGAGGCTAACCAAGTGTGGTTAGCTCAGTGCAACCCGTTTGTCCCCATCACGAGCAGAAGGAGCTCCAAGTACCAGTCCCCTGATCATGTCCCATTGAAGGATTCTCTTTAAATATGTTTTTAATCTCTGCTATGGTTTGATTTCTAGAAATAAAAGCTTTAAAGTAATAACAGAGCAGATAATCTTCTCCATATGTAGAATAATGTACTGGGCATGTCTCACATGGTCTCTAAATATCTAATATATGTGAACACGGAACAGTCTTTTGCAAATCCGTTCAGTAGGGGGCCCCTAGGGATGATGTTGTATGTCATGCTGTCTCTCAGCGCAAGGCTCTGTCTTCCTGAGGTGTTGGTCAGACAAGAAGGACCCTAGGAGCCTGTCGGCTCAGGATGGCTCCCACTAGGAAGCACAAGGTTCTTCTCCTTCCCCACACTTGTCAAATTTAAGTGCATTATCCCTCACAGAGAAGAATCAATGTCTACAGTGAACTAAAAAGATTTCAGTACAAACAAACAAATGATAACCATTGACAGTAGAAATTTAAACAAGACCTCGATTAACGTCTTAACTAATAATTGTTGCTTGTTAATAGGACATTAACTCAAAATTAGTCTTTAGCTAGGACATGCATACTAATTCTCTCATAGAGGCCTATGTAAATACTTTTCTTTGTTACGGAACCCTTGGGTGTTCTTTATACAGTTTATGTTAACTATGCAGAGTTTGATATAAAATTCCTCTGAGGCAAGAAACCAGATTATGCCCCTGACCTTGTGCCTAATGCCTTGTTTACTCTTGTTACTCTGAACATCCAACCAAAACAGGGTCTGTGCCACCTCTGGCAACATAAATAGTCACAGTCAAAGTTTTGCTTCTCTTCGTGCTATAAGGGAAGGTTGTGTTTGTTTGTTTGTTCTTAATATAAATCATTGCCGGCAGAGGGATTATGGCTATTTAAAGCCAGGCTCGAGGCTGTATGTGTGGCTGCGTGTCCATTACCCAAGCAGGAGGTTTGCATGAGGTGGGGACCAGGGTCTGAAAATGGGTCTTGCAGTTTTTAGATCTCCATCAACAATAGCAAGCACCCAACGCAGCTCTAGGGATCCAGACGATCATAACACTGGTTGTAAAAGTTACCACAAAGCCTCTACCACAAAGCCTCTGTGGTTTGTAGAAATTTAACCCACAATAAAAACAGTGACTGGGTAGATAAGAGCAACCGAAAAACTGGGTCTAAGGTAGCCTTTTGGACTCTAACTTCACAGAAGGCACATGGGCCTGTGTGAAACACCAGAAACTATACATATATAATGCTTAGCTTACTGCTTGGCATGAAACGGGGGGCTGAAAAAAAGTGAGCTCTCACCTAAGAGGCTTCACTTCCATGGCAGATGGTTTAACAGGCTATAGGAGAAGCACCTAGATTGAGGTCAGATAGCCTTCATTTTCTTAATAACATCAGGTGATGACATCAGGCAGTTCCTTTAGCCAAAAAAAAAAAAAATAAGTTTCCTTTCTCCCCCTTTGCATCCCTCCCCAAGATATTGATGAGTGCTCCCTTCCGAACATCTGTGTTTTTGGAACTTGCCACAACCTTCCTGGCCTGTTCCGTTGTGAGTGCGAGATCGGCTACGAACTGGACAGAAGTGGCGGGAACTGCACAGGTAAGACATCTGTTCACGTCAGAATCTGCTCCCAGCTGTCCTGGGGACCTGGCTGTTGGGGCCTCCCTGGGACCTCACGAGATTGTTCAGGGTCACAAAAGAAAAGTGCAGAGGAAGCAATAGGAATCACAGAATAAATTCCCGGGAGATGGTTACATGTAAGGACACAGAAGGAAGAGCGGCAGGCAGCGGAAGGAGCAGGGTCTGTAGCCTCACGGTCGAGCTCATAGCTGCAGAAGAAGGCTCCAGGGGGCACTGGCTGTAAGGCTTCCCAGCTATTCCTTTTCTCCTTAGGCACATTTGCAGAGAGTTTCTTTTTTGAAGGCCATGCGCTGTGCTGGGATTATGAGTTTTCTCCTTGTAACTCCCACCCCTTGCCACCCTGGCCTGTCTGTGGTCACCAGGGAATGTGATACAGAGAACTCGCCTACCAGATTCTAGCATGGAGATTGTTTTCTTGTGGAGCACAGAACTCCCGGGGAGCATAAAAATAAATGAGAAAAGCAATAGGCCCTCGGTAGACCATCACTTGGTTCACTTTGGCACTGAATAAGACTTTGCAAGACATTCGCAATTCTCTTTCTGGACAGGCCCAGGGTATCAGGGGGGAAAACATGTTTTTTCCAGCTACCTAAATAAGCTATGATTCAGTGGCTCTCCAGACTGTGATCACCACCACCATCATGACCACCTCCCTGAAATAAATTTGGACCAGGGTACTCCTCCGCAGACATTCTGCTCCTGCTTTTTCTGAAAACTATTATGACACCAAGCTGGACCTCTAGCACACCTGGGGAAGTTGCCTTTCCAAGGCCCATACCCCTTCCTCGGTGCCCCCAGATTACCATTAGCATCATTCTATCCGACCTCATCTCCTTTTAGTCTGTCCTTCCCCCCAAGTTCACAGGCAATCTGAACAAATGAATTGTCTGCAGTGGAACCTACAGGAGGGTTCCCAGGTCCAAGGCAGGGGTGGCAGGGAATCCTAAGGAGAAGGTATCATCCTCATTCCCCATTCTCTTCTCTCTGAGTCAGCTTGTCTGTTCTTGAATATTTCGTGAGTGTTCAAAACAGACAAAAAGATTACACAGAATGCAATGTGCCAAAACCCATGTCCTAAATCTGGAATTCTGCACATATTTTTGGAATAGAAACTGAAAGGGAAATATTCCACACAGCACCAGTGATGGGAGAGTGACTCTTAGCAGACTTGAAGGAACACGCTAAGCCTTGTGCATGCGTGTGCACTCAAAGTGAGCTGCACCAAGGCAAGTATGCCGACTTGGGGAAGTGGCAGAAGTTGCCTGCTCCTACGGGTTCCCTGGGACATCTTGCTCTAATTTGATGAAATAACAAGCCACACATATTAAATATATTTTCTTAAAACCTGTGTCTGAATTTTTGGTTGACCGAGGTCACAGTAGTGTTTTGCTTTCAGTTACCTTGACTGGAATATTTCTCCTAGTTCCAAAGTCATATTTTCTCCTGATGACAAATTTGAATGCTAAATGTGTTCCAGGGGAAAAAGACCAAAGACTATGACATATTTCCTTCCTGAGGGGTTTTATTTCAGAAGTGGAAGACTGTATTTCTAGGTGTAACTATAACTAGTAACTCTTAAAATTCTTGTGGGGAGCCCCAGACCCAGTGCTACCGTTTTGTGGTGATGTCTGTCCCCACACTGGCTGATAATTGTGCCCCTCGCTGTTTGGTTTTAGATGTTAATGAGTGTCTGGACCCAACCACATGCATCAGTGGGAACTGTGTCAACACCCCAGGCAGCTATACCTGTGATTGTCCCCCCGACTTTGAGCTGAACCCAACTCGAGTTGGCTGTGTTGGTAAGATCTTAAAACTTCTTAGAGAAGTATACTTTTATTTTTAAAGCAGCCTTGAACATTGCATGCTCAATTTTTAAAAAAAGTAATAATGTAAAAATGTCAACATTTCTTAAATCTGGTTTATACTTTCAGTTATTTTTTTTTTTCCTGTAGGTCAAAGTCCCCGTATATGTGTTTGGGCACTTTTTAGTTTCCTAGTAAAACTAATTTGTGGTTTTTAGACAGTTTCTGAGACTGATTTGAATTTTCAGTCCTCACCTAGACAGAATCTTCCTGACACTCTTTTGTTCGTATATGGTAAATAGATACCCGCTCTGGGAATTGCTATCTGGATATTCGGCCTCGAGGAGACAACGGAGATACAGCCTGTAGCAATGAGATTGGAGTTGGTGTCTCCAAGGCTTCCTGCTGCTGTTCTTTGGGGAAAGCCTGGGGTACTCCTTGTGAGCTGTGCCCTCCCGTGAACACATGTAAGTATACATCCTCCTGTTTATTATTATTAGTCCTGCTCACACCAGCCCTCCTTTCTAGATCCACAGGATAGAAGACACAGAGGGAGAGAGCTGCCGCCTGTCTCTATTGTTTGGTCAGGGAAGGGAGATCAAAACTCTCAGCCCTGTTGAGGGACCCCACTTCCAAATTGGGTGTCAGAAGTGTCCCCAGTGGGAAGAAGACAAACCATAAGAGACTCTTAATCTCACGAAACAAACTGAGGGTTACTGGGGGGTGGGAGGGTAGGGATAGGGTGGATGGGTTATGGACATTGGGGAGGGTTTGTGCTATGGCGAGTGCTGTGAAAGGTGTAAGCCTGATGATTCACAGACCTGTACACCTGGGGCAAATAATAATTAAAAAAAAAAAAAGGAAAAAGAGTGTCCCCAGCTGGCGTGTACTAAAAGGTCAGGTGGGGTGGGCCACATTTCACTTCTTTCTGAGTGAAAAGTAGATAGCATTATTTGAAAGATTTTCCAGGATAAGTTACTTAGAGAATATTGCTTACCTTCCAAGGAACACATTGACTGATCTCTCCTGCCATCAACAGATGATTAGCTAGATTTTGAAAGCTGTAGGACAGACTAGAGTGTCCCTGGGTGAAAGAGAAGCAATTAGTTAAGTAAATATGAAAGGGAAGACTATTTCTATTCTTGTAATATGACTTGAAAGAAAGCTTTAGAATGTGATTTTATGGACATAAATAAGTCTTCTAAAAATGTAAAAGGCTTCTCATTTTTCTAAGTGGGGCCTATTTTAGGATTCAGAGTCAGATATAGCTTCTTAGGCAAAGATTAGTAGTGCTGCTAATAATGTATATCGGGGTGGGTATGGATTCTTTCCCTGCTGAACGGTCATTTATTCACTTGTTCTAAAATTGCTTGTCGAGTACCTAGAGTGCGTACTCTGGGCATGCAAAGATGTATTAGACTAGATTCCGCCCTCCAGAAGTGTACAGTCTAGCAAAATACGATCCAGACAGAAAAGCTATAATTCAGTGTAGGTCTCAATAAGGGAAGAAGGAACAGACACAGTGCCATGAGCAGAAGGTGCACTCCTGGTGCCAGTTAGGACTCTCTCACTTGCCACCCATGTCACTGTGGGCCAGTTACACTTAGCAAGATTGCGTTTCGCCATTCATATCATGCCTTATAGGATTAAAAGAAGTCATTCTTGTCAAGCACTCAGCACAGGGATGAATGCTTCCTTAGCAGACACCTCCTTCTCTCTTCTCTTAAGGAAGACAAGTCAGTTCTCAATAGCAGAGGTAGTGATGACTTTTAATTGTTTTTTAATTGTCCTTAAAGGAAGGGTGTGACCTGAAAGAGAAGACTTAAAAAGAGTGGATGTTTGCAGGAAGAGGAGGAAAGAACAAAAGAAAGAGGGGGATAGTTAATTTCATTAATGTTGAAAGAAGCAAACCAAGATGTTTAGGTAGGAGAGTCAGCTCTACTGATTAATAATGATTGGCAAAGCAGTAGAGGTCCACACTACCCCATACTGGATCAGAGCTAGAACTGTAATATGTACATGTATACATTTAGGCATACACTCATAGCATTCCAGAAAGCCAGGAGAGGGATTATCAGATTTGGAAAGACTGTCCTGATTATGAAAGAGCTGATTCTTATCAAAGCTCACCAGGATGACACAGCAGATTAGGTTCATTCTTATTCACATGTTCCTGTATGTGTTACACTGCTGGTGCATGGCACTGAAATAAATGTTTTTGCATGAAATACTTGAATGAGAGAATTAACGGAGGGAATCAAAGGACGCTGTGGAAAGTTGGTTTAGGAAACCAGGGGAATCAGTCCTGCCCTCATTAGAAACAGAGGAGCAAGAAAGACCTCTAGGCATTAAGGAGAAAAGAGGGATGGGAGGGGCTCCTGGGTGGCTCAGTTAAACATCTGCCTTTGGCTCAGGTCCTCATCCCAGGGTCCTGGGATCGAGCCCCACATTGGCGTCCTTACTCAGCTGGGAGCCTGCTTCTCCCTCTGCCCCTCTCCCCAACTTGTGCGCGCTCTCTCTCTCTCTCTCTCTCTCTCTCTCTCTCTCTCTCTCTCTCTCTCTCTCTAACAAATAAAATCTTGAAAGAAAAGGAAGGGAGAAAGGAAGGAAGGAAGGAAGGAAAGGAAGGGAAAGAAAGAAAAGAAAGGAAAGGAAAGGAAGAAAGAAAGAAGGAAGGAAGGAAGGAAGAAAAAAGAAAAAGAAGAAAGGAAGGAAAGAAAAGGGAAAAGAAAAATGGGATGGGAACCAAGAATGAACAGCTTTTCCTAAAGGTTTTGGAGACAAGCTGATTAATATTATTAAGGAAGGAATTACAGCCCTACAGAAGAAGTAAGGCTGAACAAAACATAAAAACGGAGGAGTTTGTTAGAAAATAAAAAGAGGAAGAACATCTTTACAAAGAAATAGTGACAGCGATAGGGAATAAAATAGTTCCCTAGAACATGAGGCCAGGAGAGTAGGTGGAGGGTCCAAAGACTAGGGACGGTGGGCTTGCACTTATTTGGCACACATAGTAAAAGCCATTTGAAAATAACTCTTACATACAAAATTGTTAACTTGCTTAAGATGGGTGGGGTAACTGCTAAAGATTCCTGAAAATGAATATTTTCAGCTGGTTATGTCAGTCTTTCTCTTGAGCACACTATTTCTAGAAATTTTTGATTCAAAAGAACTGACTTTGATTTTTTGTTTCAATAGCTGAGTACAAAATTCTTTGTCCTGGAGGAGAAGGTTTTCGGCCCAATCCTATCACGGTTATATTGGAAGGTAATTCTGTATCCTTGATCTTAAAGTATGCACATTTTGAGCTTCTTCGGGTTTATCGACAATGCTGAAGAAATGCTGTTTTCACTGTGATAGACATTGACGAGTGCCAGGAGCTCCCAGGGCTGTGCCAAGGTGGGAAATGTATCAACACGTTTGGCAGTTTCCAGTGCCGCTGTCCAACCGGTTACTACCTGAACGAAGATACCCGAGTGTGTGATGGTAAGTGGTCCTTGTAGGAGGAGGAGTGCTTTCAACTATTGAAATTATATTTAGCAATATAGCGCAATGGTCTAAACATGAACATAGCCAGCTGCACATGGGGCAGCTTGTGTTAATGTTACTGACACACTATCATTTCCAATACATCCCAAATTTTCCTCTTTTTCTAAGGAAAGTAGAGTTTTATTATCTTGGCCCATAGTCCCCCTTATGTCTGCAGTTTTCTGGGCACTTTATAAAAGTCATTTCTGTTAGAGTGGCACAGCACTCATTTCAGTGACTTCTATATTCTGGGAGGTTCTGAGTTCCTCTTCTTCCTCTTCTTCAGCATTTATCATCTGTACGAATGCACCAAAATGAGCTTGCCTTAAAAAGGCAGACTCTTTGGTTTTAGGATGGAAGGGATAGCTCCTGTTATTGGAAAGATGACTACTGACCACTTTTGGCTTTCAGAGCACTTGGGCCATAGACCAGGGTGAGAGAGATGGTTTTCATCTATATGCAGGAGTCCCACGACTAGTTAGGGAAGATACCTCCTTGTATCCTGGAGGAGAAATATTCCTCTGGCTCTCCAAAAGGCTTATTAGGTGGTCTTGATAAGTGACAACCTTGTTGGGTATTAGTTGAGTGTCACAATGTAAATGACATAGCTCTAAGACCCCCGGAATTAACAAAGATTAGAATCTTTGTCCCCATGTTTGAAAATGGGGACAGGGGTGTGAAATACCTCCTTCCATACCACCTTACCAGTGTGGATTCACAAAGCCAATTGTTGATGGCTTCAGGGTATATCATATCCATCCATTGATTTTGAGAACATATGAAGTATTAGCTGTCTTTCTGAAGGATAGTTGAGAATTATAATTTGTCCACATTTCCATCTCCACATGCCTTTTGGGGATGTTATGAACTCATTTATTAGGAACTCATAGCAGAAGGCAAAACCTCTTTTTCTGGAACCTCCTTTCCTGAAAACACACCCCTGAGTAAAGACAAAGGACACCGATGAATTAAACGTCTATTTTTCTTATCCCAATTTCCAAGTACCACTGTGGATTTTCTCCACCATTGTCAGCATTTGTAGGGACACTGCGCCTCAGGCCATTGCACAAAGTGAAGTTTTCCTATTCACATACCACTTTCTCTTTGGATTCCAGACGTGAATGAATGTGAAACCCCTGGAATCTGTGGTCCAGGAACATGTTACAACACTGTCGGCAACTACACCTGCATCTGCCCTCCAGACTACATGCAAGTGAATGGGGGGAATAATTGCATGGGTAAGTCCAGGCTATCCTGAATCACGCAGGTTTGGTCCTCATCTGTAAGCCCAGCAGTTGGTCCTTAATGTTACGATACTCACAGACAGAGTGCTGCCTGCCACACTTTGACTGTCTTTGTGAGAGCCTCCTCCTTTGTAAACCATAAGCTTGGCCTTTTTTCCCCACCTTGTGTGGGTGGTTGGGAGTTTTCTTCAAAATGTAATGTTGGAAAATCCCAAACAACAGTTTCATAGTACTTCTTTTGTTTGACTTTGGGTGTATCTTTATACAATTATATTTACAGCACTGACCTACAGTATTAAAACATCATGAGTCGGAAATGAGAAAATTGCTGCCAAAGAGCAGTGGAGAATTGTTACTAAGAGACTGGGTGGAGAGTCGGGTAAAGTTTATTAATGCTGCAGCTCCATAATGACTTCGTTCTGTGGCACAAAATGCCAGGGAATACGTTTCTCAAAGTCCCCTTTCTTACAGCAGCATATGTGGATAGAAAATTGTGTAAAGGCAGGCCATTCCAGTTCTCATCAAAGTCAAGTTGAAATCCAAAAGAAGGGCACTCCTTGAGTAGTACCCCTTAGAAATCTGTTGTGCTCTCCCCAAGACATCACCAACCCCTTCCCTCTAGATATGAGAAGAAGTCTGTGCTACAGAAACTATTATGCTGACAACCAGACCTGTGATGGAGAACTTTTGTTCAACATGACCAAGAAGATGTGCTGTTGCTCCTACAACATCGGCCGGGCCTGGAATAAGCCCTGTGAACAGTGTCCCATCCCAAGCACAGGTGAGTTGCACCATTGCCAAAAACATAGGTTGATAAATTACCCAGGGACTGTTGGGGAAATGAGTCTCTGCAAAGGAAGAAAAGGGTTCACTGTTTATCTTCCTAAGCAAAAATTCACTCACAAAGGCGAATGTTTAAATTCACAGTTGATTCTGGTCCTTCCAGCTGAAAATTGAGTCATAGAACACACTTTCTCACTTGTACACTAGTTCATTCAGCAGACTTATAGACTCAGCATATCATAGAACTATAAACATTGTTATTGTTATGGCGTTCACCATGTAGCTAAAAGACTGGAAACATTAAGCAAAGCAATATGACAGATAGATGAGCCATATTCCTATATTCTTGCTTATTTATAACTGGTCCTGTTCCAAAAAGAATTTAAGGCAGCCCGCAAAGATTTCAATGTAAAATAAGAAGGCCTAAGGCAAATGGCAAACAAGGGTAAGAAACTTGGAGCAAGGAGCGAGTCTAATATGCAAAAATCCAAGCTGGGAATTTCTACACACTTGCCAAAGATGAGCAATAAGTTTGGCTCCTAACTTCCTAGCAGCTCATATAAAAAGGGAGCGATAATCAAGTTTAAGAGTCTCAATGACTATAAAGCAAACCCAACACCATGTGAAAGCACAACTCTTCTTGAGAGAAATTTTTTCACATAGCCTCATAGAGAAAAATCTATATGATGTTATTTGTTTAAAGAAAAAATCTAACCCACGTCCTTGGAGTAAATGAAGTGCATTGGTGCATGATTCTTATATCAGCTGGTAAATGATGATGTTATCATTTAGAGTGAATGAACGGTGATGCAGGTATTGATTAGAACATTCTGTACTACCTACTCCATTCCCCACAGTGATCTGGAAGATATTAAATCTCTTGTCTGGTGCTATCTGACAATGCATAAGACAGAATATTCTTTTTTAGGGAAATATATCAGTTCATCCATTGTTTACTCCAGAAATAATGTAACCATAGCCACTTAGAATTATCAAGAGTTATCTCCAGTCTGCAAGATGTCTCTAGACCAGGGGTTGGCAAACTACAGCCCATCGTCCAAATCCAGCCCACCACCAATTTTTGTATGGCCCAAAAGCTAAGAATGGTTTTTACATTTTTAAAATGGTTGGAAAATATCAAAAGAATAGTAGGTCATGCCCTGAAGAAAAGCATATGAACTTCAAATTTCTGTGTCTCTAAATAAAATTATATTAGAACACAGTCACCTCAATTTGTTTACATATTTTCTATGGCTGCTTTCATGGAATAGTTGAGAAATTTTAATAGAGATTGCCCAGCCTGCAAAACCTAAAATATTTACTCTTTAGCCCTTAAGAAAAATATTGCTAACCCCTGCTTTTGACCAATGGTCCTCAAATCCTTTGATTACACATACCTATCAGGAAAAAAGGTAGAGGTTACATGTACTTGGTGTATGTATTTACATGTAAAATTCTGTGTATATGTCTATATTTTTTTTCAGATAGATCAAAAAATGCATTTATTATTACATGCATTATTTTCACAAAGTGTTCTACTAGAAAACATGCATAAAAAATTTAAATTAGATTTTACAAAGAGAAGTAAAAGTTTTAATATTTTTTTTATCTTAATGGATCACTGTTCCCCTACAGGTTGCCTTGGAAACCCCAAATAAGGCCTATCATTTACTTTCAGAAGTATCTGAGTTTTTAAGAACTTAAGTATTCTAAACATAAAATGCAAGATTTCTTCTTCGTGTTGAATCTTGGCCAGATCTAGTCATGGCTTTTCATTAGTTATATAGCCTGCAGACATTTTGGGAGTTCCTGAAATCTGTCTGGATGACCAGTATCTGCTGGCACTATACTTGTTAGAATCAGGCACTCGGATATCAAGGAAATAAAGCACTAGGGGAAGAACATACTTCATTTTGATTAAAATACTTCCAGAAACCTTGAATAATTTTCAACGGGTTTGACCAACAGGGCAATGGCTACCTTGAGCTTCGATGGAAGCCACGTTCTGTCAGTTACAGTCGGGATCTGGAATTACGGGACTTCAAATTTAAAAGGGACTGCAGATGACACTTCATTCGTCCTTTATTATTACCTTGATGAATTTGGGCACATGAGAGGAAGATAGAGGGTTGGGGGAAGCAGTGAGTAAGAACGAGAGACCTGCACCAAATGAAATCCAGCTCCCCAAATTGAAGTAATGACATAAGTTGGTTGTTTGAACTGAATTAGTCATTAATAGACCTGATGTCAAGAACTTGGCTAGATTTGCTGTGGTCTCCCCCGATCTACTGAGGAAATGGCTTTTGTAAGCATTCCTCAAATCCTAGATCCCTTAATGTGAGTGGAAAGAGGCACTCTTGCCAGTTCCTGAGTTCAGAACTGAGCAACATCCTTCTAGAAACCCAAATTCCTACAGGCAAGCTCATTCAAATGCGTGGGCAGTGATGTGGAGACCTCTGCTTCTTCCTTAGTACTACGTCAACATGAGCTCAGTTTTCATTCAGTGTTTGCCTTAAGGGCAAGGTTACAACATCTGGGGGAACTTTTAGATTTATTTCTTATTTTAAATTCTTCAAAATACAGATAAATATTTTTGAAGACATTTACGAAATAAGTTCTTTCAACCCGGTCATTGCTCTTTGCTGACCGTTATTCTCACCCCTCTCTCCCTGTCTTTGTTTCATCATCGCAGATGAATTTGCTACACTTTGTGGAAGTCAAAGGCCGGGCTTTGTCATTGACATTTACACCGGGTTACCTGTTGGTGAGTTATGGCACCATTGTTGGAATTTTCTGTTTTTGCCTTTGTGTTTAAGAAAGGGAATACACACCCTTATTTCCTCAGTTTGCTTTTTTTTTTCCTTAGAAGGAAAAAATAGTTAAACAATGCCATTTAGCTTTATTGAAACCCTGATTCTTAGTTTGAAACAAAGCGCGTATACCCTGTGTAGCTCCACCTAATTGGCAGCAGCATTTGTGGCTCGTGATTCAGGGGACTGGAAAGCTTTTCACAAAATTACAATCAAGTTTAGTTAAACCAACCCTAGGCATCAACAGAGAGAGCGATTCTGGGAGTAGGGCCAGTTGACGTTTGATTTGACTATAACTCCCAATCTTTCCTTCCTCCTAAGACATGAGTTTAACGGGACTTTTCACGCCGATCTTTATGTGTAGGGTGTTCACATAAAGCCCTTTTGGGGATCAGTTTTATCTCACATGGAATCTCCTCAGGTCATCTGCTTTGGGAATTTTGATGTGTCATTAAAAAAAAAAATCCTTCCAATCAGAGGCCCCATCTGGTAACTGGAGCAGAGACCACTGCAACACTAGAGATGCTGGTGCAAGACTCAGAAGTATTGCACAGCGTTCAGCCAACGGAGGCAGGGCCTTTGTGGTTTAAAAGCAAATAACATAAAAGTAGATGGAAAGCTATTGCAGTCTCAGACTCTGTCCCCAGTGTGATTTATATGCATCCTTAGATGCCCCTCTTAAGTCTGAGCAATTGTGTCTAGCAGCAAACATCACCGCTTGCTTTGTTCCACCTTATTCCTAATGAGTAAACTGAAATCCACATCAGCCTTTCCAATGACCTTGTTTAAGAAAACAAGGGTCTGGTCCAGCAATCAGCCTGACTCCCTTAGTGCCAAATCCATATGGCTCCACCGTCTAGTCAAAGTCCAGAGAAACTTCATGGTTTGGAAGGAAAAGCTGCTAAATGACATTGGCATGAAACACCTGGCCCTCGCTGCTTTGTTTTTCCCCTTCCCCAAACAGATCTTTTCATCTCCCTAGAATCTCTGATCCAAAGATAAGTGGTCTTTAATAGTAATGGTTCTCCATGGACAGACCAGGCGTGTCCCCCAGCAAGGCCTGCCCTCTGAGGTTGGCAGCAGGCAAAGATTCAAAACAGCATCAACCTTGTCCTCCAGTCAAACTGGAGATGTCTCAGACATCATGTAGTCCAAACGCATTGCTTTACAGCTGAGGGGACAGAGGCCCAGAGAGGGGAAGGGACTCGGCGGAGGTCACCCAGCTAATTAATAACAGAGCCAGGGCCCAAATCCAGTCCTGACTCACAGCTTGCTTTGCCTCAAGCTCTTGAAAGCTGGAAATGGGATAGTTAGCAATATACTTATTGTTACCAAATTCCACCATGACAAAATATTTAGATGACTGAGAAACTTTGTTTTATTTGAGCTTTTATTTCTCCTTCTGAAAGGTCTTAAGATTGTTGGCATATAGAACCCATTTCATATGGGGTTAAAACTATAGCAAGTTTGTTAATCTTGTCTTAAAACATAAACTTCTCCACGTTGAAGTTCAAATGAAATCCAGACAGGAAAAGAAAATATAATTTTTAATATATCCTTTTGCTATTTTATGCCTAACAATGGCTAGAAATTTGACCCAGTCTGTTACTGTTAAACTTGATAATACATCACTTACATTTAAAATAAATGAATGTGAATATAATGTTTCATGTTTAAACTAAAAGAATGGTCATCTGAATTGTTTTTGTGTGCTGACGGCACACGGTTGTGATGCTACTTTGCATAAGCTTTTAAGAACGTGAATGACAGATGTATGAAAAATTCAAAAACATAATCACCTGTATTCAAAATAACAATATACACCAAGCTGTGTTTTCCATTAAAGAGATCAATTTGCCTTCAAACAAAATCAAACCCTTCACAAAAGGGTGTAAAATAAACCTGTGGTCTGTCAAATTTCTCCTTCAAGGCAGGCTGGCTTTAGAGTGTGATTATTTTGAAACTGTGGTAGCTCATGTAGGCTCCACGTACAACTGTGGCCGTCTTCCGATGACCTAGGCAAACAGAGATCCTTGCAGAGGCTCCTGACTATAATCTGTCAACAGAAGTATCTCAACAGCATGGTAACCGATAACCTAGTGGATTGGAAAGACCAGAGCTTTATATCCCCTCCCAGCTTCTGAACTCTGTGGAACTCCAGCAAGGGGTGGTGGAGGGGTCCTCCAGGATAACAAGTCATTCGATTATGGTTTTGTGAAGCTGTGACCTGGAGAAGCCTGAGGGAGGCAGGCTAGCCTGTTAGCGGATTCCTGGTATCAGATCCTGACTCTGCCTCTTAGCTCTGTGGTCTTTGGCAAGTTCCATCTGCTGTCTTGGCCTCAGTTCCATCACCTGCACGGTGATGGTAGTCATGGTACCTGCAGACCATCTCGTAGAGTGGTTGTGATGATTCAGTGAGTAAATACAGGTTGAATGCTGAGAAATAGGCCAGGTATATAGCAAGTGAGACACTGTTATCACTCCTACTACGATTATCCTCGAAGACACTGAATAGTTGGGAGTCGAGAGCAGATCAGGCAGAGAGCAAACCACCACGCCGGTGAGGAGGTGAGACCCGCCCACAAGGCCCCCTCGCCAGCTGGCCAGCCTGCTTTCAAAGCAGCCTGTGTTCTGGCTCTGCTGTCATTGCTACTTTGGTCCTGTTTTGATGCTCACCAACCCAACTTCCAGATACTGGTTTTTAATTTATCAAATTTTAATTGACTCAGACGCCATGCTGGGGACTGGTGAAACAGCGATGTCTCAGTCAGCCCCAGCCCCTGGCTTCAGGAGGCCACAATCTATGGCAACAGCTCTTCCTCAATGCCAGCCCCCACAGTCTCCATGGGCCCAGCTTACACTCTCAGACCTAACTTACCCGCTTTTCAAAGCCACGTGAAGGAGGAAAGGGGGGTCGAAGGGGAATTCGAAAGATCCAAGTTGTCTATGGCCATGGGCTCCTCTGCGCTTCACCAGCTCTCTTTCCCATGTTAGCCAAACACCACCGCACGCTTTGGGCCAAGAGGCCCTTTACTCTCAGAGGTCCCTCTATTCTACTCATCCAGTACATAGTGCCCAGTGGGTACCAAGAGGGCTTCTACCTGGAAAAGCTGATGTTCTGAAACAAAACTAAAAAGACAGACACTACATCCAGGTATTAAATCCAGACAGAGTGTCTGAAAAGCAGCTTATTATTTTGATTTGTTATTGATTGACATCATCCATTTCTATCACCACCCCAACACACACCCCCACCCAAATACCCATGCAGTTTCTCTTATTTGGCTTTGGACCTTATGTAAACATTGAGTTAGAAGCTGCTGCCTTTCAGTGCCCATTTACCCTGCGCAGAGATCGCGCTCTGGGCCATCACTCATGCGTGGCTGCTCTGCTTCCAGATATTGACGAATGCCGGGAGATCCCAGGCGTCTGTGAAAATGGAGTATGTATTAACATGGTTGGCAGCTTCAGATGTGAATGTCCGGTGGGCTTCTTCTATAATGACAAGTTGTTGGTTTGTGAAGGTAAGTGATGTCACTGTATCATGTCCAGAAATGAGCCAGCTGACAAGCTACTTGCCCACACAGACTTGGCCAATTTCACAACTTTGGAATTTCAGAAATCCATCAAGCTCTAGCAGCAGTGTAGGGCACCATGTGGAACATCATTTTTTTCATGCAAAAAAATTCCCTAACTCCCAATGGGGAGAGCAGGACGTGCGTTTCTCAGCCCTGTCCCCCCACCCCCGACACACACACAATGTATTAGATTTCCCCGCTGATATAAGAAAGCCTGGAGTTCCTGGGTGTGTCACATAGATTACTTTTGTTTCGCATTGCTTGAAAGTGAGCATGGGTGGTGGGCGGGCATCTTTACTGGAATCTCAAAATTAGTGTTCTCTTCCACATGGAGCCTGTGCTACTCCCAAGTGAAAACAAGGTTAATGCAAATATTCCAAATGCATGAGAGAATTCCAAATGGCAAGAACAGCAAATTTGATTCTATACGAAGAATGTTGGCATGTGCGCAAGTGGTACTTTTTTCATTTTCAAATTACCTTCCCCTTGCCACGTGTATGTACTGTGATTCTGTGCATTCCTCAGAGCACTTCATTATTTTTCCTGCATCTGGGGAAGATAGTGTCCTTTTACATTTTACTAAAAGGGACATTACTGGTTATTAAATATACCATGTGCCCTTGGATAGCTGGAATAATTGTCTATTTAATACTTAAAGTTGGGGCCTCTTGCAGAGTTTTGGTTCATGTCAGAAAGGGTTATTACCCCTTAGAGCATGTGTTAGAGCACATATGTCAACACTTTAATGCTAAAAAAACTTTTTTCCCCCCTAAACTCAGGACAAAGTCATAGACCATGAGTAAAGTTATGGTCCTCAGCACATGCTGGTTAAATTCTCCTCACCAGGCTTTCAGTTACTGTGGCCAAGTGGGCCCATGTCCCTGACTCTGCCTGCTGGGGTGGGGGGGCGGGGGCCGGGGCATGGGGTGAGAGCCATTCACAGCCTTCCTCAGGAGATAGTCATCTCAGGCCTTGGCCCTGGCCCCTGTGCTTTGGAAGGCCATCGAGGATCAGGTGTCTGGAGGAAGCATGAGAGGAAGCATGATGCAGAAGAAAAGAAAGGAGCCCACAGCAGATGAGCAGATAATCTAACATTGGCTGTCTTCCTCAAAGCCAGCCTTCCCCCTTTCATACATGCCTAGCATGCCTGCCGCCTTCCTGGGGCCTCTTTTGTTCTCTTCCATGAGGCTTGGCTCCCCATGACTGCCAAGTCAGCCTAGCCCTTGCTATCCACATGAGGTTGAAAACCCACAGTTGTACCAACATAAGGCATGTTGCTGTCAAGGTAACAGTGGAAATTGAGATTATAAAGCATTCCAACTTTGGGGGTCCATTTCACAGGATATCCATCATCAGGGTGAATGTCTCATCCAGGGTCGACCACTTCCCAGCACACTCTTAGCTCTCAGAATCGGAAAAAACAAAGGTTGATTTCATACACACCTCAGGAACCCTGAAATTAGAATGGATTCCAGAAGGGATTTAGGGAATATCCATGCATCTGTTCCCTCCAAGTATGCATATAATCCCAAGCAAGGCATCTGAGGCTCCACAGAGAGGCTGTCTGTGATACCATTTGGCTTCTCCAGAGACCAGCTACCCTGTGTTTCCGTATGCTCATAAGACTGGGGCAGACCTGCTCGGTGAGGTGGGCTGGTCTTGGGTCCATTGTAACCCAAGGCAGGCATACTTCTGCGGCTGCCCAGAGAGGCTCACCCCACCCCACATGAGACAGATCCTCCCACCAACAGTCCTGAGGTTTCCCACCACGAGAGCATACACCTGTGAGGCATCAGCTGCTGTATTTGCCGCCCCCTTGTGGGAAATTCTTTGGCTGAGCCCACTTTGTAAAACCCTAGTACTGGTGCTCAGAGCCAGCTGCCGCCTGTGTTCTGGGCTATTCTGTTTCCCAGACTGAGCCCGAGTTCGACTGTTTCATAGGAGCAGGGACTGGGAACATGTATCACGCCCCGTGGCATAGCCTAGACTATGCAATACCTTTCACAATGCCATGAATTTGAACTATATTAGCTACCCGATTAAAAAAGAAAAGAGAGGCAAATAACCCCCTGAGTATAGTCAAAGCTCTGAGGCACACAGTACCCATTTATTCTTTTCTTTGATAGTGAGAGTTGGGTTGTTCTCAGTAGTTTTATGTGCAACCTCTTATATTAGGTTTCCTCAATTTGACCGCCATGTGGCAGTAATTTAAGCAGGAGCCTCTATAGCTCTGTAGTTCAACACTCTGCCTGTGGATCAGAAGCAGTATTTGCAAGCTTATTGGAAATGTTGCATCTCAAGCCCTTCCCCAGACACGCTGAATCAGAATCTGCTTTCAACAAGACCCCAAGGGACTCGTATGTGCATGAAGTCGTGAGATGCCTTGCTTACAGAACTTAGAACCTTCGGGACAAAAGTCTAGGCATGCCAAGGCCTGGTCCTAGCAGCTGAGTCCATATGTAGTCATAAACCAAGTACTCGCAGTTATGAAAAATATTAACAGAGCAGGAAAATTAGAAAATAAGTCTCCAGTGTTCCCTTGTCTGTTCAATAGAACAGATCAAAATAAGGAAATAGAAATCTCTTTTCTGTGAGAGGCTTCAGTACCTGGACTCCCCCTGCCCCCCATTCTGTTCCCCGTCTAATGAAATTCTCTTCTGCTTGGAGATATCGACGAGTGTCAGAATGGCCCCGTGTGCCAGCGCAACGCTGAGTGTGTCAACACGGCGGGCAGCTTCCGCTGTGACTGCAAGCCCGGCTACCGCTTCACCTCCACCGGCCAATGCAATGGTGAGTGGCTCCCGGCCGGCTGCCTGGGCCGGCCCGGGGGCGAGCTGCCTCACACCTCGCATACTAGGGGTGTTGGGGTCAGGTTGAAGAATATGCGAGTTACGGTTGGGACTGCTGACTTCTAGCAGCTAGACTAGCAAAAAGGAAAATTGTGGAAATGTCTAAACACTCATAGAGGTGATGTTTTTAAAACAAGAAATATATTGCATGCCTACATAGATTTCCCATTTGTCTATCTCCCACCCTGCTGCATGCAAACACCCCTTCCCACAAATACACACATGTAGATGTGCGCACATGCACACACACACACACACACACACACACACACACACACAGCCCCCTGACCAGTATTCAGGGCCCAATACTTTATTTCCTTTAACGTATCCCCCTTAGGGCAGGAAGTTGTCACCTTCCCAGCCACACCCCCCAGTTCTAGATAGTGAACCTCTCCTGAGTGGAGTTCGATTAACCTGCATAAACCAAGCAAAAAGGACCAACAGCACCACTTTTGCTCCTAAACATCTAACAGAACTGAGGGCGGCAAACATTAACAGCCTTTTATTAGCTATAATTCACCTACAGTAAAATGAGAAACTGTCCCTTAGAGGATAGATTATTTCATTGTTCACTGTTGTCACGGAGGCGGTACAAATAAGAGGGATGATTAGCTTAAATGGATGGTAAGGTTTTAAGTATCCGACGGCATCTTCTAGCCAGTGGCACCAAAATTAAAACACTGGTGTTGCAGCCCAGAAGCAAAATTACACCTCAAAATGATTTTCATGTGAGTTTTTGAGTAATTATAAATCATTGTATATTTAGCGTGGAGGGCAGGAAGAAGGTGTTATTTTGCTATGGTTCATTTCCCAAGGAGTTTCCTGGATATTTTATGCATTTGTGAATGAAACAACACAAGGGAACGTGGTCAGATTTTCCTTGGATTTCCTTGCCTACCAGTGATTAAGTGGTAGGAAGTGTACTGTTCTCTGTAGGGTATTTTGCATTGTTTTATTAGACCTTGGTGGGAAGAGGGTGTAATAGCAGAACAAAAACTCACTTTGAGAATCAAGGCTTGTTTTGTTGGGTTTAAAGGAACATGTGCAAGTGTTTAGCATTTTGTCAACAAAGCAGTTGTTATCCCTGTATTAAAAAAACAGGACAGGAAAAGTGGAGATGTCTCTGATATGAGTCACAATACCCTAGTGTAACTTGGCATTTATACCACTTCCCTGCATTTTGCTTTTAATTTATATTTCTTTGAAACTGGTAGAATAATTCCAATCAAAATAAGGAATTGCTGATAATATAGAATGTGTCATTTCACACCATTTCACGCTCAGGCGAGAAGTGGGACAAGCTATTTATTACATCAAGACAACACATCCAACCAGGGCCTGCTGGGCTTAAGCCCTGCCATATTTTCTTGTAGAACATTTCACAAATAAAACTCATCCAGCAGTAACCAGGGATAAGTACTGTGAGTGAGCGTTGTTTGTGGTCAACGCTCACTTTCCCTCATTCACTGGAATACTCGGAAGAAAAGGAATGTACTTGAGTTTTGCAATTATTCAGCCTCGAGGGCTGAAGACTTCACTCAGGAACCATCTTCATTTATGTCTTTTAAAATCTGTTAAAATGTCTTCAGTGCTATCCTATGCATGGCATTTTTTCAAGCACACTGCAAAAATACTCCTCTTGTCCTGTGCTTAAGATGAAAAGAACCAAAATTTCCTTTCCAACATTAGATTTTTATTTGAATTCATAAGCACATCATTTCAAACTCCAAATCATGACTGGCCGTATTACCCACATTGCTGAGAGAACGAGTAGGTGTCTAAATCCAGGGTGCGAGTCCGACCTGAGGAGCTGTTTTTAGAGCAAATGCAGCCCCCTTGTGAATGTCTTGCCCAGCTAAAGGCAAGAGACATATCCTTCCCTGCCACTTGCTCATGATCTCTGCTGTATTTTTCCCCCCTGAGACCCTCCTTTCTCTGCCTCAGACATAATTTCCTGGGAGCTCAAATCCTGGTGATTGTAGAAACCTAGTTTTCTGGTCTCCAGACAAAGTGAACTTTACAATTAAGTTCTCTAAAATTGTAACTTGCTATTTTACCATTAGAACCTCAAAGTGCTCCACGTTTCCTTTTCTTAAAACCATCATGAAATAAGCAACGTGGGATAGAAAATTCGTAATCGGAATTTTCCTAATTCCTTCTCTAAGAAGATTCTTAGTGCCCTCCGTTCCCTGTGGGCCCCACAGATAAGACAGACCTGGTCCCTTGCATACTTGGAGATTCAGTACTACCTGAGGGCACACAAGGTTTGGTCCAACTCTGGTAGGCTCTGAGACACCCTTCCTCAAAACCAGCTCCCTTTATAGAGCTTAGCAATGGAAATGAATTTCTTCTGCCTATCCAGTTTGCTCATTTTAAGTCCATTTTCTCCAGTGGGAATGATCATAATTTGTTAGGTTAACAAGCACTTCTAGATAAGCAAGCAGTACCTTCTAAACTGCCGTATCCCAATTTCTCCATTAAGATGATATATTCAAGCTCACTTGAGACTTTTAAATTGTATGCTGATTCATTAAGTCTAATGTTCTGTATATTGGAAGGAGGGAGTCATAAAAATGGCAGCCTGGGCCCATGAAATAGAGGGCAAATCTTCCTTCTGGCAGGAGCACAACTGCTCTGGGCAGCAAAAAGTGCCCATTCCCAGTTGCTGTCTTCTCAGCAGCCGACAGAAGTTTGGATTTCTGATGGAAGCAGGGTAATTGTTGTGCTTTACAGAATCTATATTCAATTGTCATTCTGCTGTTGGCTCTCTTTTATGACAGAAGGAAACCCAGGATGATACCGTGCTCTTCAGATGGCATGGGTCCTTAACGTAGAGTCTTGAGAGCCTTAAAAAATTAAATTAGAGACACAAGTAGGCATGTAATTATGTCATTTGTGGATTCATATAATAAATTCTGCCCCTCAGATCATCCGATTTCAGGAGAACAACAAAGATTCAGTTGATGATAGATGTAATTTAGAGCTTAAAGACTGGCAGAGGCAAGATGAGAGGGCTTTCCTCTGAATGAATATGAATAAAAAAAAATCACTAGGATTGTCAAGGGCTAAAAGGAGCCATGTGCAGACATGAAGACTTGGTTGAGATGGAACAAAAGGTTATAGGGGTAAGACAAAACAATGAAGTGAAACTTGAACAAGGGACAGTGTGGGTTTTCCATTAGGAAAACTTATCTTAGCCATGGGATTTGTTTGTCTTTGTTATAAATTTCCAAAGGAAGCCATGAAGGGTCCATGACTTGAGGCACCAAATCTTGACAAGACAAAATACTTAACTCATTCCGCAGTCAATGATATTGCTTAGGCACACAATTGAATGGAATATGTCCCAGCTTGGATTCTAACTCCGCATTCTACTTCTAAATTTTCTCACCTTTCAGGACATTTTTTCCATCCCTTCATAAATTGTTAACATACTCTGAATGTGCCCAGTAAATGAGAGTAAGTTTTAACTAATTTTGAGGTAAAAATAAATACAATAGCAGTGTCTGTTCTACTGGCTTGGTTTAGAGCTAGGATCAATCCGGAGCATGACCTAGAAGTAAGTTATTTAATGCAATTTTGTCTCCTAAGCTCTACCTAAGATACTTAACGATACTTTTTATTTACAGATCGCAATGAATGTCAAGAAATCCCCAATATTTGCAGCCATGGACAGTGTATTGACACAGTTGGAAGTTTTTATTGCCTTTGCCACACTGGTTTTAAAACAAATGCTGATCAAACCATGTGTTTGGGTGAGTGTGTGATTATTGTTTTATTTTTAACTCATAGCCTATTGAAAAATTCATTTGTATCTGAATACATAGAGAAGTTAATACTAAACCTCCAGTATTAGTTTTGCTGTTTGTAAAATAAAAACACAAGCAGGTCTGTAGCATTAACACCCTTTGGTATTTAATCTTTGGCAATCTGAACATAATAAACCTCTTCCTCGATACTCATTTGGCTGTGAGGTCTGAAAAACTTTTGACTAAGGGAAAAACTAAGAAAAATGTTAAGACAAAAAATATTTTTATTAATGTTAATAACCTATTATTTTATGAAATCTGTGTGGGTTTGCCTTATTGCAATAGAGTGCAGCTTTTGAGTGTTTGAGCATTTTTTGAGAAGCATCTATAGTTTGTACCAGATCTTAAGAGGCAGATTTATAGACCTCACAAAGGCAAAAACAAAAACAAAATAAACCCTACATTTCTCTAGGAGAAAAGAGCTCAAGATTTTAAATCTCTTCCCTCTTGTTTTCAGTACTAAATCAGGATGTTGATTTAGAATAAATACCAAATATTAATCAATCATTTTCTCTCTTTTCCTCCTTCCTTTTTCTACTTTCAAGCGACATCCAGTAAGTCTTTTGGGGACTTGATGAACCTGATTCAGTTTCACAGCTGGAGAAAAAGAAGATTCCATAGAGTACAGTTTTAAGAGCTTAGCTTTTGCTGTAATTGGGTTCATCCATTAGGGCACATTCTTACAAAGTTTTGTCGTCTTCAGAACAGATAGCAGGTTTTCATTTAAAGGAGTTTATCAGCCCTGCTTGCTCCTGTGAAGCTTCCCCCTGCATAGCAACAGCACCCTGCGTAACGGTTTTTTTTCCTCTTCCATCTGGATTTTCTGGAACCCCTTACCAAGGAGGCTGCCCTACAGAAGAATTTCACTAGCTTGGCTAAAAATGAATCAAAGCAGCAGCTCTTGATTGCTGGCAGGGTGACTCATCTGAATGTGGTCTTCAAACACAGACACACACATTAGATCCCTTTGGGGTCAGCAATAGCTTTCTGATTTAGGATCCCGGATCACTTGTCTTCATGTCCAAAATTTGAAAGGAAAGGAAATCCTAACTCTAAACACTGCATCTGACTAACCTGAGTTGTTGTCTTTCACTCCCAGAATCTCCCTCCCGGGGCCCTCGCCCTCCTCCTTCTGCCTCACTCCTGCAAACCAGCAGGATCGACTTTCTTTCATTTTAGTTTTTTGTTTCCTCCTTAATATAACATACACCTGCTCTATAAGAAAGTTGGCAGTTGCTGGGGCCCAGGGCAAAGACAAACAAGATGCTAAAATAGCTTTATAAAATAGTCAAAGAGAAAAGTCAGAGACAAATAAAAAGACAAATAATAACGGAAGAGTGTATCCAAAGAGCCCAGTTAGGTGTTGTCACTTTGGGATAGTTTAGAAGAGTGAATCCAAGTCACCAGTAGTGGGAGTAGTCATGGGCTTTTAGGGGTGGAATGGTAAGAAGGGAGAGATATCGAAAATATCAGATGAGTTAGAAACCTCATTATTTTGTTGCTGATTTCAGGGTAATATCAGGTGACTCACTGCTTTTTGGTAAACTGGAGTGAGAATCTTAAAAGGCTGAAGTTTGCCAAAGGTGGCAGCAAATCAAGACCCAGATGCGCACAGAATTTTCCATTTCCAAGTGAAAATATTTGAGAAAAGTGGCAAGGGTGGAGAATTCTAGAAGTAAATAGAGTAAAATAATTCTTGTCCAGTTCTCATGTCCTTAGCTTGCCTCCTTCCACTTGCCAACCAAGGAAACGGTTTATTCCCAAGGTTTAGATCCTCGGCTCTTGCTGATGGCTCATGGGGAGCTGCCACCGATCAGGATGTTCGTAGCCTATGCCCGATGCACTGTGAAGCCCACAATGCCCTGAACCCCCAGGTAGCCACTCACCTCGTCTTCTGTTAACAGCCATGTTTCTCTGTGCCCGTTGTTCCCACTAGACATAAATGAGTGTGAGCGAGACGCCTGTGGGAACGGAACTTGCCGCAACACCATCGGGTCCTTCAACTGCCGGTGTAACCACGGCTTCATCCTTTCCCACAACAATGACTGCATAGGTGTGTATGCCAACCGGTGAGCACCAAAGGAAGGATGTTTTATCTGCGCTCTTTGCAGTTAGCAGCCTCTCTGGGGTGCCAGCCATTTTTCTCAAATACATG
This sequence comes from Ailurus styani, assembly GCA_002007465.1. Classification (NCBI taxonomy): domain Eukaryota; kingdom Metazoa; phylum Chordata; class Mammalia; order Carnivora; family Ailuridae; genus Ailurus; species Ailurus styani. The sequence continues at coordinate 456,974 of LNAC01000873.1, read as the reverse complement.
GCCTCTAATGCATAACAATTGGTTAAAGGAGTTGTCAAATATAATGTCCTAAGTAAATGTCAAATAGAGTAACTACAGCCATGACTTTCATTAAAATGCCTCATTAGCAGCTATGTTTTATACGTACCATCCTGTGAATTCAGTACATTTTTAAATAAATTGAATTGATGACGTCTTAAAACATACAGAAGTGATTCTTTGTATAGAAATTGCATAATTCAAGAATTATGTGGACCTACTTATCTCAATGTTACACTACAGCCTCTCTTCAAAGAAGTCAGTTATTGAATCTATAAAATTCTCCCTATAAAACATACTAAGTTATTTATAAGTGAGATTAATGATCCAAATTTTATATCATGCTAGAAACTAATTTTATATGCTTCTAATTATGAGGATACTTAATAATAACCTCAGCTGTATTGTGTATTAGGAATTCATGTTTAGCTTTTAAAAATGAAACATAAAGGAAGATCAAGGTGAAACTCATATAAAGTTCTAATATAAATTATCATCTCTAATTAATAGAATAGTGCAACCTTGTTAGGTTTTGATAGGTGAGTAAAGCCAGGTGTATTGTTACAAACTAGATCTTTATTGGAATTTTTAATGCTTGGCTGAGCCCGCAAGGGCCACTGAAATTTAGAATAAGTATTTTTCCCTTTAAAGGTTTTGATCATTGCTGGAATTATGACATTTTCTTTGGAATATATCAAAGGATCTTTTTTTTGGCAGACGTTGATGAATGTGCAACTGGAAATGGGAACCTTTGCAGAAATGGCCAATGCATCAATACGGTGGGGTCCTTCCAGTGTCAGTGCAATGAAGGCTATGAGGTGGCTCCAGATGGGAGGACCTGTGTGGGTAAGTGCTGCCTCCAAAAGACCCTCCAAATAATGCTCTCAGAGATGAAAGGATCCCGCAGTCCCTATCACCATCCTTCCTTCAGCAGTCTAGAGGGAGAAAAATCAGAGTGGAATTATACTCATCCTACCTGTAGACTCCGTGTGTGTGTGTGTGTGTGTGAGAGAGAGAGAGAGAGAGAGAGAGAGAGATGACACAGTTCTCTGTTATGTTTTAAAATTAAGTTATTATATTTGCAGGGAAGAGTTAAATCGTCAAATTTAACAGAAAGTTAAATTGTTCCATAATCAATTGTAGTTTGCTTTCTTATATATATATATATATATTTTCTTTAAAATAGCCTTGTGGAAAGCTCTTATATAATTTTTGGGAGTCCTCAAAAATCTGCATTCCCATGGACTTTTCACATGCTTCACTTTTCTTGAAATATTTAATTTGTGATAGGCCACATAAAATATGGTTATTTTACTGCACACTTCTGAAAGCTGATAAAGCTTTTTACTGAGTCATTAATTTTTCTCCATGGTAGTTTTATGTATTTTTTAAATTTGAGTCCAGGTTCTGGAAATTTTAATTGCTTTATGGAAATCACACCAATGGGAACCTCTTCTTTCTTTTTCCCTTTTCTTTGCAGATATCAACGAATGTCTTTTAGAACCTGGAAAATGTGCACCAGGCACCTGCCAAAACTTGGATGGGTCCTACAGATGCATTTGTCCACCTGGGTACAGTCTACAGAATGACAAGTGTGAAGGTAGGAGTAGGAGGACTGTCAGTGTTTAGAAGTGAGCAGTGTTGTTGCTGCACTGGCATTCTCAAAGTCGGTTTTTGTGATGGTGTGCTGATGTCTTCAGTTGGGAATACTTCATCAGAAACAAATCCAAGAGCAGAGGGTCTGACTTATGTTCTTGCATTCAGATAATTAGACAAGAACATCCAATTCTCATGCTGATATCTGATGACACTGTTTTGCTCTGTGCACATGGGTGGTCATATGACCATGATTCTTCTCCAGTGTGCTTTTATGCAACTTGTAAAAAAATCCTAGACTACATGTTTTTAAGTGCCAATAGGTCGCAACTAAAAATAGCTTCCTGATTCCAGCTAAAATCTTTAAGTGACCATATTCAAGGTTGGATGAATGTGGCTATATAATTTGTCTATGTTGTTTTGACATATAGAGCAGTGAAAATGTGTTACTACAAATAAATTCTCAGCAAATTTTAGAGTACTGCATTCCTCAATTCCAAATTGAATTAAACAAAGGACATTAATTGCCAGGACTTCATAAATAAGTAGGCTGAAAGGATTTTTAAGAAGTCACCTAGTCCATGCTCCCACATTTAAATAGGTCTTTGTGTAATTTGTGTAATCCATAATGAGTAAGGATTTTCTCCACTTTTAATACCATGGAGAAATTTTATTATATATCCAAATTAAATCATAGCAAGTGATAATATTCTAAATGGAAACAATTTATCAAAATCTAAATGCAAACTATTATAAGTGTTATTTTACTTTTACTAAAGATCAACATTATTTACTCCACGAGTAAAACAAAATTCCCCTACGATGAACAGAATGAAAATGTATAGACAGAAAAATGACTTCCTGAATACTGAATAATGTGCCCATTCCACCATCCTTGTCTCCATCCTTATGAAGTCATCACCTATAGTTAATTTCTACCATAAGAGAAAGAATCCTAACAACAATAACAAAAACAACAACGAAAAGAAATACTTGAGCATTTTTACAGAAGTCAGCTTTTCTCTTAAGAAAAGGTTGGATGTGGGAGTGGAGGGCATGTGGGAATGGAGTCATTCATTCAGCAGCAGCAGCTCAGGTGTGTTAATACAGCACAAGCAACATGATGCAATTATAAAGGCAACGTCATAACATAAGAGTGATGAACAGACTGGTTTTGCCCAAAACAGGAAGTTAATCACTCTGAGTTGCACATTACAAGAATACGTATTGTGTGGTATTTACAATCTTAAGTCAAGATGATGGAATTAATTTCCTGACTTCCTCTTAGTTGGACCTTGCGGGAGGGAACTCATATAATACGAATACATCTCGATGTAGGTAGAACTCTTTGCAGAAATGCAAAGATAAAGAGCCCATGATACAAGAGATACATGTTTTGTTGCGGAAAAAAAGAAAAGGTATTTCCATAAAAATAGCATGGCTAAGAATCAAGACTTATCTCTTTACTACAAATTCCTGCTGAAAATCAGGGGAAAAGATAGATAAATCTGTTGGAAAGAGTGGCCATTCTTTTCCCTTACATGGGATGATCATGTAATTTATTGACCAAACAGACAGTTTTGAGGAGGACACTATTAATAATGAGGCCAGGACAACAAGCATAAACTAGGACTCTCCTAGGAAAACTACAGCATATGATTACCCCATGCCATTCAAACTTCACTGTAGACCACCTTTAATCAGCCCTTCCTAGGGTTAAGGTATATTCATATGCTAAAGGATACTTCACAATTATAAGTGTATCAAACTCCTATTAGCTCTGTGATGAAAGAAAAACTGGTCTCTACAAGAAAGACATTTTTGTGTCTTGAGAAAAATTAACCTGCAAATGAGAGTTAGGAACCCTATCTTCTGTGTTATCTTTAGTTTACACTGCAAAAAGATTATTTTCATGAATGTTATTTTTATTGTAAAATTCATCGTTTTAGGGATGTAGCACAGGGTTTTGGGGAAAGCACTGTGGATAGATGAAGGGGGATAAATTTTTGTTTCAAAGGTCTAGATCTCTTACTAACTTATTGTCAACATAATTAAAATTTCAAGCTTCTGCTTCCCATGCAGTGGGGAAGTCAGACCGTGGAGTTTCTTGTTTCTTTCCTAGCTTAGGGTAGTAGAAAATTACTCTACCTATTCTAATTAGCCAGGCAAATGAGTCTGGGTAAGAGATGTTTCTCACTGTGTGCCTTAGAAGGCCCTTGAAGATTCCATTTTTACAACAAGAATTTTCAAAATTAAATTTTAAAAAGATATCACAGCCTAGAAGTCCACTCACAGCCTAAAGATTCAGGAAAAATCTTCATTATTGAAAGAGTTTTGAAACTCACTTGCACTTTGTATTTTCACACTTGGCATTTGGTATCTGATGGTGTCTCCATTGTGTTTTGACTTTGACACATGTGATTCTTTCAGATATTGATGAGTGTGTTGAAGAGCCAGAAATCTGTGCCTTGGGCACATGCAGTAACACTGAAGGCAGCTTCAAATGTCTGTGTCCAGATGGGTTCTCCTTGTCCTCCACTGGAAGAAGGTGCCAAGGTAACTGCCTTTGAAGGCTTTAGACTTTCATTACTCTCTGTTTATTTGTTGTGGTTTCATTTTCTTAAACATGGCAAAGCTTTGATTCTTTGTGAAAGAGAAGATGGAGAGTTTTCATTCACCCAGAGGTCTAATGGTTACCATATGTCAAAAAGTTCATTTTTACTTTTAAGGCTGAAAATTCATCCATCAAGTTCTGATTGCTTGTATAACAACTGCCCTGGCACTTAAACCTCTCTCTCCCCCTAAGAACACAGATGCTGATAGGTCGGTCAGTGGGGGATCAGCCATGAGCCACTGAATCCTGCAAAGCCTGGGGAAGGTTCATCTCCATGGTCCCTGCCTCTTTCTGAAGAGGCAACTTAGGATAAATGTGGGCCAAAATCTAGACTCTTGGTCAGAAAAATGCAGATTAATCCATATGCTTCCAGGATAGAGTGCCCACCCCTTACGTCACAAGTTTTCTAAGGAAATAGAAAAATAAATTTGAACTGACCTGGACTCTTGCTGGGACATATAGTCTGTTTTCAGGACTAATACTTGTGACCTTAAAAACAAAACAAAACAAAACAAACAAAACCAAGTCTGAATTTAAGCCTAACACAGTATATCATATTCCAGAAAACTATTTAGATTTTAGTGAACAATGCAATGGTATGCATCTATCCATTTATACCTCCCAGTTTAACAAATTTAGAACAAAATACCCCATATAAACAAACCCCATACATATTTCTCCCCTCTACCTCTGTGTTCTGTTATTGTTTGTTGTTTTATTGTTCGGGGTTTTTTCTTGGTTATTTTGTTTTGGTTTGGTTCAGTTTGGTTCTATGTTACTAAATAAGAGGCAATGGATATCATTTCAGATTCCAAAAGCTGGGTTTGGGGATTTCAGCTCTGCCATCTGTAGCCTAGGGCAAGTCATTGGGTCTTTTGGAAGTTCCATTTCCTCATTTTAAACAACCGTAATAATACCTGTCCAACCAATCCTATTGAATAGGTAACAAAGCTTCGTTAGTTTCTGAGATGTTCATAGATGCCTGTTATCCTATTGATTAACTTTTTGCCTTTCTTTCAACTGGTCCTTTTGTTACCCAGTATTTAGAAGTGTGAAGGGGGAGTTGAGAATTCTCTGGTTGGTCTGATCTCATAGATCAGAAGCTATCAGAAGCCCATGTGGATTTCAGGCTCGTGGGTGGGGTAATATGTGATTGTAACAGAGCATCAAACAGATACTCTGTTACGGTATAGACCAAGCCAGATAAATTCTAAGTCCTGCTCCCTTGTTTCTGTGTGCCTTTGGCTTGGCCCACATTTGGAAAGAAAGCAGTGAGAAACCAGGTGTGAATCTGCCTATGTGGCAGGCCAGAGGAAACTCATAGGCTATTAATTCAATTTGCACTGGCCTGTCACAGAGCAAGCTAACACTGCAGGGAGAATCAGCCCAGCTGTGAGCTGCCTTGCCACATGCTCAGCTCCAAGAGGCAGAGCCAGGATTGAGGAATGCAAGCAGGGAAAGTGACTTTTGTAGTTCTGATGAAATTTCAAAGGTCATTAAGGGCTCTTTGCAGATGGATGGTAAACAGGCATCCTAGTGAGTCCTAGCTCAAGTGTGTGGGCAAGAACAGCTCTCTTTCCCATTGCAAGGTACCTTTGATTAATAAACCAAATCTAGAGAATCACCACAGGAAAATGTAAATCTCCCACAGGTCACAAACTTCCCTGAAGCCAGGGAATTAAGAGCTGGGTTTTACTTATAAGATGACAAATTAGGAGTCAGGCTTCTGTTGCCCTTGAAATGAGAAAATCCAACAGAACCACAGATAATGTTTTTGAAGGAACAATTGTGATAAGACTCAGGTGAACAGGTCTGGGTACCTGAAGGTCACAGATGTAAATGGGCCACTCGCACTTAAAAATTCAGTGAAGAGAATTTGTCATGTAGGCTCAGTGTAAACTTCATGTGTCTGAGCCCATGTAATGGCTAGATTTTTTTCTCTTTCAGGAGGTGGGATGGTAGAGTGGTGCTGGAGAGACAGGGCTGGTTTATGGAACAGGGTCGATGATAAAAGGAAAAGAGAATCTACCTAGATTTAAAAGAAACATTATAAGCTGGAAGACAACAGAGACCATTGAATTTTAATATATTTGTTGAGACATTTTTGTGAGTAGTCATTAAATTATAACTTAAGACAGTTATAAATAATAAACACAGAACATTGTGACAGTGAACTTGAAGAATAAAGCAAATCAAAGCGTGCCCTTCAAGAAACTATAATCTGTTAAATCTTGAAACTTCTCAGCAAAGCAAATATTTGAATGGCAGACATGCCACAGGATGAGGACTGGCTTTTTTTGCACTTGATTTTCAGAAGAGTAGTTCACTGAAAGGTGCCTGTTAGGTCCTAGCTATCACAGGTGTGGAAGGGGAGTAAAAACTAGCAAGAAAATGTATCTGGAAAGGTTGGTTGAAAAAGGTGAACAAACTCATTGGAGAAGAAGGCCAACTGAATTTGACTTACTAGAACCCGGTAAATATGAGTGATGGCTTGATTGCTTGTTATTTTTACTTTAATTCATGAAAGTTTTTCTTCTGTGATCTTTGGCAATTCAGTTATTCTTACATTGTCTCCTTGTCAAGAAATAAAAGCTGTGAAATTGTCTTAGCAGAAATGCATCGGTGGCTTAATAATATGTCATAATGTGCCACCTAGGGTTGAGAAACAGTGACAGGAGAGAGCATACCTGATCATGAAGAAAGAAGGGGGAATTGTACAAAATGGGTATGAAAGCATTTCCTTAAAATCTGCAGATTTTAGCCTCTGTGTAACTAGAGAGGAGTCCGTGGGGCTTTGCGTGTCAAACTTGAGGGGAAACACTCCAGGCTTTTGGATGAGCTCATTTTTTAGAGCCACCCAATTTTCTCTATAAGAAATGGAAGGGTCCACTTTCAAAATTGTGTCAAGCAGCGTTGAAGAATTTTTTAGCAACTAGACTCCATATTCCACATTGTCACCAAAAATTGATATTTTTTAAAGATTTTATTTATTTATTTGACACAGATAGAGAGATTACAAGTAGGCAGAGAGGAAGGCAGAGAGAGGGAGAGGAGGAAGCAGGCTCCCTGCTGAGCAGAGAGCCCGATGCGGGCCTCGATCCCAGGACCCTGGGATCATGACCTGAGCCGAAAGCAGAGGCTTTAACCCACTGAGCCACCCAGGCGCCCACCAAAAATTGATATTAAAAAAATACATTCTTTCAAAGAAAGGTTATCCTGCCTCTTCTCCACTCATCTCCCTGCTGCCCTCCTCTTTACCTTATCTCTGTTGAGCTAAACCACCTTCTGTATCTTGTGTGTGTGGGCACATGCGTGTATAAAATCTGTAGAAAGCACCACGTGGGGCACCTGGGTGGCTCAGTGGGTTAAAGCCTCTGCCTTCGGCTCAGGTCATGATCTCAGGGTCCTGGGATCGAGTCCTGCATCGGGCTCTCTGCTCAGTGGGGAGCCTGCTTCCTCCTCTCTCTCTGTGTACTTGTAATCTCTCTCTGTGTGTCCAATAAATAAATAAAATCTTTAAAAAAAAAAAAGAAAGAAAGCACCATGTGCGTTTTGTAGACAGAAACTACATCAGTAGCTGCTTCGGCGAATGACCATTATTGTCGTATTTTTGCCAGTCCACAAAACTGCCACATCTTTATTTACTCTATTCCTGGAATCGGGTTTTATTTTGGTTTTTGGGCTTAGGGGACACCGAATAAACAACACAGTGTGATAGCACGGTAAGTACCAGAACTGGGAGGTCTACCTTAACCTAGTATGCTCGCTAAATGCTGTCCAAAACACACAAACACAGCTGTCAATGCGGGGGTCTTGTGAATGATTCCACTTCTGAATGTCCCCACCCTGAAGTCACTGATGATGTCAGTTTTGAAATGTGATAGTGTTGGATTTTGTTATTCACATCAGGTTATTTTGGAAAATTGGCTGAAATGAGAAAGTGAAGCCACATAGATGTATTCATCAGATCTGACTACAGAAGTCACCTATGACTTTAAATATCTGAGCCCAGTTTCTGTTGTAATCACTTAATGTTAGAGTCTTCCAACTAAAATGAAAAGGGAGTACATTTAACAGGATGGGTTGTTTCTTATTCACTATTATACAGTAATGATGTAGTAGGAAAGGATCTAAAGGGTGTCCTGGATTTATGCCGCAGATCTACGAATGAGCTACTGCTATGCAAAGTTTGAAGGAGGCAAGTGTTCATCACCCAAATCCAGAAATCACTCCAAACAGGAATGCTGCTGTGCCTTGAAGGGAGAAGGTTGGGGCGATCCCTGTGAGCTGTGCCCCACTGAACCTGATGGTAGGTCCACTGTCTGAATTTCTCTTTGGGTCCTTCATAGGGTGGACTGGCCATGAAAGAAGAAAGATTGTACATAGGACTTCAGGAAAGATAAGACAGTTTAATTTAAGTGGAAGCCTACCTAAAATATTCATTAAGATTATTTTAACTTAGGAGCTGGGCAGTTATTTTCTTCTGAAATGTGCTATGAATCAGGGCTGCCCAAGTAGTAGGCACACCAGCTCTGGGAAGCTTATTCACTTTTCCTGGTATCAGGGCTTTTCTCATCCATTGTTTCCTGATATGCACAGCCTGTGGCAATCTGGCCACCACACATTGCGTGGGAAGCAGCCTATAGCTAATCGTCATTAGTCTGTCTATTAAGAAGTGTTCATCTCTACCGCAGAGGCCTTCCGCCAGATCTGTCCCTATGGAAGTGGCATCATTGTGGGGCCTGATGATTCAGCAGTTGGTAAGTGGCCCGTGCTGGCTTCTCAGCATTTCTTGATATTTAATATTCTTAAGCAGCTTCTTCCCTGCCCTTTCTCCAGCCGTTCTTCCTTTTTTTTTTTTTTAAGGTTTATTTATTTATTTATTTGAGAGAGATCACATGAGCTGGGGGAGGGGCGACCACTTGAGCCACCCAGGGGCACCCCTGCAAGCTGTTCTATTTCTCCACATTTATCTTGTAAAATAAGGCTCTACTTTTCATCTAGATACCAATTTTATTATTGTACTCTATGGTAATATTATATTGTAATATTAGATATTTCATTGATTAGATGCTAAAATGATCATAGTTTACCTTTTTTTTTTTTTTTTTTAAAGAAGTGCCTTGGGGCACCTGGGTGGTTCAGTGGTTAAGCCTCTGCCTTCAGCTCAGGTCATGATCCCAGGGTCCTGGAATTGAGCCCCATGTCGTGCTCCCTGCTCAGTGGGGAGCCTGTTTTTCCCTCTCCTTTTGCCTGCTGCTCCTCCTGCTTATGCTCTCTCTCAAATAAATAAAATGTTTTTAAAAAAATTATTTAAAAAGTACCTTACTATTCATTGTTTTTTTTTTTCTCCTTTGCATAAGATATGGACGAGTGCAAAGAACCTGATGTCTGTAAACATGGACAGTGCATCAATACAGATGGCTCCTACCGCTGCGAGTGTCCCTTTGGCTACATTCTAGAAGGGAATGAATGTGTAGGTGAGTAATAGATTGGTTTCTTCCATTACAAATTCGAAATTAGGCCATGGGGCATTCACACTGGGAAGTGTAAGTACCAGGAAGTAAGTTTTGTGCATTCATTCATTCATGTACCATTCATCTGTAGTACTTGTTGAGCACCCCATGTCCCAGGCCCTGTGGCTACAGCAGTGACCCAAGCCAACATGTTTCTTCCTTGCATGGACCTTACATTCTAAGACACTGGATACATCTGAAGACATGGTGGAAAGGAAAACATTATTGTGTATTTCTTTAAACTTTTAAAAAAATTACTGGTCTTAATCTTATTCTCTCAATATGTACAATACAACATTTATCCAGATTTTATTACACTTAGTAATGTGAAAAGCTACATACACGGTGTAAACTCCTCTTGTTTTTGCTCTTCTTAAAATTTCAAAGAATGTCTATGCTTGACCTTTGACCTCTTGATGCCTATTGATACAAAATTGAATCCAAGTATTATTTCTGTTCCTCTAAAATTTCACCCACACCTGTGACCATGAAGCGTAAGCAAGTTCTTTAGTGTTTCTAGTCCTTAGAATGTCATATTAAGCAATTAGATGAACATATTCCTAATTGCCCTGCAGCTCTAAAAATCAATGATATCGTGACTTTTATGAACTCGAGAGAGATGTAATATTCTAGACAGTGAAATGCAATTTCGTATCAGAAAAGCAAATTTGTTAGTTTTCTCTTCAAGATCTTCAGTTAGTGCCCCTGTGTGCATGCTAAATGAGCCCACTTGCCCAGACTCTCTGACACAGCCTCTTGCCTTTACTGACTCAGAACCCAACGGAAGATGTAACCCTGAAGATAATCCATCACTATTCCATGTCCTAGAGAACTAAGATAACAATGTTATTTCTCAAAAGCTTCCCTTTCCCAAAGGAAGATCCTCTTCCAAGAGATGTGTCAGAAGAACAGTCAGGATCCTAGATGGACGGGTTGGGAGACATAGATATTTTTTAGGCCTCCTTGGTCAGACTTGTTCTCTCTCCACGGTTGTTTACAGAGATCATACCCTAAACATATTTCTTTCTAGCTTTTCTTCTGCCTAATATAAACCATCTGGTTTCAACAAAATCAACAAAAAAAAAATCTTCTTGGATCTTGATTTTATCCAGCGTATTAATTTTGCTTAACCTCTGGTCCCTCGTTTTGTGTAAGCTTTGTCTTCTATTTTATATCTGGCAAAAATCCATCATGTTTAAGGCTTCTTGGAGAATGATGTAATGTAAGGCCAGACTGGAGATGTATTTCCAGCTTTATGTAAGTGAAAACTTTTGACTGGTGAGAGCAGCCTGGTTTTAACCCTTGGAGCATCTATTCCCGGTCAGTGTAGCTCTTCATACATAATACGGGAGCCTGGAGATGCTCAGGAGAAGAGCACTAGGAGGGCTGGGAGCCCAGATGCTGTCACTGTTAGTGCCACTGCCACTTAGCGGGTCAAATTGCACAGCTATAAATCTGTGGAGATAAGACATGTGCACTCCTTTCTTGTAAAGGCAGAATGAGGATAAAACAAGGTGCCACAGAGCAAAGTACCCTGATAGAGCAAGAAGTATTATTTGAATCCAAGCCCATGTTTGTCTTCATTCATCATGTTTTGAATACACTCTTGGTCACTTGCAGATACTGATGAGTGTTCTGTGGGCAATCCTTGTGGAAATGGAACCTGCAAGAATGTGATTGGAGGTTTTGAATGTACCTGTGAGGAGGGATTTGAGCCTGGTCCAATGATGACTTGTGAAGGTAAGCCTCTTCGCAGAATAGTTGTTTACACGTTCTGATCATGGAGACAGTAGTTGGCTGATTACAGTTCTTGATATTCAATACCGCTCAGGGTGTACAGACCAACGAACATCTAGGCCTGATGGGCCATACCATCATTCTCCTGGTTCATGGCACAAGTCACACTGCATGAAATGCAGAGTTCTTGTTGATGTCTCCCCACTACAAGTATTTAGATAGGACTCCTGTCTTGTTTGCTACCTTCTTTCTTGTTTTCCATTTCCAAGCCCTGCTTTTTCTTTCTTCATCTCCCATGCTCCCTCACTTTTTCTGTTTTCTTTTCTACTCATAGAGAAACCTCTGCACACTGACATAACCAGCAACATCCTTTGGTCATCTGGGGCAATCACAGCAAACGATGTTGTCTATACTCTGTAAGCATCTGCCAGCATGCCTAGTAGGATAGCTGTGTGGTGAGAAGGGAGGGAGAGGGAGGGTCTAGACCAGTGGGTCTCATAGGGTGGTCCCTGGATCAGCCACATCAGTATCACCTGGGAACTTGTTAGAAATACAGATTTTCAGGCCTCATTCCAGATCTCCTGAATCCAAAACGTGAAGAGTGGAGCCTAGCAGCCATCCAGGTAATTCTGATACACTTTCAAGTAGAGACTGTTGGTCACAGAAGAGAATGAAGGTGAGGTGAAGGTAGAGGATAAAAATGGTATGAAAGTGAGCTTTTCCTTAGAGATAATGTGCTACCATGGTCCTAGTTGTTGCTGAATCTTTAAAGGCTATGACTATATATGATCTGGGGTCTCACTGATGTTCTCAGTCAGCATCACTGGACTTAGAAAGAAACATGAGAATCAAGATGGTCTGTTTTACCCTGCTTTTCCAAAACATTCTCTGCTGATCCCAAACTATGGAATCTGTAGAAATCACTTTTATCTATTAATGGTAAAGTCATTCCTATTTAAGGTTATAACTTGGGCATCAGTGTGAACTCTCCATATTCAGAACACCATTTGCTTGAGCACAAGAATCACTGTTACTTCACAGGAGCCTCTTTTCTATGGGGAAGGGAGAGGTGGTTAACAATACCGGATGGGTCTGCTTCTGTTCTGACTGCAGTTGTCTTGGCAGCTGTTTTGACTGAATGGGGAAAAACTGATTCCCACCCTGTGTGACTCTAGGGAATGGCAAGTGGTCAACTTGAGACTTGAAAGTCAGAATTTCAGAAAAGTTCCCTATATGTAGGGTGGTCTATAATTTCCTATCCTATCTCAATAACATTAATAGTTATACCAGGACAATAAGCCAAAACTGGGCCTGTGCTAGGAGAGCCAGGACCCACGACCACCTTGCCTATACCAATTACAAAATAACCAACTCATTTTATGATTTTATGAAAACCAGAGATTGCTTGGTACATCCATGTTGATGAAAATGAAGCATTTCAACTTTTGATAAAAATAGACTCTTTTTTGGTTGATGCCCATGATCCATTATTTCCGTGCTCCCTTCTGCTACAGATATAAACGAGTGTGCCCAGAACCCTCTGCTCTGTGCTTTCCGGTGTGTAAACACTTATGGGTCATATGAATGCAAATGTCCTGTGGGATATGTCCTGAGAGAAGATAGAAGGATGTGCAAAGGTGAGACATCTGTGTTAAAGGTCATCTAACTGGGGGGCTCTCACTCTATCTATGATGGGAAATGTCTCTACAAAGTTTCTATCAGTAGATAAAGGCTGGGAATCAGGGAACTCTGCTATAGTCCATAGACAATATGGGGGTCATCGTTGCCCATAGTAGGATAATATTAAATTAATTAAATAATATATTTTTAAAAAATCCCCATCACTAAGGGATGTTATTTTCCAAGAATGGGGGTAGCATATGGAATCTATGTTAGCTAAATAATTTCCATTAAAAATGCTTACTGAACATGTGCAATTATCGTGGCTCTGGACTAGGCTCTGCTCTACAAAGTCAGGTAAATCATGGGACTCCTTGAAGAGCACTGATTTGCTCCTCCAAAGTCTTAAATGAGCAGCTACTTGTTCTCTTCAGGTGACTTAAATAGGATTTTTCTTGAAAGTGAATGGATTTCCTTACTAAGAGCTCTACATCACACATAGGATAAGCCCAAATTTCTCAGCTCAGACCATGTAAAGGGGAAGGATAGAGAGAGGGAAATGCAATAGGACAATAAGGGATGAGGAAGACCCACTCACGCCAGAGAAAAGGAAAGGAAGGAAGAACCAGGAAAGAATATGATATTTGTGAATGTTTGTCTTTTCCTCAAAGTCCAAAAACTAAAGTTTTCATTATACAATGATTATTCTAACCACATTAATATAATCATATATCATATTAATATTACATAAAATGATATTATGTTATTGTAATTGTTATATAATGGAAGCTTTGGCTTATTACTATATTGTAATTATAATGCTGTTATAATTATGAAAATTTTATAGAAGACCTTTTTAGGTGAATTCATCAAAAAGAATTAACACTCACACTTCCCACCTTTGAAAGAGCTACAGTTAGTTAGGGAATAATTTCCTCATCAAGTTCAAAGGTGGTGAGAAGCCTCCTTCCCCGTCTGAGGAGGCCAGCACCCACGATACAAAGGGAAAGGGAAACAGGTTAACGCTGAAGTAAGTGTAAATGAAAATTGATTCCCTGATACCATCTCATGCTTAAAAGGCAGGAAACTAGTACAGCTTCTTCTATAATTCGTGGTTGCACGTTCTTTCCAGACGAGGATGAGTGCGAAGAGGGCAAACACGACTGTGCTGAGAAGCAGATGCAGTGCAAGAACCTCATCGGCACGTACATCTGCATCTGCGGGCCTGGCTACCAGCGGAGACCCGACGGAGAGGGCTGCGTAGGTAAGCGAGTCCCAGCCCAAGCAGCTTCGAGTGAGTCGGCTACACGGGACAGAGTGCACTTGGAGTCTGAGTCCCTGTGGGCAATGTGTTCTTGGCCAGAGCCATCTTCCCTCTCTTCCCTCATTTCACCGTCTCCCTGGGAGAGCCCCTTGCCTCTTGCTTATCTCAGTTCCAGAAGCACCGTCCTTCTCCCGCTCCGAGGGGGCCTTTGTCTAGCTTCTCAGCCCATTGTTGCTGCCAGGACTTGGCACTAGGTGTTTCCTCTACTTCTTTCCTTGACTCCTATACTTTATGTTGTTTCAGGGTAAGTTCTCTTCACCACACTGGAATGTCTGTTGTCCCAGCTTTACTGTTAGCACCCTGACATTGAATGACAGATGCCCGGTCCCTCTGAACCAGGAGCAGCATTAAACCAGTGGGATCTTCCTCCAGAGAATCTGTTCTGGTCTAGAGTGGGGCCCAGGCACTGGTATTTCTTAAAGCTTCCTAGCTGATTGTAGTGTGGATCCTCCACTGAAAACTGCAGCTTCAGACCAGGGATGGGCACACCTGGGGGCCAAATCCAGCCTGCTGGCCTGCTGCCTATTTCTGTAAATTAAGTCACATTGCAGCATAGCTGTAACCATTCATTTAGACATTGTCCATGGCTCTTTCATGCCACAATGGCAGAGCTGAATAGAGGGAAGGCAACAGAGACCATATGGCCTGCAAAACCTAAAATAGTTATTATATATAATATAGTAATACTATAATATTACTATAATTTAGAGTAGAAGTTTCCCGACCTCTGGTTTGAACAATCAATACAAGAGAAAATGATTAGAAAGTTCCCACATGCTTCCTTTCCATTTTTAATCATCAGTGACGCCAGAAAAAGAAACCTTTGTTGTCAGTCAAGAAGCTTAAGAATCTTGTCCTGTTAACCTGTAAAATACAGAATTAAACAGTAATTGAAGAGCAGATTTTAAAAGCACAGAAAAAGTACTTGGACGTAGGTGCACACACCAACTCTTCCAGGTTCAGTGGTCCTCGACCTCGGCTGCCTACTGGGATCACTTGGAGAACTCCGGTCCCTCCCCAAATGCTCACATGTAATTGGTCTGGGGATGGTGTGGGCATCCGGACTCTTAGCCTGTTTCGGTAGTACCATAGCTGTCACCTTCCAGCTTTCTCGTCATGAGATCTCTGCCTCTGGGGTTCAGAACTATTCTGCATGACATGCACCTAAGCAAGTCACTTTATTTATGATCTTCCTAAAAAATCATCAGATTGGGGCACCTGGGTGGCTCAGTCTGTTAAAAAAAACCCATCAGATAATTCTAAGGATCTCCAGTTTGTTTTAATGCTTTTTTTTAAAACCTGAGAGACTGGATTATGATTATTTCTCAAGAATATTGTTGAACTGTTACAATAAACGTAATCTGTGTTGAGTTGGAAGATGACACGTATGCCAGTCCTCAGGTCAAAGTGACCCATCACAGACTTTATGCTGGTGAAGTATTATAATATTTCTTTAACATGTGGTGTCTTCTTTTCCCTTCACTTGAAATAATCCTTTGGGAATCCTGATGGATAGAGAAAATTGTAATTTTATTAAGTGAAAAATGTATGTGTACCTAAAATGCCATCATCTCCATTTAAGTGTATCAAAATGCCATCAAGTATGTTTTTTAAAGGACAGAGGTGTGTACACACACACACACACTGTACTGGCTTGTCTGTGCAAAATCCATCTCTAGGATACCTGAGAAACTGGCAGTAACACGGGGTCGCCTCCCAGGAGGGAGTTAGGTGGCTGAGGTACGGGGAGGAAGGGGCACCTTTGCCGAACACTGTCTTACACCTTTTGGATTGGGAACCACATGAGACGGCTACCTACTCACGAACTAAAAGACTCCATTTGTGTGCAAAGGGGTGGGATGACTGCTCTTGTGTTTGCTCTTTCCACGAAACCCTGCAGATGAGAATGAGTGTCAGACCAAGCCGGGCATCTGTGAGAACGGCCGCTGCCTCAACACCAGGGGCAGTTACACTTGCGAGTGCAACGACGGCTTCACCGCCAGCCCGACTCAGGACGAGTGCCTCGGTGAGTCCAGACAACGGGGAGGCTCTCGCTGCCCCGACCATCACGCTGGGAGGCCTGTCACCTAGATGCCGGATCTGAAATAATGGAAATTGTTAAAATTTGAGGCAGGTTCCTATTCTGGAAGTGTCTTAATGACTGTGATTGTCCTTGGGGCTCAGCACCACCCCACAGCTGAATTCTTCCTTTGCTAAATGTATCAATGAATCACTTGTTTGGAATTTCTTTCTCTGCTGCCTTTTTAAGCCCTTGGTGCTGAGGATCCATTTCCATGTGTTTTTCTGCTCCTCTCTCTTGAGAGCATGACGACTCCTCCGTATTTCTGGGAGCAGAGAGAGTTGTAACCTTGCTGGGCCACTTAATGAATCTCTTGTCTTGTTTCCCTCAGACGTCATCCTTTCTCTCTTACTGCTGCTTCCAGCTTTCCCTTCTCGCTTCTTCTCACCCAGGGTAAAGTGTTACATCATTTTTGGGTTTTATATTTGACCAAATTCTTAATACCTTGTCATGCTGATAAAATTCCCTAAAATCCTCTTTGCCATATAATGTCCCCACCAGACAACCGGGAAGGGTACTGCTTCACGGAGGTGCTGCAAAACATGTGTCAGATCGGCTCGAGCAACAGGAACCCTGTCACCAAGTCTGAATGCTGCTGCGATGGCGGGAGAGGCTGGGGCCCCCACTGTGAGATCTGCCCTTTCCAGGGCACCGTGGCCTTCAAAAAACTCTGCCCCCATGGCCGAGGATTTATGACCAATGGAGCAGGTACTTCCTTGCGTTCTGACTTATGACCAGTGGAGCAGGTAATTCACTTATGGTCCAAAAATACTTGCAGGGAATCTGCTTGTTTGTTTCATGAAAAACTGTTGAGACTATGGAAATCTACAGTATGGGCTTAGGCTGGGTCGCATGGTTTACGTCAACCAAAACCCTTTATTATGGGATTTTAGACATTCGAGGCCAGGTTGCCAAAGCTGTTGTGTGCTTGGGTTCCTTCCTCCACATCCACTCCACAAGGAGTCCCCAGCTTTTTAAACAGAAGTTTGTTGTCAGTCAGTTATTGGTTACTCAGAATGTAAATTTTTTAGGTAAACCGTGGGATGAATGATCACTAAATTCCTAGTCTAGTCTACCGATATGCATTTTAACTTGTAAAGTTGGCTAAAAGATGCTGCATGAAGGATGTATTAGACGATGCGGATATTCTGGCAATTAAAACACAGTTGCCTCTGGAAAAGCGCCGGTTGCTTTCACCTGGGCGATGTGGGGAGGCACAGCATGAGAGGCAGCTCTGGAGGAGACTTCTGGGGCTCTGCTCCCCAACAGCAGCGGCACTTGTTTCCAGCCTCATAAACGAGAATGGAGAGAGACTTCTTGAACTCCTTAGGAAGGAATTAGAAGTGAGAGGGGAGGAAGGAGAGTAAGCAGGAATTATGTGGATGTTAGAAAGATGTGGTTAAAGACAGAATAACAGAAATGGATGTGTGTAGGAGGATGCAGAACTGGATTGGACAGGATGACTGAAAGTAACTGATGTTTCTTCAAGGATGTGAAAATTAGATGGTGGAAAATACTTCTCGAGACCAGGGAAGGCAGGCAAAATTGCATTTCAGAGGAAACTGGAAAGACTTGGGATAAATAACATCTGTTGGTATAAAATGATCATTTGGCCACAGAAGTAAGAATTCATTTGGTATTGGCACGGCAGTAAGGAGATAGAAGGGTCATGATGTGGAAGGACCGTGGCTTTAGGGCTCAACAGTGCATAGCGACCAGATCTTTCTCCCTAGGGTGGAGCTGTGAATAAGGGTCCCTCTTCCTTATCAGGCTGCAAAAACCCAACCCCAGGGATCCACCCCGAGCTTCCCTGTCCAAAGGAAGTTTGGTATCATTTCCCCAATATTATGCTATTTGATAGTTTTCAGGATTAACTTTAAATACAGCAAAAAGAATGGGAGGAAACGTTCCTTATTTTGGGCATGCACTATTAGAAAAAAATAGCATTTTCTTGTCAAGAGTCTATGGCTATGAGCCATTTTTGAGATGTCAGCAGGAGGCAATCTTGATGGCATGAGGTAGAGCAAGGAGCTGAATATGCCTGGGTGACACTGGGGTCATTGGACCCAGAGGGGAAAACTACGTTTCGAAAGCTGATTATTTTTAAAGTCGCCCCCTGGCCTGATATTAGTTATTATACTGTTGTCCAGTGAAGTTATTCATTTGCCTTTCAGTACAATTACCATTACCTATGAAATGTATGCTTGTCATCCCTTTGGTTTAATGTCTTAGGTGCATGAGATAGTAACAGTTTATTAGTATTTACAGTGAGGTCAGCCCTACATATTGATGTTGCCCATTTTATAATGTCTTTCTTATTTTAACCTCTGTTTGTTAAATTAACAGACATTGATGAATGCAAGGTTATTCATGATGTTTGTCGAAATGGGGAGTGTGTCAACGACAGAGGAACCTATCATTGCCTATGTAAAAATGGCTACACTCCAGATATAACCGGAACTTCCTGTGTAGGTCAGTGCTCTGCTTTTGGTGTTCAGGTTTATTCTGAGTGGAAATTGTACATTATGGGGCGAAAAGATCCTCAAACCGAACATCTAAATAACTTCTGTAATTTCATAGGAAAACCTAAGACAATGATCAAAGACTACACTGGGTACTGAGCATCATTTTAGAGGGACAGTCACAAGGTATCTTTTTGATCATAGATCTGAATGAGTGCAACCAGGCTCCCAAACCCTGCAATTTTATCTGCAAAAACACAGAAGGGAGTTTCCAGTGTTCCTGCCCGAAAGGCTACATTCTGCAAGAGGATGGAAGGAGCTGCAAAGGTAAAGTAGAAATTGCCTGCGCCCACTCACCTGCCTTCCGGGTACGTGGTTGCATTCCCTGTGCATTTGAGGAATCCATAGGCAAGCTGTCCATGGGCAAGAGGTGCTTCCCTGAGGTTAGCGCCTCCCTGGGATCTCCCTGCCACCTTCCTCCTATGGAGGAGGAGCCATCTTCCTTTGGATGTTGAGGCCAGGGAGATTGCGGGCGTACAGGGATGTGCAGTGGCATCAGGAGCCAACCTCAATGCCTGCCCCTTGGGCATCCATGGGGGCTCCCCATGAGGGTCTCAGAGACAGTGGGGCTGGATGTCTAAGGCTCACGCGGGACAGATTCCTAATTGATTACTTCCTTTCTGCTTTCTATTTACTCTATTGATGTCAATTATTCAACGACTATAGAGCCCTGGTCTCTGGCATTGTCCTGCCTCAGATTAAATGATGCCTAGAAAACACTATGCCTAATTAAGTAAACACATTGTCTAGGTTTCTGTTCTGCTAAAGAGGGCCATTCCTGCCCTCCATGACCTTATTTGAGCCATAAATGTCACCAAGAATAAAAAACCAGCAGAACTCTATGCAGAAATCCCTCTTCAACCAGAAGTTGTCCTTTGCAAAATTCTGTTGGTATAAATTTACTCCTAGAAACATCTTCCTCAACAGTAAGAACTTCACATATTGAGTGAATAGCACAGGTAAATCAAATCTAAGGGTAATTTTTAAAAGGAGGGATTTGGAGAAGGAAAGGTACACCAGATGGCAGAACAAGAGTTAGAGTATTTCTACCATGAAGCTTTGACAGAGTAAAAGGAGAGTAAGGGAAGTTGAATGGTCGGGTGCAGTGGAAGTGGAGAGCAGAGGGAAGTAGGACCCTCAACCCCGTTCTTGTACAGCTGCTGAAAGGAGAGAGTTAAGAGACTTGTCACATGGGATGACAGAATGAGCAATGCCTGAGGTTTTCCTATGAAGCACAAATCCTATATAATCCTATAATTTGGGGAGAGGAAGTTGAGAGACCTAATTAAAAACTCTTTTATTAAGATAGAGTTGTTACAGCTTTGTTCTTCTCAAACATAGAACTTATTCTCCATCTGTGGATCACAGTGAGCTCCGGGCAGTGTGAGGCTGTAACTCAGAGCCATAAACTTATTCATGTAAATAGAGAACCAAGTTAAAGAGAAAAATCTCTCTCTGTGTGTACATTATCTGCACCAAGCAAAAACAAATTTATAGCATTTTTCCAGTCTGTGGGGGCAGAAAATCCTCAAAAATGTCTAGCAATTAAGAGATGAAAAATGGAAATTAAATGTATAGTGGTAACAGTGTTTTTTTCACAATGTATCAAACGCACCAGTGATGCTCTATGGTTTTAGGAGTGGGCAAAGCAGCAATGGGGTTCTTACAGATCCCCTCATGACATAAGTCCCTTTCTCCTATTTTCATGAGGTCTAGATTCTTCCACACGCTTGGCATGTAAGACTAAAGATCAAATCCAGTGGTGCAGATACATATATTATTGAAACTGACAGAAAGATGACAGAAAGAGGCTTGAAGGATGGCCCTGGGGGGAGGGGGGATGTGGGGCCAGCACTTCCCCCATGAGAGCTGGGTAGGATCCAGATAAGAGGAGAGAAGAGAAGACAAGATGCTCTTGGAGGTGAGAACAGCCAAGTGTTGCTGTTCTTAAGGTGATGTAGTTGGAAAACAGTGTAAGAAATCGCCGAGCTGTCTCCCTCACCTGTGTGCAGGTAAGCTCCGGCACCCCGTGAGGCGGTGCTCTAGCAGGGCCCCTTGGCTCAGAGAAAGGGGAGGCCACTCACTGGCAGGAGGCGCAGAGCCGCCAGTAATGGAGAAACCAGTAAAGCAGGACCCGCAGTGGTGGAAAGAGCACAGGACTGGCTGCATTTGAAGAGCAGTCAGCACTGGGAGAAATACGGGGGACTGGGAGCGTGGTTTTGGTTGAGGGCCATGGCGGGCGTCACTCTAGCCAGCAGCGGGCCCTCTCCTGCAGCTGCGAGCACAGCCCTGCGTGCAGTGACCAGACAAGGCTGCGAGGGGGAGAGGGAAGGAAGGAGGACAGAAGGTAGGCAGATTGGTTTCTGAATATACCGTGATTTGTTATTGTTGTTGTTAAAATTCAGCTGAAAGCTGGAACATACTTTCCATCTCTTGAGGTCTTTAGATAGCAGTGGAGTTGAGAATGAGCCTGGAAGTTCCTGCAATTAGAAAAGAAGCCTGGTCAAAGCGGAGGGTTTTACTGAGGTGTGGAAAACAATGTTGGATAAATACTGTAGGCCGTTTTTAAATGTGCTATTCGCTTATTAGAGTGAAGGGTTTTTTTTCCCTTTGTTTCCTTCTTGATCGCTCAATTTTGTTTTAACCAAAGGAGACTCTCTAAGAAAAGAAATCCGTTTGGTTTGGCTTGGTTTGGTTGAACACCTCATTTGAGCAGATTCAAAACAGTGAACAGAAAAGGGGAGTGGTGGAAAGAACTAAGCAAACAAATTAATTTCCAGCCTCAACATTTCTTTTTGCATTTCAACTTGAATAGATCTTTTCAACGCTTTGGAAAATTTTGAGAATCCCTAATCTTTTCCTTCATTTTATAGTTTATTTAAAATGTCACAATTTATTTGAAATGCCTTTGTTGATAAGTTCCTGCATTCCTCTAGCGAAAGGGAATTGGGATTTCCTTGGATCCCCAAAGAGCTACATTTTTTGGTCTACATGGAGAGCACATTCCATCTTCCAAACCCTTATCTCCTAGGTTCCTCCCAGCCAGGTGCTGCCTGTCTATTCCGGCCAGAACTCCTTCTGAGGAGTGCTGCGCTGTCAGTTCGCCCCGATGCTCATCTTACATTTTTTTATAGATCTCGACGAGTGTGCCACCAAACAGCACAACTGCCAGTTCCTGTGTGTGAACACCATTGGCAGCTTCACATGTAAATGTCCTCCTGGATTTACCCAGCACCATACTGCCTGCATCGGTAAGTGGGAGAGGAAACGCCCTATAGGAAATGCAGCTGTTCCTTTAAGGAACTGTTGTCTAGTTCCACTGCTGCTGGAAGAGGACGACAAAGAAGTCCAAATGTGTGAGTACACATTCATGTGTGTGTGTGTCTGCGCGCACCTGTACATGAAAAGTTACTGGCCCTATTTGGCCTTTTCTGAGTGAATCATCCCTCTCTCTCCCTTTTAAACAACACAAAGAGAGCTTCAGTGGATTTTAATTCTTTTCCCTCCCCGCTTCTTCTAGATAACAACGAATGCACTTCTGACATCAACTTGTGTGGGTCTAAGGGTATTTGCCAGAATACTCCTGGGAGCTTCACCTGTGAATGCCAGCGCGGGTTCTCCCTCGATCAGAGTGGTGCCAGCTGTGAAGGTGGGTAGGGTCCACAGCCTGATGCCACTGCCAGGTCCTGGGGGAGGTAGTCAGTGTGACTTTCGAACTCTTCACCCTCCCCCTCCAGGGGATCTCAGAAGCGAGCACAGGGAGAACACCCAATGGAAGATGGGCACTATTTCGCCGGGTTGGCACAGGTGTCCTATCTCAGAGACCCATCTTCCGTCTCATGCTTGATCATGTCCATAACGTGTGCCTTCCCCCAGTCTCTCAAGGCTTTTTCTGCTCAGTGAGTAGCGTCCCCTACGAGGGCATGAACTAGTCAAGAAAAATAGCTCAGTTCCTGCATTTGATTCATTCATATTCTAGTCATTGGATCCAGAGTCCTAAAAGGATTCCCCTCACGTGGATTAAATATATAAAGAAGATAACTCTTCTGATAATATGTCATTAAAATTTTAAATTATTTTTCTAGGATTTCCTTTCTGTCTTGACATCGTTTAGTTTCTGATCCTGGCACCAATAAGCAAATACAAATAATTTCCACAGCTATCCCGGAAGAATGCTCGTGGGCCTTACCTTCGTTTCTTGGTGATTTTTATTTGTAGACATTAGCAGAATATCTGGATGTTTTTCTCCTTGGATTTATCAAAAGCTCCAGAGCACATATTCTTGACGTTCTGGTGGTAGAATAGTTTTGGGGGGTCAGTTGCCTCTCCCTTTAGCACGTATGTCAGTGCAGCTTCCGAGAACGACTGGGAGTCCGATGCTGATGTGGCTTCAAGGCGGCTCTCCCTTCCTTTGTAGACGTGGACGAGTGTGAAGGCAACCACCGCTGTCAGCACGGCTGCCAGAACATCATCGGGGGCTACCGGTGCAGCTGCCCCCAGGGCTACCTCCAGCATTACCAGTGGAACCAGTGTGTGGGCAAGTAGTCTTTCCTTGGTACTGTGACTAATCGCGACCGGCTCCTCTGAGGCCAAATAGTGCTTGCTTTCTGGAAACTTGAATCCTGTCATTAGATCAACAGAGAGTCATTTAAAATTCCCCTAACCTGGATGAAACCTGAGGAAAGTTACAGCCTTTGCAAAACAGCAGACTGAGGGGGAGAAAAATAATAAGAATGATGAAGGGCACTTTGAGAACATTGGAAATGAAATGCCCCTAAAATTCCTTCACTCTCAGCATCCCTCCCCCCCCCCACCCTGCTCCTCTGCGGCATGTTGTCACTGTGGCCCTGTTTGCAAGAGGGCCAACAAAATCCTACCTCTGACTGAAAAATATCAGCCAGCCAGAGGCGATTTTGAGTGACTTTTGGCCCACAGACACAGAAGTGGTTCCATTCAGCTCTACACATCCTTTGGGACAGAGTAGGAAGTCGGCATGGCAAGTTTTTTCAGGTTGCTAAATTCTTTTGAGAATTAAGGAAGACCCACAGGCTCATTAAACTGAAATTATGTCATTTTTGATTCCATAATATATGTCATGGGAAAAATAATTCTTAATGCACATGAGAGAATTCAAACATGGTGAGTTTAGAGGGACCCCAGATCCATCTAGCCCAGGCTCTTGGTTTCACTAGAAAGACCTGAAAGCCCAAGGAAGAAAAGTAATCTGCCCTTAGCCCTGTTCCTTTGTGACATGCCTGGGGCTAGAACCTCAGACTCTTAACTTCCTGATTTACGGCTGCCTTTCAAGTGTCATGTTTATTCATTTCGTTCATGTACCAAGTATCTACGCAGCACCGCGGTAAGCCTGGTGCTCAAGTGACCTGTTCTAGCTGCCACACTCGTGGGTACAGAGCCCTCCTTAGCAAAGACACAAGGATTACTGCTTCCTGGGTGCTGCTCCACATCTCAGTGGTCCGCTTTACTCCAAATGAAGAGACATTAGGTGTGTTTTTGTTTATCAAAATTGCATCTCTCTCATTTGGTTCAAGGGTTCAGTTCCTTCCAAGACACAGTTTTGGAGGAGTGAGCAGCATTGGCTAAAAGCACGCCACTGCTGGAAGAGTTTAGACTACACCCCTTGCTGAGCACCCCCCCCCCTTCCTACCTTCAGTCCAGGGATAGTGGAGGTGGGCAGATCACGTCTTCATTGCCTAGAGATTCTACTTTGGCCCCAGGGAAGATCATCTGCTGGCTGGGAGTTCTATAATAAATTAAGAAGTTGGAAGAGGTTTGGGGGGGGTCTCAATGCCCAAAAGATACTAGCCCAAACTGGGCTCATAATTCTTAAGAATTATAGCTATCCAGAATGAGCACTGCCTTGGGCTGGAATGGCTTCCCAGGAGCCGAGCAGAGCAGCTCTTTTGGACCAGCCCTCTCTGGATCCTCACTCCTGGGCAGCCAGAATTTCACTTTTAGAAGATGGATGGGTTTAGGGTCAGGGGCCACTGGATCTCACTGTCTTGTGGAATAGATCAAGCTTGCAGCTGGAGTTGAGCCGTGTTGACCTAGAGAAAATTTGTAAAAGAAAGAGAGCCCATCCTACGTTTTGGAATTCTCCTAGCCTTTCTCCCTTCACACCATGGCTAACATGCACTATGCAAGCCTAGTGCTGCAACCTTCGATTTTAGAGGACAAAGGGGGTAGGTGATAGGTTTCAGTCTAAGTTTAAGGAGGGTTTTTTGGAGAATCTAAGTCTGTTTCAATAAAATAAGGACAACCCCCCCCCCCAATTCTGAGTATTGATTGACAGTAAAACAAAGATTTTGGAGTAGAGAAAAATTGCTCTTGGAGCCATTTGCTCCAGGACGGAAAAGGCAGGAGAGTACAGAGCATGGGAAACAAGTCGTGTTTGTGTACTGATGAACAGGGTGAGTGCAGAGACTCTTTTCAAGCTGTAAACATTGAATACCTGCCAATTTCTTATCTTAATCCCTGTTCTGCTGACCCTAGCTCTCTAACATAGATAAGCAAGTTTAATTTAAACTTTGTTAGATTCTCAGGGAGTTAAAAAAAAAAAGGTAAAGTAAAATAGAAAAGAATGTGAAAGGGAGGAGAGAGTTCTTGACTGGGATGGATATTTATAACAACACAGATAGATGCTCAAAGCTAGAAAGCGTCTTAGAGATGATCTAGTTTGACCTCATTCCTAAAATATAAATCCTTCCCCAACCTCTGGTTGTCCAAGTTTGACTTGAATGCCATCTTGAAGGGCATTCACTTTCTTGCAAGATAGCCCAATTTATCTATAGAAACCTTTAACTCCTGGAAATATTTTTTCATAGAAAATGAACCGTTCCTAACTGTTTCTCACCTACTTCTGTCCTTTGGAACAGTACAGAATAAATCTAAGTTTTATATTGACGGGTCCTGTCCTACATATACAGACATGGGCCTTAGAGGTTTTATCTATCAGAGTCCCATCAGGAAACCAATAGCTAAGACCAACCCAAAAGCACAGGGCAAAGGAGAGCAGCCTGTTGATGCTCCGTGCACGTCGGTCTCTGGGACCCGAGAGCAGGTGCAAAGTCCAGAGAGAGACATGGAGGGGCGAGGGAAAACAGCCAGCCCAGGGACCGTCTTTCCGCCGAAGTAATTACCCTTGTTTCTTCATTCACTCTTCGGTGCCTATGGCCTCCACTTCACACTTCATCTCTGATTTAAAGTAAGGGCGAAAGAACAAAGACAACGGCATATCTAATTACTTCTGTTGTAGGAACCCTGAAGCCAAATGACCTTGGGTGGATATTTGAGAGTCCCTGCCTATAAAGAATTCTCAAACAGACCTGTAGCTAGGCACTGAGCTGTAGTAGGCAGCTCAGGGAATGGCTTCTTATTGTGTATCTGTTCCTTTCATACAGGAAAGAAAAAGGAAAGGGAGAGAGAAGGGAGGGAGGGAGAATATTATACACGTGGAAGCACCCTGCCCCCACTATTTTGACCCACCTGTTTTTCTAATTTTAAAACAGATATATTTTCGGGGCACCTAGGTGGCTCAGTCAGTTAAGTGTCTGACTCTTGATCTCAGCTCAGGTCTTGATGTCAGGATCGTGAGTTCAAGCCCCACGTTGGGCTCCATGCTGGGTGTGGAGTCTACTTTAAAAAATATATAAATAAATACAGATGTTTTCTTAGAAACAGTTCCTTTTTTTATAAACGAGTCTAAAAAGATGAAACCAACCGAAAGACAAAGGAAGTACCAGTTGAAATGGTGCTGAGTCTCTTGAGAGAAACTGGTGCGAAGGCAAGCACGTGGCTTCTGCGATCAGACAGCCCTGGGCATGCGTCTCGGCCCTGCTGATGCCGCTGGATCTCAGAGGGGCTCTTGGAGCCTTGCTTTCGTCATCTGAAAAACAGGGATTATGACACCTACCGCCCGTGACTGTTGGGAAGGTCAAGTAAATGAACCTTGTACTCTGTCACGCAACGGGCATCTAACAAACATGAGTTATACGTCCCCTCCTCACTTGCGTTGGAAGCGTTTGCTCAGTGAGGCGAAGGCCAATCTGTGAGCATTCAAATGAACATATGCCGGAAAACAGGCTAGAGCGACTAAGGAATGTTTTACCAGCAAGCTTCCAGCCTGCCCTACAAAGGCAGGCCTACAACAGTATATTCGAGATTTCAAAAAGGTATAAATTAGCAATAGTGAGATACTCAAGGTTTTCTCCCTCGAGTTGAGTTTTTAAAGTTAGATTTCTTTTTCCTGCCAGACTTGGCAGGTCCCTGTGGGTAGCCAGTCCTGCAGCATCTGTCTCTATTGTGGGTTTTTTCCAATTATTGCTTGTGAAGTCTGCACTGAATCTCTTCCAGCCATACTTTGCTTTAGA
Source organism: Ailurus styani (assembly GCA_002007465.1). Classification (NCBI taxonomy): domain Eukaryota; kingdom Metazoa; phylum Chordata; class Mammalia; order Carnivora; family Ailuridae; genus Ailurus; species Ailurus styani. Next base: position 429,560 of record LNAC01000873.1, on the reverse strand, counting down.
CACGGCCCAGACGCTCTGGGCAGGAGGCTGGTTTGGATAGGGGGGGCCCATTCAGAGATGGGAGCAGACATACCAGAAGGCACTATTCATCTCCAGGACGAGCACCTGGGGGCTTTTGCAGATTTTTGAAAAGGAAGTGCAAGTGGGGCAGACACTTCCTGCAGGATGGCAGCCCTTGCCAGCGCTGCACACCCTGAAACAGGAGGCCTGGGAAAGCAGCCTCTGGGAATACAGTCGGTCCCTTCTTTGGAGACTGTCGTCCCGCTCACAGAGAACTGCAGTACTCCTTCCCTCCTGCCCTGAACCTTGAACCTTAGCTAGGAACCAGCCCCTCATGCTTCAGAGGAGGCTTGTGTGGCGCGGAACATACCAGTGTTGGCTTCAAATGAGACCTGGAATCTGACGGTTCTCCGAATGCCATCCTCTAATGCTCTCCACCTGGTGCATTTGACCTCATCGACCACGTTGGCTCACCACATGGCAAGAGGCCACATCCATTTCCACAGCGCGTGCTCGCCTGCCCGCCCTCTCTCTCTCCGTCCCTCTCCCCACCCCAGCCACCAAGGCCTGCCCTACCTTCCTGAGCGCTAGCGGAGGGCCAGCTGGCTGGCAGTCCCTGGTGGAAACGCCTGGTGTGTTCTGGTTGTCCCTGCAGATGAAAACGAATGCCTCAGCGCACACATCTGTGGAGGAGCCTCCTGTCACAACACCCTGGGCAGCTACAAGTGCATGTGCCCTGCCGGCTTCCAGTACGAACAGTTCAGCGGGGGCTGCCAGGACATCAACGAATGTGGCTCTGCACAGGCGCCCTGCAGCTACGGCTGCTCCAACACGGAGGGCGGCTACCTGTGTGGCTGTCCGCCAGGTTACTTCCGGATAGGCCAAGGGTAAGCACTGCTGTCCCTGCTTGTGCTTGGAGTTCTCTTGCTCCTAACCTCATGAAGTAGATGCAGCTCCTGATGATCCTAACTGAGGAGAACCATCCTTTTTGTAAGCCTAGAGTTCATTCCAGTTAGCTCTGCAAAGGTATTAGGCTATTTCATTTGAAAGGTGGCATCGAGATTTCTGCAAATTCAGACTATAAAACGCACGGTAAATACCTTGATATAAGTTTTCTCGGTCTTGTTCTCTTGATCTTCTTGTTGAAAATGGATTCATTTCTCCAGAAATGCAGGGGCCGACTCAGATCAGAACAGGGCTCACACTGCACATTCCTGATCCACCCTTCTCCTGGGACAAGCGCGGGTTCGGTCTTGACCTAAAATGCCTGTCATTAGAGAACATTATGTTAGGGTAATCACAAAGATATCTCGTTTTAAAGTATACCTTACACCTCAGACTTAAGTTTACATTAAGAATTACCAAAAGAGCATGAAACAGGAGTTCAAATAATTATTGTATTCTCCAGGTAGAACACTTTACCACATTGTAGGTGTGAGTATTGGGGAAGGCAAGTCATATTTTTATTTCACTCAGTAATTAGAAAGTTTAGTGGTAAGTGTTCAAATGTAGGTCTTTTTCCCTGCGGACTTAATTAAGACTTGGAGGTCCGTCTACTTTTGTCTGTCCTGTTAAAAAGGTAAAAATTGAAATCCTTAATTAGGAGCACACAGACACACCCCCACAAAATTACACATCCCATCACACACACATACGTGTATATATCAGATTAATCTAGTGGCCTTTGATTTCTTGACACACAAACATCAGGCGATTCACTTTGGCTCTATGAAGACTTGAAGGTAAAAGAATGTTTCATGGGAGGTACACGGAATGCCAGCAATAGGACACAAATTCCCAGATGTTTGTGTCTGGCTCTTGGTAGACTCATTCTTTAGAAGTTGAATGCCAGAACCATTTTCCCAGCAAAAATTGTGACACTCCAAACTGGCTTCTGGCCAGTGGGACTTTGTAGTCACACTTCTTGTAAGTGGTGTTCCAGGGATATGAAAATACTGGAAAGGAGTTCTGAAGAAAAGAACCAAAGCCTACAAATTTGGGGTTTTCCTTCCAATAACTTAATCATTTCACAAATGTATATACACACACACACACACATACATACACGATGAGCATTCATCATTTCATCCATTGTATTGTTTCTGCACGTTTCATGCTGCAAGACAGAGGAAGAGAAAAGGAAATGTATTAGGCTCTGGCAGGATCACAGAAAATAGTAGGAGCCCCTGAACAGCTGCAAAACACAAAAAAGATTCTGCTTATTGGCATTATATTTTGAATCTTAAGGGCATAAACAAAAATGGGTTATAAAAAGCAGGCCAACTAATACAGAAAGAGAGATCAATAATTGGTCTTCGTTATGACCTATTAGTAGAAATCTACCCATTTATAACAGCTTGGGCTTCTCCGTGAATCACTAGAGTGGACCCTGCCCTTTGGGGTCCTAAAGACTCTTTAGGATCATTCAGATATTTCAACACATTTTGAAAGAGGAGCCTGTAAATACATTCCAAGAGGCCTAGGAAATAGTAAGCGGAATAACAAAACAAGGTACTTGTGAAACATGCAAGCCTCCCTCTGTAACTTGGCTTTGATAACTGAAAGGCAAAGAAAAACAGCTGAACTAGTTCTCTCTTGGGCATGGGTTTGTTTATCCAGCCTCACATGAGTCAGAGCCGATGGCCCTAGTGGTTTTGAATGACTTGAAACAATTTCCCACAGTTGGGCAAGCTCGGATGCTTGCATCTTATACATTACATGTCTTCACTGTTTCTAAGTCAACTTCAGTTCTACCTCAAACTTTCCTTACAGCTTCAGTAGCTTCAGCCAGAGCGAGTGGTCACATAAGAGGAGGAGATGCTCAGAAGCCAGAGTTGTGAAGGCTGGTGATGGTGGTGGTGGAAGGGGAGGCTGCAGTGATGGGGTCAGGGAGGCAGAAGAAGGCAGGGAGCTCAATGGTGGTGGCTCATACCTTTCTCACTTTCTGGTTCATCAAAGGAAGACGTTTTTCTTTAACCTCCCAGGTCACATGGTCTCCCCCTTCCCCCCCCCCCCCCCCAATCCTTTCCCAATCTCCACTCCATGTCCCCTCCCCCGTGTAAGTGCAGCAAAACACCTGCCATGGTTGGATTCAGGAGGAAGGGGTGAATCCATATGCAACACAGGACCAGGAGAGAGAGTAGACAGAAATCGACCAACCACGGGAACTGGACTCTGAGCCTAAACCCAGAGGACTTTAGGGTGGCTCTCAGAACCAGCCAGTCACCTAATGGACAAATAGTCAATGCCTAAATGTCACTAGGTGGGGTCCACCCGTTTTCGGAACTCTTGTACCTCCTCCCTTATCTCCCAGTTCTAATGAAAAGGGGTTGTGCCCTTCTTCCTCCATAGGCACTGTGTTTCTGGAATTGGCATGGGCCGAGGAGGCCCAGAGCCACCTGCCAGCAGCGAAATGGATGACAATTCTCTCTCGCCAGAGGCTTGCTACGAATGTAAGATCAACGGCTACCCCAAACGGGGCAGGAAACGGAGAAGTGCAAACGAAACAGATGCCTTCAACATTGAGGTGGGTCAGAAGGTGGTTTCTCCTGATGTCTCCTGTTGCAGAAGGGCCTTCCAGATGCCTGTGGTTTCCTCCAAGGATGTTCCAAAGTGTGAAAAAGCTCCCTGGGGAGAAAATCCAGACATTCCCTGAGCTCTAGGCTGCATTTTACAAGAGTCTGTGGGACTCTCTGGAGTGTCTTGCTGCTTTTAGGGAGTGGCCATTCGAAGGTTTTCACATACTTGCTCATTTCCTCTGTCTCGCCAAAGAGAAAGTCAAACACCCACCCAAAGTCTGCTGAAAGGAAAGGTCTGAGATCCAGGACAGCAAGTGGGCAGAACAGTGAAGTGACATAGTGCTCTCTCCATGGGGACGCCAAGTTCTGAAAGCTAGAGGCTCCTCCACTGAAAAGAGCCATGTGGAGTGTGAGGGAACTTGGATTCTAGACAAAAACAACATGGAGCTCAAGCAGCCTGGTTTTCTTTGCCTACGGCTGCTGCAGCCTTCCAGTCAACTCAGAACTGCACAGATATTCACCCAGACCTCTGGCTCTAGGCCCAGAGAATCCGGCACATGTGGTCCCAGAGAGGCCAGCAAGCAGCCAGGTGAAAAGCATTGAATATTAGCAGATCATCAGAGTCAGGAAGTAGGTTTCTAGGCGTGTCCTTCAGAGGGGATGGTTCTGCGTCAGTGAACAAAATTGAAATAGACTGACTCTTTCTTAGCATCGGTGCTGCAACCCATCCGCTGTGGTCTGGGAAATGAGATAAGTCTAGGGAAAGAAAATGGTCTCTGAAAACAGTGGTTTTCAAACTGGAGCATGCATCTGAATCATCTGGAAGACTTGGTAAGACGCCCCCCAGGGCTTCTGACTCAGTAGCTCTCAGGTGGCATTTCTGACAGATTCCCAGGTGATGCCGACGCTGCTGGTCCGGGGAGCATACTTGGAGACCCGCTGCATTAGAAGACCTCCCACTTCTTGACTTCCGGTCTTGACATCAGTTTAATGTTTTCTTCATATTATAAACATGTGCCAATTTAACAGATTTGTGATTTAAATGGTGTTTTATGAAACCAGGCATTTTCAACACGGTGTAAACTACGTGAGCAGAAGGTTGTATTAGTGTGAGATTCAGGTCACTTTTTCTTTAAGATGAGAAGTAGGTGACGTATTTACATTTTATTTAACACATTGCCATGTGTCTTTCCAGGACCTGCCTGAGAGAGACACCAATGTGAGTCTTGCAAGTTGGGACATTGAGAAGACAGCCGTGTTCGCTTTCAATATTTCCCACATCAGTAACAAGGTCCGAATCCTGGAGCTCCTCCCCGCCCTGACGACTCTGACGAACCACAACAAATACTTGATTGAATCTGGAAATGAAAATGGCTTCTTTAAAATCAACCAAAAGGAAGGGATCAGCTACCTCCACTTCACCAAGAAGAAGCCAGTGGCTGGAACCTATTCATTACAAATCAGTAGTACTCCACTTTATAAAAAGAAAGAACTTAATCAGCTAGAAGATAAATATGACAAAGACTACCTCAGTGGTGAACTGGGTGATAATCTGAAGATGAAAATTCAGATTTTGCTTCATTAATTCACCAGACAGAGACCAAATAATTAAAAAACAAAGATAGATAGGTAGAATGGATTTTTTTTCCCCAATCAGAATCTTCATATCATAGGTACAATATTTCACCAAGTAAATTTCTATAAATAAGCACTATTCTTGTATTACAAAAATCAAGGTACAGGTGACTACCCTAGTCCAAAACAACCACTTTCTCAGGCTTCTCATGTGTGTAGCTGAGCTACCTTGTCATATGTGTTGATTCTTGAAAACTGGGACCCGTATTTTCACTGGGGGTCAGCCACTCATGCTGACACGCCATCCTTCTAGCAGATGTACAGGAATGTGCTTTCAATCGAAGGACTGTTCTGTTTTTTTCAAATTTTTAACCTTTGCTTCTCCAAATACAAGTACTAGATTGGCCAATTATATCTATTTGGTGCTAGTAAATTCTCAAACTAGATTTATAAATGCACTGTAATATTTACACAACTTAGAAACCAAATTACAAGTATTCAGTTCAAATACTTCATTAATTTCAATCAACCAAAGTTAGTTCAGTAGCTTATCTCAGTTATGAGTTATAATACATTACATGTAAATTAAGTGTGTGTATACTGTAATCGTGCTATTTTTTATCATTGAAACATTTATAAACTAGAATAATAATGCCCTTAATGTGAGGGTTTGTAATGGTGCTTATTAAGACCAAAGACTTGTTAAATGTATACACCAAGTGGTAAGGAAATTTCTGTGACTGGCCCACACGTGCATGGAGGTCTGGGAGGACCAAGAACCAGCCCCAGCAGCCAGAGGATCAACAGTGCACCCTTCATCACACCCGTGCAATATGCCAAGATTCCCCTCGGTCATTCCTGTCAACAAGGGGTCCATGTCATAAATGTCACAATAAAACAGTCTCTCTTTTTTTAGTGTACCCTTGGCTTTGTGTTCTTGCATGGATGTGGGATTTGAGGGGGGGGCGCATTCTGGAGGCTAAATAAAGTCTCCTGAATTTAAATTATCCTGGGTGTGGTAGTTACAGCTTTGAAAGGTGCCAAACGTATAACCGCTAGCAAAAAAGTTAACATATCTGAGTTAGTCCCTTGTTCTGTTCATTAAAGACAGTCGAGTTATTTCTAACCAATAAGAAATTTAGGTTGTAGCCGCATTTCTAAAACATGACCTAATTAATCCTGTGACTTTTAGACCACTAGATTTAAGTATTTTAAGATACCAAGTTCGGTCATTGTCTTAGAGCACATGGATTTCATTACAAAAGATTTATCATGCCCTCTCCCCTCAAATATACAGTGTTGGCAAGCCCTAGGTGTTCCATCCTTTTCCCCCCAAAACATCTGTTGTTAGTCAGTGCTAGTCTAATTACAAAAGGACAATCCCAAATTGAATCCAATTGATTGTTATCTAGCTCTTGTTTTTTGACTGTCGTAATTTGAAAATCCTGTTTTAAGTCCAATATTGAATATTTAACAATTAAGCTCACTGAATTGATATGAAATAATTCTTACAATCCCCAAGGGCAGGAAAGTGAAGGGTGGAGAAAATAAAGGTGAAATAAAATTGCTGCATGAAGGGGAAAGAAACCACACGGGACAAAGGAAAATCCTCTCAACAGCTTCAAAAAGCTGCACTAAAGACGATGGCGTAGGTCTGTTCCACCTTATTCCAGAAGACAAAGCGAAGGTTAGTTGCCATGAAGTTCAGTTTAACACACACCTTCCTAACTGTTGAGCTCCCCACCGAGGGACGGATTTCCTTGTGATGTGGTAAGCTCTCTGTCACTCTTTGGAGGGTTCTGGTCGAGGCCTAATGGCAGCCAGTGGACAAGGACGCTTTCCTCTCCCTAACAGGCCGTGGACATCTTGAAGTATTTTTTGGTATCTCTTATTTTACCATCCCAAAAATCTTGCTTGTAATAGGTGCTAAATAGAAATGAATCAAATGACTATTTTGGAAGCAATTTGTACCTTGGTTGGGAAGTTAAAATATGACTCAAAATTTCCTTCTAACTCTGCGCCTGTGGGTCTATGATGGAAGTGTACTAAAATCGTTAGAGAAGAATATATAGCATACGGTAAACAACAGTTTGCATTCGGAAAATGTCTTTGATAATTTAACCAGAACTGCATTATATTGAATAATGGATTTTCTTTATAACAAACAACAGAAGAATATAGAGTTGGCACATGGTAGATCGCTTTGATATTTTTAATAGTCTCAGTCTGGATTTTATTTATTTCAGAGCCAACAATTTTCAACAGCATATTTTCCATGTTTCTGTCTGTAACAAAACATTTTCCTCATTGTTCCATTGTAAATATTCCTCTTGTTGGAACTCTTTTGAATCCTGAGTTTTAAACCTGTACCTTTTAATTGTCTGTGACCTTTCGATTTTACTTCCAGTGGTTGACAAACTTGGTTTTGTAAATCTCTCAGAAGCTTGAAAACGTCTTGTCTCTACCCCCCAGCTCATTTCATTTGCCAATAATTATTTTGTAAGTAGGGTTGAAATGAACTCAGCTGGCCTCGTGAAATGTTTAAACTTGCACAAACAACTACATTTTTGTTCAACAAATAGCACTTTACCCAGCCAAAATTGCTTTGGACATTGCCATTACAAATACTGTTAGACTTCAGAAATCGTGTTTGTAAATTACATGAGCCAAAATAAAGGACAATTAGGTTGATACTATATTAGTATACTTAAAAGTTATATACCTATAAACTGTTAGAGATTTTTAGATCACCACTCTGTCCACAGAATGTACTTTATTCTGATTTTAACTGTAGTTGTTAGATATATATTGGAAATGTCATTATTGCATGGCTTAAGGATCTTGTTTTTAAATGCTAGAAGACTATTGCTAGGAGGATTAGTTTTCACATACAGAGCTGAAGACAAAGTTATTTCCCCCTTGCCAATTTTAAATAACTCTTTGTAAAAAGAAAAAAGCAGCAAACCAACTTATTTGATTAAATGTTTTGAAACCCAATGTGAGCCTAACATTATACTGTTAGGAATGGATTCTCAGTACTCCGAGTTTAGGGTTAGAGAGAAACAAGAAGGCTGTGACTTTGATTTTGCAGATTTCCATGTGTATCCATCTCTGGGCTCACTGACAGGTCTGGGTCTCAATGAAAGGTTCTGACATTCTCACAAATGTCTGTAAAAACATGAGGGTCTTGTACATTTGACACCCGACATACATTTGACAGAACCTGGCAATTTCACAAAATCTGTTATTTCAGCTAACTGCTAATGAATCCAAAATGGTTTTTCTGGCACACAAAGTCATAAACCTCTTTTTAGGACATGGGCTGTTTTGCATCCTCGAGCCAAGCCTGAATCATGACCTCTACGAACGGATGTCAATTTCATTTTTACTATTGGACAGGGGAAGGTGCATTCTTTTTAAATGAATGAAGCAGGTAAGTGGGTCTGATTTCCTGCTAGCTCAACTCTCTGCATTCTGTCCACTCTTGTTTTCTTCCATAGAAAGTAATATCCATTGTTACCTTGAATCCCTGTGACTATCTCCATTTCATAAATAAATGCAGCATTACTCTTTCTGCTCCCTTTGGCCCTTTGTGGGTTGGTTGTAGTGTCAGTTAGAAGGCCTCCTTGCTATTTCAAGAACCTGTAGCTTGGATTGGAAGTAAAAAGCAGCGCAGGAGCAGCGAGACTCAGGGGAGAGGCACAGCTCCATGCAGCGGCTGCTGCGGACCTTCCACAGCCCACTTGGGCTGTTCCTTGCAGCTGAGCTGTGAGGTGCAGGAGTCAGAAGAGGTCTGTTTCCCTCCAAACGTAAAATTCTCTCTTGGAGAAAATTAAATCAAACATAAATATTTCAGCTTCTTCTTCTCCTGGAAGTAGAGGTAACTGAAAACATCCTGGTGGTGATCACACATCCTATGGATCCCACCATCCCTGGACAGTAAGAGGTCACATGCCCGTGTGGTTGTGTCTGCATGGTGAGCTCTACTAGGTGTGGAAAGATTAACAGGTCCTTGATATATCTGAATTTCAAAAGCACGAAAGGCTGTGTATTTCTGTTACCACATGAGATCAGAGCGATCAACAGCTGGCCTTTCTGCCGTGGGTCGTACCAAGATTCTCCTTCAGTGTCTTCACTGCACCTGTCTAGGGCAGTGTGCTGATCCAACGCCAGTGATTCTGTGCCACAGGCAAGATTGCAAGCTTCCTACACATTTGACCATAGCAGGCTGTCCTGTGGGTCATTCACAGCCTAGCACGGAGCCTGGGAGTCAGTCCGCTGCAGAACCAGCTCCACTCGGGGCAAACGGCCACCAATCATGCCCCCTCCGGCCACAGTCACTCCCACGGGGAGGGGAGAGGGATGCCAGGGCTGCTATTCCTACAGGCTGAGCTTTCAGTCTCCAGTTGTTCTCCCAGGATCTGATCCCTGGTTCAGAGCCTTGATCTTGCTTTGGCTTATAAGGTTCACTGAGATTGCAGTTCAGACTGAGGTCCTTCCTGAGGAGTGCTTGGTCCAGAGTCCTGACACTATAGGAAATCTGAGGTCAGGAAGCTGTGTTCAAATCTTAATTCTAAGTTATTTGGTCAGGGGAAATCCTTGGTGTCTCTGAGCCTCATTTCCACTGTGTATGTGTGTGTGTCTGTGTGTGTGTCTGTGTGTGTGTGTGTGTGTGTCTGTGTGTGTGTGTGCGTTAATTTAATACCACTAGTTTAAAAAGCACTTGGGAACACTGTCCCTCTGAACGTCGCCTCATTCCTAGGTAATTATGCCTGTGCACAAGTTCAGGTGTCTTACCAAAAGTCTCTCACCTTGGAGTACCCGGGTGGCTCAGTCAGTTAAGTGTCCAACTCTTGATTTCAACACAGGTCTTGGTCTCAGGGTTGTGAGATTGAGTCCCACATTGGGCTCCATGCTGGGTGTTGAGTCTCCTGAAAATAGATAAATAAAGTCTCTCACCTTACAGAGGTAGAACTGAGACTAAAGCCCCACACCTCCTAAGACAGCACGTACTCCATTCGCTGTGCATGCCAAATGAAGAAGAAATCAAACACGGTATATGAAATCACAATAGGAATCCACGAAGCTACAAAGTCCATTTGTGATTCAAGATCTAGATACCCCCCTGCTCTTCCAGCAACCCAGTGAACCCAGGAGAGGTGAGCACACTCTGCACAGCCCTCCTTTCTTCCCTTTCCCTGCCCTCCCCGACCCCTCCTAAATGTGCGTCGTGACCCTGTAACCTACTGCTACCTCCCCTGCATTATGAGAGACTTCTGATGGCAAAGATTTTGCTTTGTCCTCGTAGCTCGAGGCCTGGCACACAGTGAGCACTAAATATGTGGTGAATGGATCAGTGAGATTGGAGGAAGTGAAAATACAAGTGAAAAGGGGGAAAACCCATGCAGAAGAACAACCCATTTCCTCTGCCTCTCCTCTTCTTCCTCTACTACTCTTTGTCTTCTTTCTCAACGAATATTTTTTGAACACTTGCCTCTTGCCACTTGCATGAAGCACTATGGACAAAGGATGAAGGAAGCCAGGTTCCTAGCCTACTGAAACTTCGAAACAAGGGGCGACAGGGCAGCTCTCTCCCTCCTGTTCTTTGGTGAGGACATGGTTAGACTTTGCAGGTGTCTGAAGGAAGTTGCTGCCTATAGGGGTTCCCCTTCCCCACAGCCCTAGAAGGCAAGGGGCAAGCCGAGTTTCCCTAGTAAATTCACCTTTGACATCTGCAAGGCCTCAGGTCTAGATCTTTATGAATCACCAAAATTAGAAACCACCATTCTAGCATATCTCTCCCAATGTAATGCCAAAAACTGGTGATTTTTTCAGTAGGAAGTTTATGGTTAGAGTGAGATTCCCAAATTTAAATGAAACTTACACTGAAACCTAACACACAAAATCAGGCAGAGCTGTTTGGGTTAGAGCAGATCTAGATACCCCGGGGTCTCTCCACTTACTCCCTTCAAGACAATTCTTATGGACAATTGTAACGGAAAGGTCAGTTAGAGTCTGATTCTACAAATATAAGACAAATATTTCTAAACTTAATTTTAAATGTTAACAAAAACAGCCCATTAAATAAATAAATAAATAAATAAATAAGGGCATTATAGACATCATGTCAGATAAGGAAGCTGTATACATTTTCACTGTATTTATATGCCGCAGAAACCGACTAGATGCTCCCCAAACATTTTTTTCCCTCCTTGGCTCACACCAAGACTGTTAGGTTGGTGCTGTGTGATGGATTCTAACCAGTGGGGAATCAGAAGTGACACATGCCATTTCCAAGTCTAGCAAAAAAATACATATGTAATCATCCACTCTCATAAGAAATAAACTTTACTACATTAAGCCACTGGTATTTTAGGATTGTTATAGCAGCAACCATTAATTACCCTAACTAGTAAAGTATACATGCACACATATAAATATATATGCATATATGTATAATTATATTAGTCAAGGTAATTACTAGATATATGTATTGATATTATGGTAATTTTATACACACACACACACACACACACACACACACAAAGTCTTTCAACCTTGGCTGCAACAGAATGACTCAGGGATTTTAAAAAAATCCCAGAGTCTAGGCTGTATCCCAGATCCATCAATTCAGAATCTCTGGAGTTGGGACCAAGATAGTATCAGCTTTAAAAACTCTCTAGGTGGCAACCAAGGTTGAGAAGCACTGCTCTAAATCTTCAGCCCCACTCTAAAAGTCAGGCAACTTGGGAAAATCCACCAGATAATTCTGACATGCAACCCATCCACCACTGACATGGCTAGTCAACGGGATGTGCATTATCACAGAAGAACCTTAACCATGGCATTCCCTGACTCTGCAAACTCGATCTTTTCACTGGAGTGTGGGGTGCAGCATTGGTAGGGAACAATCACGCAGGGATGCAGTATGCATGCTGCAAGATGGTTGCTTACACTCAATAACCAGCCACATGACTGTCATTCACACTACCCTCGGGACAAATGGCGAATCTCACCGCCATATTGGGACATTCTCGGGGAGTCAGCATCTCCAAGGTGAAGTCTGTTCATAACAAAATGTTGGGGAACTCCCCTAAAAATATTTAAATTGGAAATATGGCCCAGTGAGCTCAAGTTTATTCATACTGCTCTTTACGTTATAAAACTGGAAAAGATAAATTAGTTCTTTTGAAGGAGACAGTTCTCTGGCATGAAAATAGAAACTTTCTTTTCAAGAAGCGATCAGCTTCTGCAAAGAGTGTGCAAGGTATATGGCAGGACACGGGGTCAGGCTGCCACCCAGCCCACCTACTGCCTCCAGGCTCGGTCACTCAACCTTGAAATGCTGATGTGAAAACAAGGGGCCATTTGCCAGGAATGGGTGATGCATTCTATTACCTAAATTTAAACCTTTACTAGGCTTCCCACAAGCTTTTTGGTTCAAAAAACCACAAAAGACCGAAGACAAAACGAGAACTCCAGAAAAGTAAGATGTTGTTGCCAGTTTGAGAGTCAGAAAAAGAAACTTGAAAATCTATTTCAGTAAGAACGCTCAATTAGATTGCCATGTACTTCATGTGTGAGGAATATCCAATTACAGATGATGAGGAGAATGTGAAGTAAGAGATCATTTCAAATAAGTTTAAATGTTATGGTACATCCAATGCATGTAATAAATCCCCTATGTTGAATACAAAGAATGAAATCCATTTTAATTCTGAAAAAAAATCTATTTCTGCCTCTCTCTGCTAACTAAATGTTAAATAACAGTTAAACAATATCTACTTGAAGACACCAAATTCGCCTGCCTGGAGCAGCCCGGTGCCTGTCTCACCTGCCCTAACACCTCCTTTGGCAGTGCTTCTCAGACGTCCATGGTCACATACACCAGCTGTGGAACTTGTTGAAATGCAAACTATAATTTTGGAGGTCCGGGGTGAGGTCTGAGATTCTGTATCACTACTAAACACTCACATGATGCCCATACTTCTCCAACACAACTTCACTTCCAAAAGCATGCAAATGGCTCACAGTTTGTAATTTGAATTTTTTAAAAATATTATTTATCTTGGTTACTGAGTGTTTTGGATGCATGCAAGAAGCATGCCTCACTTACCTGGCCCTCGTCCCAGTCCTTGGTGCATCCTGCAGACCACACTCCCCATAGTGTCACCCTGGTGGACGGCCTTGTTGTTTATTATTGCTGGCCTGGGACTGACCCGGGTCCACAGCTCTGCCTCCCAGCCTGCTTCTACTCTACACTACCAGTTCCCATCTCACACAGGAGGTCTTCCAAAGCCCCAAATGTCAAGGAGATCCTGGAATGTGTAATTATATACGTTGCTTCTGAAATTTTAGCTCTCCCTAAATGAAATTCCTATATCAAGGAAATAATTTTTAAATTACCTTGCTATAGTTCTAGGTGTCACATTGCCTGATGGTGTGCATGCATGCACCTATGTGTGGATATCTACCCCCTTTTAAAACGAAGGCCTGACATTTTAAATTTTTTCATGAATGAGACTCATGAAAAAAGTTTGCCTCCTACTGGTTGGGAATTATTCTCCATCTGCTGTCCTCAGAATACACTGGCATTGCTCTCCTTTTCTTAGGGAGCCTTTGTCTCAAGAGGTTAGGAATATAGTCCTATATAAAAAGCATGGCAAACACTGTCAGATTTAAAAGGAGCTTCAACCACATCTTCTATGGAGGAGGATAGAGCCTGATTTATTTAAGATAGGCTAAACTGTGTTGGCTCAAAACGACTTCAGATAATCCATCATTCCTTCACTGCTTTTATTCTTTAAATATGTGTCCTCCTCTTAAAAACACATTGACACAATTCCCAAAGTTTCAACATACCAATATGATGAGATGGTTAACCTTCATCACTTGATATTTTATACTAGGCAGGAGCGCTTAGCAACACCCTCCAACTTGTAGATTTCATCATGCAACTCGTGTCTACAGCTCGTTTATAAAAATATGAAACAAGGTCACCTCCAGAGTGGTTTCTTCACTATCTCTTTCCAAAGAGTTTTATAACTGGCCCCCTCCCTTCCCTGTCTGGCCTCCACTCCATTGGTCACAAACCACAAAAGCACTTTTATCCAAATAGATACACCCATTTACTCCCATACTGAGCAACAACCATACACAAAAATACACATTAATGGGTGGGTCTGTGGGAAGCCAAGGAAACTGGCCATGTGGGGGAGGGTCATAGAGAGAAGAGAATAAAAGATGTGTGTGATGGGCTGAGTGATGGGTGGCCTACAGAACAGATCGTCAAATATGGAGCACATGAATTGGTTTTGCTGATATTTAAACCAAGATGGTTTTTGCCTCTTAGTAAACATTTATTGAGATCTATGTGCTTTGCACTGTGCTGGACTTCATGTTGAAGAGAGACAGGGTCTACAACACTGAGCCACTATGGAAGGGATTTACAATCTACTGACAAAATTAACACAAATGAAACCACCATGTGGGGCACCTGGGTGGCTCAATGGGTTAAGCCTCCACCTTCGGCCCAGGTCATGATCTCAGGGTCCTGGGATCAAGTCCCGAATAGGGCTCTCTGCTAGGTGGGGAGCCTGCTTCCCCCTTTCCTTCTGCCTGCCTCTCTGGCTACTTGTGATCTGTCAAATAAATAAATAAATAAATCTTTAAACAAACAAACAAACAAACAAAAAACCCCACCATGTGGGAGAGCTTACACATACACACACACACGTACAGGAAATATTTGGTCCTACAGGGTCCTAAGCATTTCAGAAATATCTCAGTTATGCCTCACAACCATCCTGCTCTTGATTCCTTCCCACAGAAGGAGAATCTGAGGCCCGGGAAAGGTAAGTCATCTTCCCAACATCAGACAGCTAACAACTGGCAGAGATGGAATTCAGTCCTAAATTTATATAACTCTGTTTTGGTCAAGGAGGATCTCAGTAGTTTAACCTAATAAAAGTGTATTTCTTTTCCCAGTTCTGCAAATGTTCTCAGTTGTCTGGGCTTTTGTGGAAGGTTAATAATCTCCAGGAATCCAGGCCCCTTCCATACTGAAGCTCTGCTATTTCCAGTATCTAGGACTATCCAAAAGTGTCAACAAAGGGCAAGAGTAAGTGATGAGGGGACATGAGATTCTGTAACAGCCTCCACCCAAAAGCAATATGAATCACTTTTATTTCATTGATCATAATTAGTTTCATAGCCCCAGTAAGTTGCGAAGGGGTTGGAAAATTAGCTGGGTAACTAGGTTCCAGAAACCACCTGACTGAATGGAAGCAGACAGGCTATGTTTGGTGGCTGGCTGGCCATCTCTGCTACAAACTCCAAAGCCATCAAACATCATGCTTCTGAATCATACAAGGAAGAGCTAAATTATGTCGTGCTAAATTACAGTTCCTGAAAGAAGTTCAAAGGAGTGGGAGATCATAAGTTTGGAGCAGAAAGAAGGGAACCCGAAGAAGGTGCTGAAAAGTGTGGATGCGGAAGACATTTCTGGCTGAGAAGAACCAGAGTGAACATGCAAAGTTGGGAAGATAAGGGTCATGTTGCCAGATGTGTTTATGAGGCGCAACACAGGCAGTGACATGTATCAGAGGCTGAGCTCCCAGAGCTTAAGAAGTGCTTTTCAGACAATACAGACCATAGGGTTCCCAGGGACTTCTCAAAATGTAAACGCACAGAGCCCAGGGACCACGTCTTGCATGCTGCATTTGGCCCTTCACTGCCCAGAACTCGGCAATTGCTCAGAAAAGATAAACTGTGAATGTTCCATGAATAAGGGTGGGCTTTCAAAAAATGTGCTGAGAAGTAGATAGTCCAAGGTCCTCCATTCCCCTTGTCTATTATTGGGCTTTTCAGTGCCTAAAGAGAGTTGTAGATTCCTCAAATCTTGTAGCATTTATCTTTTCCACAAGAGAAGACCTAAAATCTGGTAAGGGAGCATATGGTGGAAGTGGTGAAAGATCATTTCCATCAGAAGTGTTGGTGAAAGCTTCTTGGAGATGGAGGGGCCACGCTGGGCCTTTACATCGGGAGGATATCCTGAGTGCATGCCCTGAGATGGGCAAGAATGGGGTGCGCAGCAGAACTAGCTGGCATGTGTGGTGTGGAAAGTGGTAGGGTCAGGAGGTAGTGGTCATGGAGGGGCTAGAATGCCCGCCTAGAGTAGTTTAGAATATAGTGGGTTGCTTAGGGAATATTAGGAACACTAATCTAGGAGTGTATAGGATTGCCTGGGCAGCCTGGCCACTGACACGGTAGAACAAATCCAGAAGACTCTTTCCTGATCCCTTGGCCAGTGCCCACTTGTGTCATTGGGCATTTAGGTGTGAGGCCAGGGGCTGTTTGTGTCTCAATCATTTGCTGTAAGAATGAAATCCTGTGGGAGTCCAGGAAGAAGCCTTCATCGAGGTGGTAGTTTGGGGAATGAAAGGGAGGGAGTGGACTCAAGACTAAACATGAGGCAAGACATCCTCTTCCCTCCTCTGCTGAGTGACCTAGGGAAAGTCCCTCATCTCGTTGTCTCCATTTTCTCACCTTTACTTGGTCCCCTGCGTTTGATTCCCGAGAAGACACAATCATGGAAGAGGTTATGGAAGACTGAGCTAAACATAAAGGGGCTTGTATAAGATGTTGCTGTTAAAAGAAAAGAAAGGTGAAGCAAGTGTGACCAGGGAGAGTGTGATCTTGAAGTCTCAACAACAGGTGACAACTTCCGGTGGTGGGTGCCTTAGTGGCCATGGCATCAAGGACCCCAAGGGAAGATGGAAGAAATGAAAGCGAACAAGTGAGTTCACGATGTGTAAGTGAAATGAGCATTTCTAGAATGTGATTTTTCTCTGGAAGCTGGAAAAGAATAGGAACATATAAGAAGTAAAATTCTTTTAAGCTTGTAAAAAGGCCATGAAAACCAAAGTTGGGGATCCCGTGAGGCAGGAAGAGGCAACAGTTTGGGTGGTAGATCTGGGCGAGTAGGCAAGCCTTTCGAAGCTTCTGTTGGCACCTCCATAAGGAAGACAACAGCCTGAAAGCCCTCCAGGGCAACCTCCAGAGTCCCCCTGCTCCCCTGTCTCCCTCCTCCGAGCCCACCTCCGTGCTCCCCGCTCTCAGATTCTGAGACTCCATGCTTAGGATGGCCCAGCCCACTCTCCATGCTTCTGCTTTCTCTACATGTACAGAAAGGTTCCCGGCAAGAACATGGAGCCCAAGACTTGCAGACTGGACTGGCTAACGTGACATCTCCACCCAAGTGTGACTTAAGTGATGGGAAGCCCCTTTTGGGAGAACTGACGGAGGATCCTGTGCTCCAAGGTTTGAATCCCAGTCTGAGGTCTCGTACATTTGGAAAGTACTTTCCAGCTTGCAAAGCGCTGTTGTGTGGGCATGTTCTCCCTGAGACCCGGGATGATAAACAACCCGATGAGCCCATGATCTGGCCGCTGTGTGTTCCAAGGGAGGGGAGGCCGTCCTGACCACGCAAGGTGCCCCACACCCTCTCCCCTTCCTTTCTCACAGCCTTCTGACCCCCAGGGAGTATCAGAGGAGATGAGCTAGTGCTCAAGGCTCCCAACCCTGGGGAGCTCCGGCCATCCCCTCCGCCTTCCAACCACAGCCAGCTAAGAGGAAGGATGCTCCAAGCTCAGGTCTGTGGCTGGAACCAGAGCGTCTCGGGAGAAGGGCTGAGCAAACTGGGTCAGACTTCTGTGCCAGGCTGGGAGATTCCTTGGAGTGACCGGGTACGGGTCAGATGCTAAATGATTTCACTCTCTTCTCCGGGCCCCTCAGCCTCCGCCCTCCCCTCAGGGAGATCCAGCTGCCACAGAGTGCTGCTCTGCCCTCTGGCTGCTGCGGCGCGTGTGCTTAATAACAATGAGCATTGTTTACGGAGCCTGTAAAATGTGCCAGGCAGCCTGCTAGCCACTTTGCAAAAGTAACCGACTCGCCAGCTTGGAATAGAAAATGAGGTCACGTTCTGTCACACATGAGCATTAAATGCCTTCGCATCCATGTTATGTCTGTGGAAGAGCACCAAGACCCCAGGAAGTCTTCCCTCCGAAGGGTCAGTGCAGATCGGTACTGTCTTAAAGCCTTAAACCCAAAACCTTGCCCAGCCTGCCAAGGAACCTCACTCTCTTTGGCTGTGTTTGCCACTGCCAGCAGTCACTGATGAGTGACTTTGATTCCACAAAGTACCCCCTAGAGACAGCTGCTCAGTGAAACTGATGACCCGGCCTGAGGTGACCCCTGTCCATTCCAGGAGTCAGATCCCTTCAAAGGGATTTCCAGCAACGGGAACAAGTCTGAGGGCACAGTGGCTGTCAGAACATGTCCCTGCTATGTTCCGCTGTCCTCTGCCCATGTCCCCTCAACTCAGGACCCTGAGGCACCAAACACCAAGAGCCAGGACACGGCTCTGCTCTTTCTACGCAGTGCTCGGAGTTCACACACTAAATGATGTTTCCCAACTCAGCCACCCACCGTACTTTCTAGTGAGCTATGGCTATCATTCTGGAAACGGTGCAGAAGGGCCCTCCTCTCCATAGGTAGCATCGATCCTATCCCGTCTCAATAAGACTAAGAGTGTTTTTCAGAGAATCATCCACCTTCTTATCTGTGGGTTATCTTCTTAAATTTTCACACCTCTTTGCATTATTAGCCCCATTTCACACATAAGGAAACAGGGCAGACTAATGTTAAGGGAATCACTTGAGGTCGCACAGCTAAAAAAAGGCAGAACTGGGATTTGAACCCACACCCTTATTCGCAAACAGTACCGTTCCACCTCCCTAAAATGTTCCTGGTTGGTACATCCATCCAAGTCAAAGTCAAGGAAAGAGGCCCCATAAGTAGGTAAATGTGTTTCTTTGTGGAGTCCCTGGATCCAGGGAAAGTCATACGGATGGCGCCAAGCTGAAAGCCCTTATCTGAACCCCACTGGAGGAGAGGAACACGCAAGCAGTCTGTGAGTGGCCGGAACACGGCACGCCACACTCGGGGTGTGGCGGTTGAGCACACGTGTTGGCGTTGGACTGTGGCCTCGTCTGGCACACTTACTAGGCCAACAGCCTGGGTTAAGAAGGCCCAGGAGAGTAAATATATGAGGATCTAAAGGCATGTGTGCCAGCTATGAGCCTCTGTCCCTTCGTAGGCCGGTTTTTGGCCTCAAACTCCACACTAGCCTCCTTGGCCGTAATCACCTCTGCACTGGGCCTAAGGCTTTTTGGACAGAGGCCCATGGGAAGGAGGGCTTTATCAGGTCTCACTTAAAAGCCATTTGGGCATATAAACTTGAGTTTTCCAGCCCCATCCCTGAACACCCTCTTCTGTCCCAGTAAAGGCCTACCACGGCGAAACACTATCTGCTCCAAACAAGAAGTTCAGATGGAAAATATTTGGACAGAAGCTAGATTTGAGTCTCAGGCAAGAGCCAAGTAGCTGATGGAGAAATCAGAGAGCGGGAGTCTATGGGTACAGAGAAGAGAAGGAGCAGGTGGCTCTGAGAGAGACCCACATTCTGGGGTAAGGGTAGAGGAATGTTAACAGGAAGTAAGTGGCAAACCACCAAGCCAAAGCAAATACGGAATCCAAAGCTGCCCATATGGCTTATCCATAAGGAACAATGCCAAGAAAGAACACAGCAGGGAGGAGTGGTGGAAGATTCACAGCACCTTGTGCAGCAGCCAACCACGGGGATGGGGAGCCAGCAATGCATTCTGGGCTCTGCCTCTTAAAGAACTCAGATGGGGTGTTTCTGCCTCTTAGATCTGGGTACAAAGGCTTGAATCCTATCCCACCCCCACCTAGATTTTTCTATGAATTCGCCTTTGCCACTTAGGCTTCTTTCTACTTTTCAGTGTATGTTGTGTCTGTTGCGCACCCTCTTGACCCAGATACCAAACGCAATGACCTCCCCCCAGTTACTACACTCTTCTGCCCTGCCCCCATCCGAAGTAGACTTTAAAGGATTTTGGTTTGAGGAGAGATGGAGGATAGGATTCATCATGGTGATATAAAGCCATATATGGCACAGTTTTCTTATATCTGCTTGCTTTGGATTTTTTCAAGGAATGAACCCTTTGCTACTACATGTGCCTCAATACATAATGTCTCTTTCATGATAGTAGGTGGATAGGTTTTATAGAAGCATCAGATAATAACCATAAATATGGCTAACATTAAGAAAGTACTATGTGCCAGGCACCATTTTATATAATGTACATGTTGCCAAATATATATTGCCCAATACTTAACTATATCCTTATTGAAAACATCAACATTTTGTCAATATGCTCTCATTCATGATATTTCCTGCCTCTTGTAATCAGTAGTTATTTTAAGAAATTCTAACTCCTACTTTCATACCTAGGCTTCATTTGGGAGATAGGAAAAAAATGAAAAATCTGTTAAAAGTTCCAGCTGATCCTCAGTCTAGGTTATAACTCCCTGTGATCAGTCCTTGCCCCATTTTCACTTGTCCTTGATGCCATATGTCATCATCACATGTAGTGTAAGTAGTTATCCATGCACTTGATTATTGAATCGCCATCTCTCCATAGTGACCTACAGGTCCCTGAGGGCAGGAACCATATCTACTTGGTTGACCTTGGTCCTTGGAGCCAACATAAAGCCTGGTGTGCAGAAAATGATTCTGTATTTAGTCTGTCTGTCCCACCCATCTTTGAAAATGAGTCCATCTCCTCCAGAAAGTAGCCTCACAAAATAGACACACTAGTGGGTGTCTATTTTGACAGAGGCCTCTTGACCAGCTGGGAGGGACGGACGGGGCTGTGGATGGGATCCCTTCACCAGTTGTGATTTGGAGAGTCTCTGAGGTCCTTTACACTCCCAATTCCTGAGACTCGGTCACATGGCCAGAGCTAGGACTCAAGACAGGAAAAATGGAACCCTGTATCTGAACAGAAAGGATTTAAATGACGGAAGAGTTCTTGGAAGCCATTTTCTTTCTTATTGACAAAAAAGTAATTTTTTGAAACCCATTTTTCTGGTTGCACAGGTAAATGAAGGTGTAGGGAGTGACAAAAAACAGAATCTAAATTTCTTAAGTGTGAAAAAAAAAAAAGTATTACCAAAATATGGCAAGTCTTAAATCTCGAAGATGCATTTTTCAGTAGTCTGTCTCCAAACACTAGGCCACAAATTGTCCATGGCTCATGACTTCTTACACTCTGAAGTGAGAAGCATTAAAAAAATGGTTGAGTTTTCCCCTTTTATTAGAATTAGGAATAAGTAACATTTCTTGATAGAATATATAACAGTGAAACACAGTTCACATATGTTACATAAAATTATTGTTTTAAAAAAGACTTCTCTGGGAAGAGACAGAACTGTGTACAATGGAAAATTGAAAATTCTCCAATTTCAAGATGAATCAGCAAATAACTTCTCCATGACAGCAACCTGGGAACCGTGCTGAACAGACAGACCTACTTTAATGGGAAGTCAGCTCTATTTCCTGGCTTGCAGGAACGATTATCATTTGAAGACCTTTGCGAGGTGATACGTCTATGTCTTTGCCTACTGAAATTTATTAGGAACAGAGCATGATATCCCAGGACAACATTTACCCACAGGAAAGGATTTGTGTCCAATGGAATGTGAATGCATCAGGCCTCCTCATCTGACCCAAACTTTCAGTCTGACTTTCCCACAGGGTGCAAGCTGTTTGGTGTGGCTGCCAGCTTTTTAATTAGAAATTTTCTTTTTCTTTCTTTCTTTCTTTTTTTTTTTTTTTTTAAGATTTTAAGTAATCTCTACACCCAGTGTGGGGTTCAAACTTACAACACCGAGATCAAGAGTCATGCGTTCTACGGACTGAGTCCACCGGGTGCCATATTTGCAGGAAAATCATCAACACCTGGTTTCATGCTTACACATCCCCAACCTCCCCACCCCAAAAATATTAATTTTTCCTTGTTCCATAGGGAAATGCTTTTGCCAAGCATTCCTAATCCTTTGAAACTTAGTCATTCAAAGAAGGGAGGTAGGGAAGGCAAAAGAAAAGGAATGGAGAGAAGAGATGGTAAGTTCTCTCCCTTCAGATCTGGTCATCAACTAATTTTTGTATTTCCTGGAGCTTACTTTGGTACCCTCTCATTTCTGAGATAATACTGCCCAATATGTAAATTACCTGTATGCTCTTAACTGATGGAACAGATGCTCTCTATTCCCAGTGGAATTAGGAGTAGTGATTGAGTACTTAAGGGTTTGAGATCCTGAGGCAGTGGCACCAACCTTTCTTTAGAAATTCCCTATCTTCCTCCTAACTCTGAATCCATATAGTTATCACAAATTTTATTCAGCTCAAAATTAATTTTCCTATAAAAATAACACAAATGATACAAAATGATAAAAAAATACTTCATTTTCTGCAATGAAGAACAGGATCACCTGGAGTTGAAAGGAGGTTTTCTTCCCTCTCTCCCAAGCCCAGAGCTAAGCAGCTCAGATATACTTTTCCATGTCTTGGTCCCCTTCCATCTGTCTGTCCAGTTCTCTTTTTCTCTGAGAATAGCAATGCCCGCTCTCTGAGGAACTGCCTCTCCACTTCTCTAACAGGTAGATCTTACTGGGACAGAGAGGCTGGATCCACCTGGGAGTCTGACCAAGGTTCTGATACCCCACGAAGTTATCATATTTCTCTAGCAGGATGTCCTGTGAAACATAACTTGAACATATTTTTAGCAAGATAAACTGCCAACAGCTTTTATGCCTAGGTAGATGCAGAGAGTCACCCTAGGACACATGATCCTGGATGTTTCCCTGTAACACTCGAATGGTCTCAGTTAAGCAGACTTGGCTGCTCTCCAGGGAGAGGGGTATGTTACACACACGTCTCAGAACTATTGAGATACATCTGGGGTTCAGCAGGATCCAAGTCTCTCCCATGGATCAAGATGGTCCTAACAGACATTCACTGGGACATCAGGAGCCCCAAAGAACTCCCAGTACAGAAAGGAGTCTGGAGCAGCAAACAGGGCTACTATTTTGTGGCAAGAACTAGTTCTAAGAGTTTAGCTGGGGTTACAATCTTACTGGGTCATCCCAGACCAGCCATGTTGGTGTGGTTGCTGTGTTTGGGAAGCAGTAGCTGATCCTCTGCATATAGCAAAAGAGAGCCTAAACCTTGAAGGCCAACGCTGAGGTGTATCCGGAGCCGGTGCAGGGCTCACAAGGGACCCGTCACCCAGTGGACAAGAACACAATGGGCTCCTGCTAACACAGGTAGGTGGAGGAGGTCATCGAACAATTAATTGGAAAAATAAAAATGTAGGGGCCAGGTCTCTATCTAAATTGGCAAAATGTGTTGCACTAGCAACATTTTCTACTCTCACCTCTACCCTTAAATATTCATTCAAAAGTTCTTTTTTTAGGGTTCTGGGTGGCTCTGTCGTCGTTAAGCGTCTGCCTTTGGCTCAGGTCACGATCCTGGGATTGAGCCCTGCATCGGGCTCCCTGCTCAGCGGGAAGCCTGCTTCTCTCTCTCCCACTCCCCCTGTTCCTTCTCTCATTGTGTCTCTCTCTGTCAGATAAATAAATAATCTTAAAAAAAAAAAAGAAAGTTTAAAAAAAGATTCACTTTCAGTCAGTGGTGCAAGAATTGGAAAAGAGAGGGTGCCTTCATAGGACGGGCTTATCAGCCAGGAGGTACTTGCAGTAGGACACTGAATGCACGTGACTAGATGTGTTTATATACCACCCTCCCCTCCCCAGCACATGATCTAGCATTGTCTGTTCCTTCAGGGTTAAGGCTAAGTCATCTTCATTTCTATTTCAGTGGAGACATACTTTATAAACAAGAAAATGAGACCTCGAAGGACAAAACACCTGAATCAAACCTGAACAAGGTCATGATACTTCATGTTCTAGCAGCGGGCTTCATAAGCTTGAATCCTAAAACTAAATTATTTTGGTTCAATTCCCAGCTTGACCACTTACTGGCTGTGTGACTTTGGGAATGTTACTTAAACTCTCTGTGCCTCTCATCTTCATGTAGGGATAATAATAGTACCTGTTTCACAGGCCTGTAGCAAGGATGAAATGAGTGAAACATAGAATTCTGAGAACTGTGACTGACACACAGCAAGCAAGCAACAAAGGTTAGCCAATATTATTACTACCAAACAGAGTCACCTCCACAAGATAAATAACCCACTCAAACTATGGCATCCGTGGTACAGATCCAACAGAAACAGAGGCCAACCAGTCATTCATCACCAACCCAAGAGGTGCCTCTGGTTTTTGATCCCAGCAATTGAGGACATGTGTTACCCTGCAGACAGTCCTGATGGGAAGGGGCTGATGGTTCTTCTCCTCTGAAACTCAGGGAAGGAGAAAGACAAGGAGATGGGAAAGGGGAGGAGGCTGAACATTTTCATTTTCTGATGTTAACAACTCTAACTGATGAAGGGTAAGAAGGGAATGGCAAGAGAATGTAGAAATGCTTTGTGGAAGGTTCACATTAACTTGTACTTTTAACTCTACTGCGGCTGATTAGTTCATGGGAAAAAATGACAAAAAGGAATAAAAACCTGACCGGGAATCCAGTATCAACAATTTGCCACCATAGTAACCAAGAAAGTGCAACTCATGAATTGAAAAAAGAAGAAAAGTGTGTGTGAGAGTGTGTGTCATCAGGAAGATGTCAGGAAATGGTTACCGAGGGAAGAATATAGTTAACCCCTGGCAGCTCAGCAGGCCAGCTCTGGATAGGTCACGTGCACCCCGGAGAACATGGACATCAAGAGTCATCAAACAAGTTCTAAACTCTATTTGATAGAGCCACTTTAGCTATAAAAATTCACTCAAGGATAGAATGACATAAAAATTCTCCGCCTAGGGCGCCTGGGTGGCTCAGTGGGTTAAAGCCTCTGCTTTCGGCTCAGGTCATGATCTCAGGGTCCTGGGATCGAGGCCCGCATCGGGCTCCCTGCTCGGCGGGGAGCCTGCTTCCCCCCCTCTCTGCCTGCCTCTCTGCCTCCTTGTGATCTCTCTCTCTCTCTGTGAAATAAAATTAAAAAAAGAAAAAAAATTCTCCGCCTAACAAGAAGTTCTTTCTTTCTTTATTTTTTTTGGTTTAAATCAAATTTGGTTTGTATTAGTTCAGCCCAGCTTCATTGCAGAAAGACAACAGGGTGTGTGACTCCTCCTATGTTTCCGCAGCTAGATCTGGAACGACTTGGAGCGGCCTTGTGAATACAATTCTGGATAAAGTACAGCAACCCAGGGCTCAGAATCACACCCCATTTCTTCACCTTTGGGATATAAATCATCGGTTTCTTATTTGTGTAGACAGGCCCCAGCACTGTATGGTCCAGGACCCTAGAAGGAAGTCTAAGCAAGTGTCAGTGGTTTGGGAGGACCTGGGGCAATCAGCCAGGTGGGAGTTATGGGCAACTTAGAAAACATCTGATTATCAAATTTGGGGCTGGAAGCATCTTTAAGCATCTTTAACCTTAAAGATTTTTTATATGGCTCAGCTAGTCCAATGAGCCATATGATGCTTGAATTTTCCTTTTCCTTCCGTTTGTGTCAAAGGAGGTTCATCCCATGCTCAGACTGCACCCTTGAAAAGGAACTCCCCTTACCATGGGACAATCTATATAGTTTTGACTGCAAAAGACTCTTAAATTGAACAGAAATCCTTCTCCCTGCAAATTACCACTCACCGCCCATTAAAGCAAATCAAATATTAAGATATTTGAGGATGAATGGCTATTTTTCCTCAGAAGACTTTTCCAGTTGGAACATAAAAAGTTGATCATTCTACATTTAGCTCTTCTCCTCTCACACCCCCCAAAGGACCTCTTAAAGTACAGTCCCCTCAATGAGCACAATACTCAATGAATATTCTGTCCAGGAAAGGAAAGTAACTCCATTATTAGCTCCAACATCCCAAGACTTTACTATTATCAATGTAGCCCCATATTTACATAATTCTAACAGTCTAATGATATTTTGGACTCCTAATGAATTTACCTCCCACTAAAATTTGTATGAGAGGCAAAGAAATGATACTTTTGGTCATCAGCGGCCATTTCTGCTCTATTCCCCAGGCACTTGGGGAGAGTACATGTCCCCCCCTCCTTGAAGTTAGATGACCACATATCCATCTCTGACCAATGAAAAATAAGCAGAGGTCCCATATGTCAATTCAAAGTTGGGCCATTTAAGTACTCGTTCTCAACTTTCCAGCCCTCTTTTTCCCATCATAGCAATTGTCAACGCATGTGTTGATTAGGAAGTGTCATGGATTGAATCAAGCTGGAATGCTCAGCCAACACACGGAGGACAGATGCCCTGGCACGTTGCCTGGACATGCAGCACATTTTGACTAAAAAATAAATTTTGTTGCACTATGCACATGATTTTGGGGTTATTTGTTATTGCAATATAAACTAAACTTTCCTGACTCAATGTATAAGTTATTTTTCATAAGTAGAATCAGATTTCCCACCCCACACATACCCCTACAGTACCTTTTCATATTTTAATAATTGCTTTTGAGGGCTGATTCAGGAATTTATATTTGCTTTTTTCTCATGAAAATTAGTTTTAATTATTTTAGTGCAATGGCCAGTTCTGTTACAATTTTTTTTTTAATTTTGATTCCATCAAACAAAGGTATTCACTCTTCTTACTACCTCCTTTACATTTGAAACTGTTAGGAATATATTTAAAGACTGGAAAGAAGACATTTCTGATGACATGCTTTTCTTAGCTCTCCACTCTCTAGTCTCACAATAATGTTCAAACCTAATGAAGTCAGTTCTGGGCTTTCTTACCTCAGTGAGACATTAAAAAAAAAAAAGTCACTGGGGAACTAGTAACCATTGGAGATCTTGTTTTTAGCTTGATGAGATCTCAGTTCCCATAATAAAAAGAAGACATAACTATTGGGAAAATATGTATGATTGCTTCACTTTATTCAACTACCAAATCATTCCACTTTGACACTATTACTGTTCTCAAGGAGTCAAAAACAGACTTGCGAAAAATTCAGGCTGAAATCAGTGTGCTTACACTGAGAGACAGCTTCAGCCACATCCTTGTGGCTGACACTGCAAATGGCCATCCCCCAACTGCTTTTCACATTAATCAAACCCTAACTTGGTTCAGGTATCAAAGGTGCATGGACTTTAGGAAGTACAGGCCACTTCCCCCCACATACCAGTTATGGGGATTATATTTCTTTTTGCCAGTCATTGCTTTGGGAATGGACATAGAACACAATTCTGGCCACTGAAACGAAGGGAAAGTCTGCAGAAAAGTTTCTGGAAATTTTTTTCTCACTCTTAAAAAGAGGCACAGTGAAGGAGGGTTCTCTCTTCCAGCCTTAAATATGGATGTGTGAGACTATGATGCTTAGAGCTGTCTCCACCATCTCTCACCATTAGGGCATAAGCAGGAGGACAAAAACTAACACAGTCTGGCAGGTCAAAGACGGAAAGAACTAGGAGCTTTATTACATAGCTTGGTGCTGAATTCACTGGTCCAGGAACTGTCTCACCACTAGACTTCTCATACGAGATAATAAATCTCTTTACACTTAAGCCATGTTGACTGAGTAGGTCTTTTGTTACTTGTCATCAAAACAATCCTGACTATCATTAAGAAGCATTTCATTATATTGGAAAGAACTCAAATACATGGAGGCTAAAGAACATCCTACTAAAGAATGAATGGGTCAACTGGGAAATTAAAGAAGAATTTAAAAAATTCATGGAAACAAATGAAAATGAAAACACAGCTGTTCAAAATCTTTGGGATGCAGCAAAGGCAGTCCTGAGTGGAAAGTATATAGCAATACAGGCCTTTCTCAAGAAACAAGAAAGGTCTCAAGTACACAACCTAACCCTACATCTAAAGGAGCTGGAGAAAGAACAGCAAAGAAAGCCTAAACCCAGCAGGAGAAGAGAAATAATTAAAGATCATAGTAGAAATCAATGAAATAGAAACCCAAAGAACAATAGATCAATGAAACTAGGAGCTGGTTCTTTGAAAGAATTAATAAGATTGATAAACCCCTAG
>LNAC01000873.1:260212-400704 GCA_002007465.1 Ailurus styani | reverse complement strand
CTCTCTCTGCCTGCCTCTCTGCCTCCTTGTGATCTCTCTCCCTCTGTGAAATAAATAAATAAAATCTTTAAAAAAAAAAAAAAAAAGGATTATTCACCACGACAAAGTGGGATTTATTCCTGGGCTGCAAGGTTGGTTCAACATCTGCAAATCAATCAATGTGGTACAATGCGTTAATAAAAGAAAGAACAAGAACCATATGATCCTCTCAATAGATGCTGAAAAAGCATCTGGCAAAGTACAGCATCCATTTTTATCAAAACCCTTCACAGTGTAGGCATAGAGGGTACATACCTCAATATCATCAAAGCCATCTAGGAAAATCCACAGCAAATAGCATTCTCAATGGGGAAAAGCTGAGAGCTTTTCCCCTAAGGTCAGGAACACGGCAGGGATATCCACTATCACCACTGCTATTCAACATAGTACTAGAAGTCCTAGCCTCAGCAGTCAGACAACAAAAAGAAATAAAAGGCATCCAAATCAGCAAAGAAGAAGTCAAACTCTCACTCTTTGCAGATAATACGATACTTTATGTGGAAAACCCAAAAGACTCCACTCCAAAACTGCTAGCACTCATACAGTAATCCAATAAAGTGTCAGGATATAAAACCAATGCACAGAAATCAGTTGCATTTCTATATACCGACAACAAAACAGAAGGAAGAGAAATTAAGGAGTCGNATTAAGGAGTCAATTCCATTTACAATTGCACCCGAAACCATAAGATACCTAGGAATAAACCTAACCAAAGAGGCAAAGAATCTGTACTCAGAAAACTATAAAGTACTCATGAAAGAAATTGAGGAAGACACAAAGAAATGGAAAAACATTCCATGCTCATGGACTGGAAGAACAAATATTGTGAAAATGTCTACGCCACCTAGAGCAATCTACACATTTAATGCAATCCCCATCAAAATACCACCAATTTATTTCAAAGAAATGGGACAAATAATCCTAAAATTTATATGGAACCAGAAAAGACCCTGAATAGCCAGAGGAAGGTTGAAAAAGTTGGTGGCATCACAATTCCAGACTTCNGGCATCACAATTCCAGATTTCAAGCTCTATTACAAAGCTGTCATCATCAAGACAGTATGGTACTGGCACAAAAACAGACACATAGATCAGTGGAACAGAATAGAGCGCCCAGAAATGGACCCTCAACTCTATGGTCAACTAATCTTTGACAAACCAGGAAAGAATGTCCAATGGAAAAAAGAGAGTCTCTTCAACAAATGGCTTTGGGCAAATTGGACAGCCACAGGCAGAAGAATGAAACTGGGTCATTTCCTTACACCACACACAAAAATAGACTCAAAATGGATGAAAGACCTCAATGTGAGATAGGAATCCATCAAAATCCTTGAGAAGAACCTCTTCGACCTCAGTGGCAGCAACTGCTTCCTAGAAACATCACCAAAGGCAAGGGAAGCCAGGGCAAAAATGAACTATTGGGACTTCATCAAGATCAAAAGCTTTTGCACAGCAAAGGAAACAGTCAACAAAACCAAAAGGCAACTGACAGAACGGGAGAAGATATTTGCAAATGACATATCAGATAAAGGGCTTGTATCCAAAATCTATAAAGAACTTCTCAAACTCAACACTATAGAACAAATAACCCAGTCAGGAAATGGGCAGAAGACATGAACAGACATTTCTCCAAAGAAGACATCCAAATGGCCAAAAGACACATGAGAAAGTGCTCAACATCACTCGGCATCAGAGAAATACAAATCAAAACCACAGTGAGATACCACCTCACACCAGTCAGAATGGCTAAAATTAACAAGTCAGGAAACGACAGGTGTTGGCAAGGATGCAGAGAAAGGGGAACCTCCTACACTGTTGGTGGGAATGCGAGCTGGTGCAGCCACTCTGGAAAACAGTATGGAGGTTTCTCAAAAAGTTGAAAACAGAGCTACCCTATGACCCAGCAATTGCACTACTGGGTATTTACCCTAAAGATACAAATGTAGTAATCCTCGGGGACACATGCACCCGCATGTTTATAGCAGCAATGTCCACAATAGCCAAACTATGGAAAAAACCTAGATGTCCAACAACAGATGAATGGAGGGGCGCCTGGGTGGCTCATTGGGTTAAAGCCTCTGCCTTCGGCTCAGGTCATGGTCTCAGGGGCTTGGAATCGAGCCCCGCATCAGGCTCCCTGCTCAGCAGGGAGCCTGCTTCCTCCTCTCTCTCTGCCTGCCTCTCTGCCTACTTGTAATCTCTCTCTGTCAAATAAATAAATAAAATCTTTAAAAAAAAAACCAGATGAATGGATAAAGGAGATGAGGTATATATATACAATGGGATACTATGCAGCCATCAAAAGAAACTAAATCTTGCCGTTTTTGGCAGCCATCAAAAGAAATGAAATCTTGCAACGACGTGGATGGAACTAGAGGATATTATGCTAAACGAAATAAGTCAACCAGAGAAAGACAATTATCATATGATCTCTCAGATATGAGGAATTTGAGGGGCAGAGTGGGGGTTGTGGGGGTAGGAAGGGAAAAAATGAAACGAGATGGGATCGGGAAGAAGTCAAACCGTATGAGACTCTTAATCTTATGAAACAAACTGAGGGTTACTGGGGGTGGGAGGTAGGGATAGGGTGTCTGGGTTATGGACATTGGGGAGGGTTTGTGCTATGGTGAATGCTGTGAAAGGTGTAAGCCTAATGATTCACAGACCTGTACCCCTGGGGCAAATAAAAAAAAGTATTTCATTATAAGTATCATCATGCTGTTTTATTAAAAGTAGAATCATTATGGGAGAAAGAGGAGGGGGGAGGAAGAGGAGAAGAGGGAGGGGAAGCAGTAGCAGTAATGATAATACTGTCTCATGATTATGAGAACCTGCTTTATGTGAGGTACTATGAGAAGCATTTTAGAGAGTTTATTCTAAAATTCAAGACCATACTTTTACTGTTCCAATTTAAGACCAGAACTCATCCCTTGTGGCTCACCATGTCACTCTATCCTCTTTATACCTGGACCCTGACATTCAGAGAAACCAAGAACTTGGGTCACCACTAGTGCAATTCGCCACTAGTCTCTGTCTGTTCAGAGATGGTACAATGATGCCCTTTCTGCATTCCACTAGGGCTGTCATTGTGTGGTTGCTAGAGCACGATCTGCTACTTCAGGTGGCTGATGGAGGAATATGGGACACGAAGGCAATATAGCTCTTCATGGTCACCTCACGTGTCCCAGATGCTCACTGAGCTATTAGTTGGGAGGAGGCTCAGAGCACAGTGTGACCGACAAGAGACTCAGTCAGGGGATATCCAGCTCTCAGATGGGCCGTGCTGGCATTAACAGACATTGGTGAGGCTGTGAAGATGGACAAGACACTCGGCGCTTTTGCTGAAAAGAGCTTAGCTGTTAAAGACAAGGGTTCAGAAATGAGATGACTAGTCTCAAGTCTCACTACCAGCCCCGCCACTTGCTAGCTATCACAGGGATCGCATTACCTCCCTAAAATACCTTAGAGTATCTGATGCTTGCTTTCCTCATCTATAAAATAAATGTACCTGACACCTAGTAAAGGCTCAATAAATCACAGATATTATTATTCAATATCTAATCCACAGAGAAAATATAAGAATATGCTGCCTTGTTCATGTTGAGAAAAACCTTCCCTAGTCTATCATTGTCTAAACACAAAAGCAAGGACTAAATTCTGATGACTACATCTAACTATGCCCAAAGATAATGATCTCTGGAAGTACAGTTCCTTCTTAAAGGGAATTTGAATTGGGTTTCTGTCACAGCCAAGACACCTACCTGACCAACACAGGATTAGTTATGTTCAAGCTCAAGCCTTTCCTCTGCAAGCTTTCCCAACACTTCAAAACACGAGACAATTCACAACCCTTTCTAATTTCTGTATGCGCATTTCAGTAATTACCCCTATCTCACTTGGCTTTGTTATGTAACCATATTACATGCATATAGGGTTTTCCCAACATGTTTTTAAGCTTCTCCAGGCAAAAGCGACGTACTCTTATTTTCTGCCACAAAACCAGTACAGTTCTGGGCACATATCAGATCTACCATAAATACAATCAGCAAGGTAGTTTTCACTGGAACCTACGCCAGGTCCTAACTGCTGAAGTTAGGTATTTCTGAGCCTATCTGGTAACCCGGCATGATGAACCTTCCAGGAAAGAAGCACCCTGAGAGAGGACAGAGTCAGGCACACAGCTCCATCCAGCAGAAATGCTTCGGTCAACATAGAGACAAGGGGAATCTAAGCATAAAGTACTTGAAAGGTACTGAGAACATCAGGCAGTGCTGTACAGGGGCCTCTGTAGTACATTGCAGCCTCCCAATGGTACCAGGGAGCAGTCGCCTTCAAAGTGCTGTAGACTGAACGTTTGTATCCCCCTATTCTTATGTTGAAACTTAATCCCCACTGTGATGATATGTGGAGGAGGGGTCTTTGGGAGGGCTCCCCTTCTCATGAACACAATTAATGCCCTTATAAAGGAGACATCAGAATGCTTCCTTGCCCCTTTCTCTGTATGAGAACACAGCGAGAAGATGGCCAGCCAGGAAGCAGGCCCTCATGAAACACTGAATCTGCCAGTGCCTTCATCTTGGACGTCCCAGGCTCCAGAACTGTGAAACACAACTGTTTGTTGTTTGTAAACCACCGCATCTATGGTATTCTGTGGTAGCAGCCAAATGGACTTAGACACAAGGCTTCAACACTGGTGGTGGCAGAGAGCAGCCACCAACAGCAAGGCTCGTAACACCAGACACAGAGATCCAGGTGGTGGTGTGGGCCCTCACAAGCCCACGCTGATGGGACACAGCTGGAGGACAAACCCTGGCATCTGGTCAGTGATAAAAATCTTGTCTCTCAGAGGGAGCCATTCAAGACATTCTTTGAGGTTTCGCAGAAATGTTAGGAAGACTTTTCTGGAGTCTGAACACTGTACGTTGCACACCATCTTGTGGTACCCTCGAGTGTCATTTTTTTAGATTTTATTTGACAGAGCACAAGCAGAGTGAGCAGCAGACAAAGGGAGAGGGAGAAGCAGGCTCCCCGCTGAGCAGGGAGCCCAATGTGGGACTTGATCCCAGGACCCTGAGATCATGACCTGAGCCGAAAGCAGACGCTTAACCGACTGAGCCACCCAGGTGTCCCTCGAGTGTCATTCTCTAGGGAAATGTGAATTACACGTGCAAATTAAATTGTTAAGGGCAAGACTCCAGTGCCATGGCCAGCCCATCAGTCGGCTGTGGAGGAGCAGTTGAAGCAGACCGGCCCTCCTCTTGTCACTCCAGCATGTCCTGCTCTCTGGCCAAGCTCTCACCCCGGCTGCTTTTCCTCCCAGTGGCCCCCAGATTGGCAGGAACTCCATCACACTGGGATTCCACCTTCCCAGTTGCTCCTGCCCCTGGGAGGCCCCACAGTCATACATAACTTTTTGGCTCCAATTCTGTTTAATTTTTGGGAATTGGATTCCTACTGCATCTGCGTAATTTTTCTTTGAATTTTTTTTTATTAGTCTCTTATATATCTTGTTCCTCATTTCTCCTCTCCATTAAGAATGGGTTTAACTTTCAAGGTCTAAGTCATTTGATATAAAATGCAGTCTACAGTGTTCTAAGTTCTTTGGCCAACAGGTATCCATCAACATGAGGTGACCCAGAAGTCTGTCATAGCATCAAATAAAAGATCAGTCTACTTAATGCTGTATGCCTCATTCTGTGGTTTGTGAAGTACTGAACTATGCATAAAACCAATTCTCTTAGAGGAAGTTAGGGGTTCGTGGAAGCAACATTCACACTTTGGAGCTACTACGGTCCTAGTGACTAAATCCTTGTTTCAGAGTTTTGAAAATTGCCTGTCCCCATGGTCATGGTCCACCGCCCTGCTTTAGCTCCGCAGGCAAGGCGGCTGTCAGTACTTGGGTTCTGGACATGCTCAGTGCAGGGGGGTTATACAATGTGAGCACTCATGAACTTCAGTAGCCCAGGAGCATCGTCAGGCTCTCTGATGCTCCTGGATTGTTTCTGGGCACCCAGACTGAGGCCTGCACTCACTGGCCAGCGTGAGAGTCTCACCTCATGCCCTTCCAAAATTGGTCCCTGGGAATGACAAGAGGGAAGCTGTCCCCACTGCTTCCTATGTTCTTCTCTAGGCAGAGAGAGCTGCAAGGGTACTGTGGCACAGAGAAATATGCATCTACAGGGTGCAAACTGCTGTTTCCAGTTTCCTTTTCACATTTCAGCAAGGAGGCCATCTGTGAGAACAGAATGTTCTCAGTGTCATCACCCAGAGAGAGAAAATGCACCCATGTGGGCATTTGAGACAACGCTTTCTGGCCCTCTTGTCCAGTTTTAGCCGCAATGGACCCAGTGAAGAGACTGCTTTTCCAAGGGCAACAAAAGCAGAAATAAACAAAGGGGACTATGTCAAACTAAACAACTCTTACACAGCGAAGGAAACTATCAACAAAACAAAAGGGCAACCTACTGAATGGGAGAAGGTATTTATAAATGATATAACCAAATAAGGCATTACTATCCAAAATATATAAGAACTCACAGAACTCAATGTCAAAAAAATAATCCAATTTAAAGTGGGTAGAGGACCTGAATAGACATTTCTCCAAAGACATTCAGATGGCCAACAGACACATGACAAGATGCTCAATATCACTCATCATCAGGGAAATACAAATCAAAACCATGATGAGATATCACCTCACACCTGTCAGAATGGCTAGAATGAAAAAGACAAGAAATAATCAGTGTTGGTGAGGATGTAGGAAAAAGGGAACCCTCGTGCACTGTTGGTGGGAATGCAAAACAGAACTGCCACTATGGAAAACAGTATAGGAATTCCTCAAGAAATTAAAAGTAGAACTACCCAGCAATTCCACTTCTGGGTATTTATCCTAAGAAAATGAAAACACTAATGCGAAAAATAAATGAAATGCACCTCTATGGTCACTGCAACACTATATACAAGGCCAAGATATGGAAGCAACCTAAGAGTCCCTTGGTAGATAAATGGATAAGACGACATGTGTGTATGTGTACACACACATACATACACACACACACATACATATACATATACACACACACACACACACACACACACTATGGAATATTACTCGGGCATGAAAAAGAATGAAATCTTGCCATTTGCAACAACATGAATGGACTTGGAAGGGGAGGTTGGGGAACAGGTGAAATAGGGGAAGGGGATAAAAAGGTATGAACTTCCACGTATCAAGTAAGACAGGGATATAAAGTACAGCATAGGGAAAATAGCTAATAACAGGTAACAACTTTGTATGGTAACAGATGGTACTTAGATTTATCATGGTGATCACTCATCATGTCTATAAATGTTGAATCACCTGAAACTAATATTATGTCTAGGACACTTCAATTTAAAAAAAAATACATAAATAGATAAATAAACTGCATTTCTGGTTGGTCATAAAAACAGTCGTTCTGTTTTCCCTCCCTTCTAAAGCCCTGTGGTTTCCTGTCCTTCCCATCGCCCTCTGTGGAACTGGGGACCTCCCTCACAGTAATTTGACGACATGCTCAGTGACCTCAGCATGAGCAGAGTGAGTGTACCCAGATCTTAGCAGACGGGCACCTCTATGGTCACTGCAGCACTATATACAAGGTCAAGATATGGAAGCAACCTAAGAGTCCCTTGGTAGATAAATGGATAAGACGACGTGTGTGTGTGTGTGTGTACACACACACATTATGGACTATTACTTGGGCATAAAAAAGAATGAAATCTTGCCATTTGCAACAACACGAATGGCCAAGTGAAATAAGTTGGACAGAGAAAAACAAATACCATGTGATTTCACTTTTATGTGGAATCTAACAAAATAAATGGACAAACAGAAACAGACTCAGACATGGAGAACAATTAGTCATTGCCAGATGGAAGGGGAAGTTGGGGGATGGGTGAAATAGGGGAAGGGGATGAAAAGGTATGAACTTCCAGGTATCAAATAAGTAAGACAGGGATATAAAGTACAGCATAGGGGAAATAGCTAATAATAGGTAACAACTTTGATGGTAACAGATGGTAGCTAGATTTATCGTGGTGATCATTTCATCATGTCAATAAATGTTGAATCACCTGAAACTAATATAATGTCTAGTACACTTCAATTTAAAGAAAATTACATAAATAAACTGTGTTTCTGGTTTAAAATCCCAACTTAGAAACAGTCATGTTTTCTAAGAAATGACATTCTAGTGCCAGAAGTCACCACCTCGAGTCGTTTTAAGATTTTATTTATGTATTAGAGAGAGTGAGCACGAGCAGAGGGAGGGAGAGAGGGAGAAGCAGACTCCCTGCTAAGTGGGGAGCCCAAAGTGGGCTTCCATCCCAGGACCCTTGGATCATGATGTGAGCCTAAGTCAGATGCTTAACTGACTGAGCCACCCAGGTGCCCCAGTCATTTTATGCTGAGGGAAACAGGGATAAGAAAAAGAAAAATGTAGCATGTGGCAAATGTAAATGAAAAAATTAATCCCTGATGGCTGCTGAGTACTCTCTGTCCTAAATAGGCACAAATACATACAGTGGGGCACGATTTAATTTTAATTTCAGGTTGAATTAAAATAATGAGCTCTTAAAAAAAAAAGTAGAGAAAAATTTTCAAGCAGTTCTCTCTTGACACCCTTTCCAGCCGACCCCCCCGTCATGCCCTGGAGGCAACCATTCCATCAGGAGTAATCCTGGACCATAAGCAGGTATTTCTCCATCTGTCGGTTTTAATGATACCAATTTATTCTCAAAGCGATTTTTTTTTTTTAAGATGGGGAGGGGAGGGACAGAGGGTAAGGAAAAGAGAGAATTTTAAGCCCAGCAGGGAGCCTGACTCAGAGCCCATCACGGAGCTCGATCCCAGGACCCCGAGATCATGAGTTGAGCTGAAATCAAGAGTCAGATGCCCAGACTGAGCTACCCGGGTGCCCCCATCTAGCTTTTCAAGATTATCCCTTACCTCCCTTCCTCCTTATC
Source organism: Ailurus styani (assembly GCA_002007465.1). NCBI lineage: Eukaryota > Metazoa > Chordata > Mammalia > Carnivora > Ailuridae > Ailurus > Ailurus styani. The sequence continues at coordinate 391,662 of LNAC01000873.1, read as the reverse complement.
CTTTGAGCTTTTACATTGCAGCTTTCAGTTCTTCCCCTGGTTACAGTTGTGACTGTAAATAATGTATTTACATCACTATTTCATCCTCCATCAACCTTGGTCAACATTTCCTTTTCTCATAGAATACAACTATAGACATAATCTTTGCATTACCAAATCTTTGTGTTAACATTTATTTATGCTTTAGTTCCAGGCATGTGTGCTTTGTCTATTTAACTGTAAAAGGTAAAAGTGAATGCCTGGTATTTATATTGCTGAGTGAGTAATACAGGTCATTGCTGAACCAAGCAGGTACTAGGGTTGTGTATTCTTCTCAACGGGTTTCTGGGGTTGTGTAGGCTCAGGTCATGACCCGTGGTCAGGGAGATCCAGTCTGGCATTAGGCTCTGGGCTCAGCATGGAGTCTGCTTGTCCCTCTCCCTCTGCTTCTCCCCCATGCACATTCTAACTCTAAAATGAATGAATGAATGAATGAAATCTTTAAAAATAAAAAGAGCGAGTGGCTAGTGAAAGAAATAGAAGAGACGACAACTGTGTGTGAATAAGGAAGGGTGGAACTCAAGAAGGGAACAAACGAAAAGAGACAGATTGTGGCAAAGAGAGCGGGAGTGAGAACAGAGAGGCCAGGGAGGAGAAAAGCTCTTCTGGGAGAGGAGAGAGGAAATACCCAAAGGGCGAGTCAAGGCAGGCACTGGCAGCCTGGGGAAAGGGGAAGCAGTCGGAGCAGTGGAGACAGGCAGGGAGTGGACGAGTGGAGGGACGCAACAATCCATCAGGGCAGAGGCTGGGAGAGGAGAAAGCATGGCCCCCGTCCAGCAGCCTCACACGGGGGCCCCCTGAGCAGTGACTCACGGAAATTGGCTGCACAGCCCTTGGGTTGAACCACTACTCCAAGTTACCAGGAAGCTTAGCAAACTAAGAAGTTATCGAAAATATTCAGGGTAGAGCCAGCTGTTGTTGCCGACTTTATACAATATTATAAAAGTCACTTCTCAGCCCTCCCGAGTCTGTGTCCCGTCTGTAGAGTCATTCTGTTCCCCCTCCCTTCTAAAGCCCTGTGGTTTCCTGTCCTTCCCATCACCCTCTGTGGAACTGGGGACCTCCCTGCCCCTCACCTCACAGTAATTTGACGACGTGCTCAGTGACCTCAGCGTGAGCAGAGCGAGTGTACCCAGATCTTAGCAGACGGGCACCTCTGCCTCGAAGGAAGACGTAAAAGGAAGGGGAGACACCATACAGGAACACTCTGGAAAGGAGATGTCCTGATGGGTTTCCAGCCCTGACGAGTGTCCAGGGGCAGCCCAGCTCAGGGGATGGGCTTCTCCTGGTCCCTAGGTTTCCGTTTCCTTAGTCGGAGAAGGATGGTGGGGCGAGGATGGCGGTAGGGATTGAACTAGATCAGAAATGGCTCAGACGTCTCTCCTCACTTCTCGGAAGTGTTTTTCTAGAATGCTGTGGTGAAAGAGATTCTGAGGCGGCCTCAAAGCTGCATAGGAAAGTGCTAAGACTGCTCCTTGGGATTAACACCTGCCTTAGATTCCTGTCCTAGCAGGTGTCCCTTTTTGCCACTGCCAATCCTCATCACCCTTCTTTCCAGGATCCTAAGAGCTTCTGCTTGCTGAAATTCACTGAGGCCATCAAGGGTCCTACCTCAACTTTTACACTGTTGACCCAGGAGAGATGCGAACACCCACCTTGCTCTGTCTGCAGCCTCACATAGGTATTTACTCAAACACTACACTAGTCATCCAGAAAGTCAGTTTTCCCGGTGCTGCCAGGACCGGAGTTGGGCGACCATCCTCTGCTCTATGGCACATTACCAGAGAGGATGTCCATCTTTCTTAAATTTCCCTCTAGCACCTGCTGAGATCTGGGACCAGAGTTTATAGGTCAATTCTGTGTCTATAACACCAGGAGGATGCTGGGGAAAAAAGGTCTTTTCCTCCTAAATTTGTAGCCTCTGTGTGTAGCTCCAGAACTGTTAAGAACGCAGATTATAGCCCAGCCAAACTTCTTTGGTGATCTATCTCTTGTCTCCAGCACTATTATATGTATTCTATACAACTTGAAAAGTATATAGAAGACATAATTCCACAATTCTTTTATACAATTAGCTTTGGTTTTCATCCTCACAACGGGAAGGGTAGGTATTACTATTTCTGTCAACCGGGATGAAATCAAGTGTCTGGGAGTGCAAATGATCCCTGCACACAGCTGAAAGAACCGAACCAGAACTGGAAGCTAGATCCCTGGACGAGAGTCTCACAGAATTTACAGGAGCAGGAAGTTGGGGAAAAACTTGGAGAAGAAATTGAGTGAGGGGATGGGCAGCCAGCTTTAGTATAGGTCACCCCCATCCCTTGCTCTGACTAGGATCCAGGAAGCTGGGGTTCAGAGGCAGGTCATGGGAATAAAGTTATAATTACTGAGTGAAACAGCTGTTGAAATGAGCCGCAAACATTTTGGCTTCCTCTTTCCTTTTAGAATCCTGTATGTTAGTGGTTTCCAGTTTGTGTCCTGAGAAGCCTTTGAGTTCATGAAGGTTCCTGAGGGTGGTCATGACAGCATGAGGGAACAGGTCCACAGTGCCACGTTCATCTGCTTTCGATACTGGGCATCTGCGTAAGATTTAATTTGAAGAAAAGAACATTCTGCTACTTAGAAAAAATTTTTGAAAATCATAGTCATATAGGACTATTTAACCTCTTGCCCGTTTAGTTCTCCAGGACTTCTGGATAATTTTCAGCCAAGGAGTTTGCCATTAAAAGAGGTAAACCGTGACCCATATTGACACAGAGAGAGCGTGGAGCTGGGGTAATGATCAGGCTTAAGACACAGGCTTTAGAAGCCACAAGGACGTGGTCATCCAGAGTCAGAGGAGGTTGGCCCACCAAGGCTGTGAGGATGGGAAATCGGGGCTGCTCGGGTCCACATTAGTAAATGCGTGTGGTGCCAACAGGAATCGAGAAATGGAGGTAGAGGATTGAAATCCCAGGTTTTTCTCATGCGTACATCAGAGTTCCTTTAGTTTCTGGCAATCCAGATTGGGCTTCACTCCTAGGAGGCTCAATGCACTAAGTTCAACTGGAAACACCACCAGGCACAGTAAAGAGAATTGGGTTTTGTCTTCTATTTCTACCTGTTGCTTTCATAATGTGTGAAATCATCATTCAACTCTGTCATCCAACTGGACTTCCTGAACTCCATGAATTGTACTAGTGAGCCTGGCTCATTTCAGGTCAGGATCCAGGGTGGGGTAAAGAGTTAGGAATAAGAATGGGCACAGGTTCAAATCATACATGAAAACGACTCAATGTAATCATAAGCCATCATCATCACCATCCCAAACTTCTTATAGAAAATCAACCTTTTTTTTTTTTAAACTGCAAAAGAAAGATCAGAGGTCCAGTCAGAGATCATTTTGGGGATTCTGAAATAAAGACATTTCGGAAGCATGAAGACATGGTCACGCAGGCAAGAAGAGCAATGCAATCAAATGCTTTCCTTGACCTCTGTGTCATACAAACAGCAGCGGATATGCAAGATTACCTCGGAGAGAGGGGAAAGACCCTGGGAAGTGCAATCCTGGATATCCTTGGGTGCAGACTGAGGTGGAGCACCGGCCTGCCCACGAGTCGTGCCTGTGAATTCCTGAGTTCTGCAACCACTCAGCCTGAGCCGGCCCCCTGGTAATTACACCTCCCCACGGCAGCGCCCCGAACTCAATGTTACATTAGGCAATTGTGGCAGGCCTGTAACCTGATAGCAGCACATTATGTAGTTATGTGGGAACTCTGGTTTCTGGAACAGATTGAGGTTCCCAAGCTCTGGTCTTGGGCTCGTTGGGCGTGTCTTTAACGAAATACTCTTTATGTAGAAAACAGACAAACACCAACATGGTCTTGGGGATGTTTTTCAACAGCAGTCTGAAACTGACCCATTTCTTTCAAAAGAATTCTTGCCAAAGAGGAGAAAAGTTGCTAAAAACCATAAATAACCCTCTTTTCTGTCTCACACTGGTCAGCCAGGTAAATACTGTGCTTTGGGGGTAAGTTATTTTTTTTAATAAATTAAAACGTAGTGAAACAATGCTTATCACTGATGATAGAAGCAGTCTACATTCTTGTTTCTTAAGGAACCCACTGAACTTGACAGGAAGGCTAGATGTCATGTGTCAGATTTAATAAATGAAAATGCGTGGGGATAAGGAAGGAGGGGGGGAAGTCCCAGTTTTCATGCTCGGAATGAGAACCAAACTGCTGGTTTGCTCGTCATCCACCCGTTATGAAAGCTGGCTTCAAGAAAACAGGAGCGGAAGCAGCAGCAGCAGACGAGAGCACCTGCATCATTCAAACTGAGGGACTGGTCATTAGGTGCTTGGAGAAGGAGAAACTGGGTGTCACACCCCAGCAGCCACCTTGACAGTTTGGGCCTTAGGAGCTACGCTCCCACGACCTCAGTGGGAGGACTCAGATGATGGACGGGGATTTGTCTCCACCGACCAGATACGCTTTCGGGATCCTTCTAAAGTCACACCAGAGGAGTTGGGGAACACGGATTTATCATACAGCAGGCAGAAGTGGGAGCCTGGGGACAGAGGAGAAAGGCAGGTGAAGACATGAGGGACAGGGTGGCTGGCAGACTGCGGAGGCGAGGACAAGGACTCAGAAAAGCGTGTGAGGTTTTACATCTCTCCCCCTGGGTGTGCGTAGGATAATTTTTGGCAGGATGTGACACATGAGACCCAATCTGAGAAGAGAGAATTTCAGACAACATACCTAATGTCTGTGTCGGTGATTTGGCTGGGTCACGTGAATGAGTAAGTGCCAGGTCCCTGGCATAGCAGGCGAGAACCCCCTTGGCCTGCTGCCCCCGGGAGCTCCCCCGTCAAGCACGATTGTGCCAGTGTGTGGGATGTGTGTAGGGGACACACTTGAAGGCTTGTTTCCCACCAAACTCTATGGGCAAAGACATTGGCTCAGTTCCGGCCCGCGCCCCTTGGCCACCCCCTCTTAGAGGGGCCAGGGAAACCACCTGCCAATGCCATATCTTAGGAGCTGCCAGAGGGGAGGTGTGAAAGTCTGAGATGACATCACTTCAGAATTATTTACCAACGGCGTTCCCATCAAGGAATATTTCCAAAGGAAGGAGAGTGATCCCTTAGGTGGGCAAATTCTTATATTTCCAAGAATACTTCACATCATAGATTATAGTTATCTGACATATTAGTCGTATTTTAAAAAATTTTTCACTTCAGCAAATCAGCATCCCAATATTGATATTTTTCTCAAATCCCGTGTACAACAGCCCCACTGTTTCCTAAGAGACTTACCCTCCAGCTGGGACAGATCCAGGAAGTCACGGGGGTTCCAAGCGGTGCTATGCTTCCAATCATAAGCAGCCCACTGACCTAGGGTCGGGGGGAGGAAAGGAGAACGGTCCCATGAAATTCCCTTTTTGAAACGTTCGGGCTTAGGCAACTGAGGTATTGACTTAACTGTAAGAAGGTCATGCCCATGGGGGCTGGGATGGCCATCACGAGACATGGGCTAAATGAGAGGAGAACAGAACACATGTGGGGGAAGGGAAGGGAAGGGGGAGGGGAGAGGAGACTAATCCCTGAAAAGAGTGCTTTGGGTTCCCGGCAACACCGCAAGCTGCAAGCTCCGGGAGCTGTTGGGGGGCTTCAATTCTTGTGTTTGAATTTCTACGACTCTTCTGTGTTTCCTAACCCTCGCACCTCCCTACCAGCACTCCCCGCAAGCCCCCTTCCAGAAGACTACCTCCCCAGCCAGTCAGCTCGTCCGGCTCTCTGTCCTTCCGACCGGGAACAGCGATGCCTGAAGAAAACGTCCCTCACCCTCCACCCAGAATTACCTCTACAGCCACCAAACCAAGACAAATACAAACTTTCAGGAAAAAAACCTTCAGTGAGAAAGAAATAGTCACAAACTAGATGTTAAGAGAGCTGACCAAAACAGGATACATTTTCTTAAACTTTTAAAGTTACCGTTTAAACTAAAAAGTGTTCATCCTGAAGAAAAGAAAGAAAAATGAGAGGGCAACCAGTGAGCAGAGCAGGAAAAGACCAAAAAAGTCTTTTAAAAGGGTGAACAGAAGAAGAAAGAAGCTAGAGAGAACCCCGACACCCTTTCTACGAGGAGAAATGCCAAAAGGGGATACCTACTGTGTGCTACTTGCTTTACACAAGCGCTCCTGCTGGAGCCTCACAACCGGCACTCTTTTCACGGGAGTGCAAACATGAATGCAAAAATAGGTAAACTGCCCAAAGCTAGCAGACAAGAAAGAACCAAATCCCTTGGCCGGCTAGCTACAGCGCTGATGCTCTGAACGAAGAACACGCTCGTCAGAAGAGTCTCCAGCGGGTATTTGAGAAAGAGCTCACGGTCGTGAAATGCCGTGAGAGGGATCAATTGTTCACACCTTTTCTCACCTGAAATGCTGAGCATTCTACTGAGTGCTGGCAATTGTTGGGACTTTCCACGCAGCTGGATCTTTTACAAAACAAACCCTGGCCTGAGACATGATCACCAAGAGAGACAGCTGTGGGGTGCAGACGTGCGTGTAGCTTCATCTGAGGTCAGTGTTGAGCAAACAAGATCAGGCAAAAGGGTGCATCTTGTAAAAAGCCTGGGTGATATTTGACAGAGGAGGTAACTACCAGGGAGGACAGCACAGACTCAGCTGCAGGTAGTTTATAGCAAGAAGATGTACAACATTCACCGGGGGGGGGGGGGGTTCCTTGCTTTCCCCACACGTGGAAGGAGGGATTTATCTAGCACAATTTAGAAAACAATTCAGCTACAAAGTTTGAAACAGACTTGCCCGTGACTTTGTAATAGCTGGCCCAAAAGCTTTGAAGCTCAAAGCAGTTCCTTAGCCCTTCTCCGGAAAGCGAAGACATTCCGGGAGAGGTCCTTATACTACAAGGAAGCACATTTGAGAGCAGAAAGACCACAGTGAGTTCTGCGAGATTATATACTGCAAGCCCAAGTCAGGCAAAAATCAGTACTTGAAAATGCTGACTCCCAAGTGAAAGTTTTCTGCTTTGGTGCCCTTGTTTTATAACACCCAAGGGGTCTTGTATTATCTCTTCCTTAGTCACTTATTGGTTCAGATATATTGAAATACATATGCCTGAGATATGGAAGACACTGCCAAGTGCTAGAAAATTCAAAGAAGAAGACACAGTCTTAGCCTTGGAGGGCTGATGCTATGTACAGCCGTCCTCCATTGTGGAAAATACTACACCTAAGTTTTCCATTGTAAAGCTGGGAGAACAGAAATTATTTTATACAAGAATATTAAGTGCTATGTGAACACATAGGAAGAAAATTACTTTGGTCTGGAGGAGTCAAAGAATGCTTCATAGGGGAGGCAATAAATAAGTAGATGTTTCAAAGGAGGAAGAAAAGTAGATTCTAAGTAATGGAAATGGTCTATGCATAGCTTTGAAAATAAAGAACAGGCATGTTTGAAAAACAGCATATAACCTGCTATGCTGGATTGTTGGGTTACTATTGGAAAAGTTCCCAAGTCAGATCATGAAAAATTCTGTGTGCTAACATAAGGTTAGAATTAAAGATGTAGGTGTTATAGTTCTATGAACAGATTTCTGAAAAGAGTGTGATATGATTATATTTTAGCTTTATAAAACAATTATGACTCAAAATAAACATGGAAAATTAAGAGTGAGCATTTATATAAACTCTCTCTACAACCAACTGAAAATGACAGTGAGGGAATTAATGAAGGCAAAAACTCCAAAGACAAAAAAGCTGTAGAGGAGACATCAGGCACAAACTGTCAACTACATTTTGGAAGATGGAAGCCAAAAGAAGAGGAGTAGCTAACTGAGTAGCGTAGAGAAGTCTAAAAACCTAATAAAATCTAAGAAGAAGCCAAGAAGGAGCTACATTAAGTTGCTCTAAAAAATTTTGGAGAGGTCAGGAATTGGTGGTCGCTGATATTTGGAAGATGAAGGGAATGGAGAGGGGCAAAAAACAAAGATTTTGTTGAAATCTGCATAAGTTACAGACCTTCCCTACGCCCCGCAGCGAGGTATCTCTCTCCTGCTCCGGTAAAAAGCAGGATGTTTGCTCTCTAGAGATGCTGAACCAGCATGGTTCTGGACTCAGCGATAGCTTGGAGCCAGACAGAAATAGGATTAAGTCAAGTCTATTATTCTGAAGCATAAGGCTTCTCCAACTCTCATTGACTTAGCTACTTAAGTCTCCTTGCCTTACCTCCATGAATTTGACATTCAAGTTTATGCTCCCCATGGAGGAGACTGGTAAATTCCTCTGTACAGAAAGTGAGCAGTCTGAAAAGAAAACACCTACCAATACTGGTAATCACCCAACAAAACGCCAGGGTCCCACTTCATGGCTCTACGGGAAAGCTCAGCAGTCAGAGAGTCCTACAAAGGGCTTCCAATCAACTTTTTATTCCTTGACACCTAAATGTAAACAGGCAGCCGAAGATCTCCAGATATATGAGGAAATGCTCTAATGTGAAAAATAGGTTTAAAAACCCAAAGAAACTAAAAATAAATGGGAAAAAAATAAACCACGGAGAAAAATCTAAAAATTACAAACATGAAAGTAGAAATTGTTTAAATCAATAAAAGAATGGGAAGTTGAGAAACCCTTGCAGAAAGTAGTACAAAAACATAGTGATGAAAAATAAGAAAGTAAAATATCCACACCAAGCACATCATTATGAAATGTCCAGATATACTAGGATTAAAGAGAAAAACAGTTCCCACACAAAGAACCACAATGGCATTGGATTTCTTAAAAGTATCACTGGAAGCTAAAAGACAATGGAGAAACAACTTCAAAATTCCAAGGAAAATAAGTTCTTTCTACCTAAGATTTAATACCTGGCTGAACTTTCATTTCAGTGTGACATTAGAACAGACGTATTGACAGATATGTGAAGTGTGGTAGACGTTACTTATGCTCACGGAGATTTGTTTCTCCTTTTTTTCCTGGTACATGGAACACAATACTTCCCAGACCTCTCCAAGTTAGGTGGGATCATGTGTTCTGATCAAGTAGGTGTGTGCAGAAGTGACATGTCATTTCCTGGCCAAAGCACTGAAGAGGGCTCTATGAGTTCCATGCTTTCTAAAGAGGTCTGGTGTTGAGATAGTGGAGCCCTAAGATGGGAGCATTTTGTATCACTGAATTACCACATGAAAGACAACTACCCTGGAGGGTTGCCTGACCTTCAGCAGACTCCTGTGAACAAGAAGAGACTTAATACAATAAACCACAAAGATGTGAGGCTTATTGTTACTTTAGTGTAGTTTAGGCTAGCCTAATACACAACCTATCATAAATATTTCCAAGTGCATCATTTCTCGGCTCAGTGGGTTAAAGCTTCTGCCTTCAGCTCAGGTCATGATCTCAGGGTCCTGGGATCGAAGCCCGCATCGGGCTCCCTGCTGAGCAGGGAGCCTGCTTCCCCCTCTCTCTCTTTGCCTGCCTCTCTGCCTACTTGTGATCTCTCTCTCTCTCTCTCTCTCTCTGTCAAATAAATAAATAAAATCTTTAAAAAAAAAAAAAAAAGGAAGTTAATGGCTACTCTGTGGCCCAGCAATTCCACTCCTAGGTGGTATACCCCCCAAAAATGAGTGCATGTGTCCAAAAAAAAGGAAAAGACTATTTGTGGCAGTTGTATTTATAACTTCCAAATACTTTACATTCATACCACATGCCACAGCAAAACACAAACAAAAGAACTACAGGTACATGCAACAACATGGGTGACTCTCCCAAGTATATAATAAAGAGCAGAAGAGTCAGATATAAAAGAATACATACTTTCTGTTTATTTACATAAAGTTCAAGAACGGACAGAACTGACGGTGATAGAAGTCAGAATGGTGATTACCTCATTGGGAGTGGTGTGATGGTGGAGGGTATTGACTGAGAAGAGACAGGAGCAAACTTTGTAGAGTGCTGGAAATAGTATATTTTTTCTTTTTAAAGATTTTATTTATTTATTTAGAGCACGAGAGTAGGGGGAGGGGCAGAGGGGGAGGAAGACAGAATCTCAAACAGACTCCGTGCTCAGTGCAGAACCCAACACGGGGCTCAATCTGACCACCCTGAGATCATGACCTGAGTCGAAATCAAGAGTCAGACGCTTAATCGCCTGAACCACCCAGACGCCCTGATATTCGGTATTGATGGTGGTTATATGAATATATATACAAAAATTAATTGGGCTGGACACAAGTTGAACATACTTTACCGTATGTTTGTTGTACCCTAACTACAAAAAAATTTTTTAAGAAACTACTGGATACTGATTCACCAAAATGAGGATATATGCCAAAAATAGGAAATCAGGGGATACAGGCATAGGAAATCCCCCAAGGAACAGAAATGAAGGGAATTCCTAAGATGGCGAGTCCCAGGATGGCAGCTGAACAGCAGGCTGGAGAACAGTCAGCCAGGATTGAGGCCAGAGACCTGGGGGGGGGGGGAATTAAAGATAGAAGAATCTAGAAAAAAGGAAAAAGAAAAAGAAATGGGTAGATTATCTTGTGTTGCTTTCCATTCAAGGTAGTTTTACTATTTTATCAAAGAATTGGTGAGAAATTAATGATAAACACAAAAAATTAAGCAACAAAAAAAGAGGCTATTATTAATGAAGTTACATAAACATGCTACCATAGTAGTAGTAGTGGCTGAGCTGTAAATTTAGCCAAAATATTGCTCTATAATTGCATTGGGAGGATAGAAGGAAGGAAAGCAAGGTGGGAGGAATGTGTCACAAAGGAGGATGCTGAGAAAGCTGAATTCTCATCAGCTGGAGAAGAAAAGAGGCACCTGGGTGGCTCAGATGGTGAAAGTCTGACTCTTAATTTAGGCTCAGGTCATGATCTCACAGTCCTGGGATCAAGCCCTGTGAGGGCCTCCCTGCTCAGTAGGGAGTCTGCGTATCACCTTCTTCCTCTGCACCTGCCCCTGTCTGCTCGCGTGCATGCTCTTTCCCTCTCTCTCTAGGATAAATAAATAAATCTTTACAAAAAAAAAGAAAAGAAAAAAAGAAAACCAGTAGAGAGTGCCTACATTTGAAGAAAAAAAAAAGGAAATAGCTGCATGCATGTTATTTAGAAACATGAAAGCAAAGAAAATAAGCAGTTGGAAGTGTTTGGACTTAAGATGGAGAAGGGTAGGCAGAGGACTGCTATTTTCACTGTACACCTTGCTGTAGCATTGACTTCTAAAGCTACATGCATAAAGTATTTCACCACCATGCTGAAGTAATTAGAAGACATTTCAGAAAACTCTAAGAGATCTAACATAAAATTAAACTCATTTCAAAGCACATTTTGATTCCAATTAATTTTTTTAAGACAGATTTATAGTACCTAGTAATTTTCATTGGTAGAGGAGGGGTTTGTGAGAGGTTGTAAAATTATGCTGTAATCCTTTTAGGGATCCAAAAAGCTGGGACATCAAACTCTCTCAGCCCCAGGTGTTTACTTCAAAGAAACTAAGAGTCATGGGAAAAATACGTTCTATCAGCTTATCAGCTCTTTCACAGCTCATAGCAAGATAATATTGGACCGGGTTGAGAATTTTTATATGTAAGCACTTTTGGTCACTATTTCAAATCCTGATTGTGCACTTTAAATGTGCTTTTTAAAAAAATCAGGTTCGGGGTGCCTGGGTGACTCAGTGGGTTAAAGCCTCTGCCTTCAGCTCAGGTCATGATCTCAGGGTCCTGGGATCCAGCTCCGCATTGGGCTCCCTGCTCAGCAGGAAGCCTACTTCCTCCTCTCTGTCTGCTGCTCTGCCTACTTGTGGTCTCTTTCTCTCTGTCAAATAAATAAATAAATAAATAAATAAATAAATAAATAAATTTAATAAAATAAATAAATAAATAAATAAATCAGGTTCTCTTGAAGGGAGCATGGCCCCATTAAAACAAGGCAACCTATGCCTAGAAGGGGCTCGCCCTGCTCCCTCTGCAGGACTATCTGGAGCCACCAGTTGTGGGAAAACATAGGTAGTTAAGATGTGTAAGAGTAGCAAGTGGCTAAAAACTTGAGTTTGAAGTGGCTTAAACATAAAAAGGGAATGTATTCAGTCACCTAAAATGCTCAGAGGTAGAGAGATACCAGATACGGCTGCATCTAGGATGTCACCAGGTATCCAATTCTCTTCTGTTGTTTTCCTCTTTGCCCGCCATGGCGTCAGCTCTATCCTGAGGCTGGCTCCTCTCTTGGTTTTAAGATGGCTGCTACTTCCTGCTGGGGCGAATGCTTCCTCTTTCAAGTCGGCTGGGAAAGAGTGAGCATCTTGGACTGACAATTCCCAGCAATTGTCTCAAATTTGCTTGCATCGGATAGGCTTAGGTCACGTGCCTACCCGTTGACCCAATCATTGGCCAGCAGATAAGATGCATGGGAACCCGTGTGGGCTCAACCTCCCCAGAACCACATTGATGCTTACATGGAGGAAACAGATGGAGAAACAACCATAAATGTCCCCAAAGGTACTTAAAAAGGAAGAAAGCTCAGAATGTGTTGGCAGTTGTAAATGGACTATTTTAGGATTATCATGCAGTCTATATATTACCTCCAAATTCTTATTTTTAACATTTTTGTGGAAACTGGAAGAGAGAAAGTCAAGAAGAGTAGGATATTTGGAAAAGCAAGTGGGGACTTTTCTGTAATACTCTGTACGTAGGGAAAGGATGTTTCTCCTACAGAATAAAGAGTAGGAAAAGGTAATGCTATGGTGCTATAAAGGGTTTAGGTTTTTTGACTAGATCTCAGAATCTCAGATTCTGATCTCAGAAGTGATCTCAGAATAATAGGAAAACCATACAAAAGTGCCTAAATCAAGCGGGGGGGGGGAGGGGACCAAAGCATATCAAGCTGAAACTGAAGAGTAGTTTGTTCAAAAGGTCAAACCACGTAGGACTGAAATCTCTGGAGATTCCTAGATTGAGTTATTTGTATTCAAAAAAGGATAATAATGTTCACCTTACATGGCCGTCAGGAGGATTAAAACAGATACTATTTGTTTAAGTCTGCATGAGGAGTGAAGGAGGATGCAGTGTATGAGGAAAGTATAAATAACCGTTGAAGATGGAAAAAGCTACCCAAGTTCATAACGCAAGATCTTTCTCAATTTTTGATGTAGTATTAAGTCTGATAAATGTTCCACTTTGCTCTAAGTCTAAGGCGCTGAAAATGTAAAATGTGTAATTGAGTGGAAGATTACACTACCTTTGGCTCCTTTCATTATAACCTGTGTGAACACTGACATGCTATTTTACCATTGCATTTATCAGAGGGCCATTAAAATTGCAACTGTAGTCCCAGGAGGGAATAAATATCATCTCTAATGCTGGCCTTGCAAACTCAAATCGATTGGTGATGGAAAATGCCGCTCAGTGGAAGAAAAAACACACAAGGATTCCATAATTTCAGCAAATGTGAAAAAACAGTACTCTGGTGTGCATATGTGTTCAAGAGAGATTGAGTGATCATTTTAAGATGTCCGAATTTTGTCATTTTCATTCTGTTTGTATTACTTTGGACAATATGTTTGTTGTAAATACTGTAGCTCAGTATTTGATGAACATTCTTATTTAGGCTGGACTGCTGCCACAGTAGAACCATATAGTACTTAATTTGCTCTACTATTAATCAGATTATTTATATTAATCATATGACCTTTTAACTTATTGGCATTAAGATTGCTAAACAATCTGGACTATGGTAGTAATGAATAAGACTGTTCCGTGAGCATGGATTGCATTTGTCACTAGTCAGTGCTTTGCAGAATACTGGGTATATTTTTGACTAGTTTTTAAAAAGGAGAGAACAAAAGGCAAATGGATATATTTCATATTACCTGATATCTCACTGAGTTCTCTCTTAAATGGGTAAATATTTAACCATTGCTTTGCAACTATTCTCTAGATTAATAGATGCTCCGAAGCGATTTTTAAAAATTTTTATAGCTAGTAGAATTATAACAAGCAAGCTCATTGATTCTTGTGTTTGTATTAAATAGGTGGTGAAACTAATCACAAACTAAATTCAAAGTGTATTTCAGGTGCTTTAGTGACATAGCAAATTTGACCCCAGTCACTCAATTCTTTGCAAAGTTCTCATCAGATAAATACAACGGGTGATATAAAAATGCCCAAAGTTTGTAAGGACATCATTATCTATCATCATAATAATGATTATGATAGTAGATTCTATGAAACGCTCATCAGGGACCAGACCCTGTGCTAAGCATTTTGCAAACAGAATTTACTGACTCTTCCAAAAAAGGAACATAAGCCGGATCATTTCTCCCATTTTACCATAAGAGGATATTGCAGGTTGGAGGGGATCATTAACTTGCCCAAACCCACAGCCAGGGGTTGAGGAGCTCAGGTTTGAACCCAGGCAGGCTGAATTCCCAGTCCATACAGGATGACCCTACTGTAGAGCTAAGACTGCCGACAACTTACAGGTTTCATTTTGGGCTTTCATCTTTTTTACTTGAAGCGTGTTTCTTTAAAACATGCCAGGTTTTAACTTTTAAATCCTTTTCATTTTATTATGGCCTTTTATAGCTATATATTAAAAAGTGGAAAAGGTAATAAATCAGTTGTACAGATGGCCCTGACTTAGGATGGTTTGGCTTAGAATTTTTCAACTTTACGATGGTGTGAAAGCAATACAAATTCGGTAAATTTTGAATTTTGATCTCTTCCCCAGATAGTGAGGTACAGTCGGTGATTGTCAGGTGATGCTGGGCAGGGTCTGTGAACTTCAGCCCCCCAGGCAGCCACAGGGTCAGGAGAGCAAACAACTGATAGGCTCACAACCATTCTGTTGCTCACTGGTATGGTAGCCAATAAATTATATGAGATAGTCAACCCTTTATTATAAAATAGGCTTTGAGTTAATGATTTTGCCCAACTGTAGGCTAATGTCAGTATGCCTAAGGTAGGCTAGGCTAATTAGTGATGATGTTTGGTAGTTGAGGGGAATTGAATGCCTGTCCAACTTTTGGTGGGTGTTACTCAGGGAGTAACCCCATTATAAGCTGAGGAAGATCTGTATTTCGTTTTCATTTTTATAAAAGGAAGACAATAAAATAGTGTTTTGGACTGCAGTATAGGAGAGCATATGTGTGTGGTATGAATGCAATACATTCTGATATTATTATTTAAATCTCTTTAGATTCAGCTCTGGAAAAGAAAAAAATACCTAATGACAATGAATACTAGGGGGAAGTTTGATGACAAGATTAAGACAGTCTTAAGCTGAGTTTATAGCTCTGTGTTTCAGACCTTTAGAGAAAAAAGTTATCCAGATCAGGATGATGAATGTGTCTTCAGTCCTCAATTATTAATTTGTTACTGCCTACCACAGACTCTTTACTAGAATGGTATTTCTCGATCAAGGATAAAAGACAGAGAACTGCTTGATAATATTTTTTATCAAATCCCACCTACTTCAGATATTTAGAAAATTTTTGTTAGCTCAGATGTTCAAAAAATTACCAGAACTATTGCTATATGATTATAACTATTCTATGATGTCTTCAAATCAACCCAATCTACTTTCTTCACTATCCAATTAGTTTGCAATATTTCAAGATAAATATTTAGTAGTTGCCAATTTTTAAAAGCGAGAGATATTCACCACGGTTTTTATTCTCATAATGTCTAAATTACCGAAAAACATTAGATAAACCAAAAGAGGAAAAATGTTATCAAACAGCCACCTTAAAAAAAAAAAAAATGCCCCTTGGTTGATACTTGATTTGGGTGGTTCCTACATTACAGAATCCACTGGACAAGCATTTAGATCTGGGTTTGTAAGGATCAGGCAATAAAGACCTTTCTTTTCTTCTTTTACTTGGAATAGCAATACCACCTACCTCTGCCATGTCACGCGTGCTGGTTTGAAAATGTTTTTTAAAATATGAACTATTTAGATAGAATACAGTAAATAAAAGCACCACATCTTTGTTTAGTTAGGTCAATTTGAGGAATTATGTAGGTTTAGTAGCAACAAAGTGTTCGAGTATTCTCGGGTTTAATAAATTAAAGTAAAAAATAATCGATTCCTGTTTATTATTTGTAATGTTTGGGGAATAAATATGCTGATAATTCTTTTGCAATCCTCACATGTACGCAACAGGACCCTTTCTAAGTTTGGGACCCTATGAGGTACTGAAGCAAGCATTCACTTCTCTCACGCTTGAGGTCACAAGTTTTTGCAAGTCAAAAAGGTTGACCATGCCAAAAACATCATGCCGCACACTACCAAATAAAAGAACACTGTTATTCTTCTTACAGGGAAAGGTTTGACAAGACAGGAAATAGGCAGGGTCAGAGAAGTTTACTTAATACTGAGACTTATTTAACCATCGTGAAGCCAAAATACAATGACAGTTAAAAAAATAAACAAATAGCCCTTACACAAAACAAAACCCCAGGATAACACGGTCTCTACTGGAACTGATTATTAGATTTTTAGCAAGTACGGGAAGTGGGTATCCCCAGAGAACCCTCACAAAACTTCTAGACATCTTCGCCATTGACTTTTGTTGCATGCCTTTCCCTGAGATAATGCGGATTAAAACGGCTTTAATCGGTGGGTAGAAATTTGAACAAAGAAAAATCAGCCTTAAGACGCTGCAAAAGAACTTCATTGAAAGGAATCATTTTACAAGCCGCTTTCTCTTAAAAATGGGGAGGGAGGAGGAGGAAAACAGAAAATGGAAGATAGGAAAAATCTAGCTGTTCATTACAATTTTCCATTTTTTGTTTAAACACAGCAGGAGGGCAAAGCTGCTGGCTTCTCTTCATCCTTGCAAATGCCAGGAGGGATTATGCAAACCCCACAGCCACCCAAATCTTATTTAAAGTTATAATCATTGTTCCCATTTAATGACTTTTGCCTGCTTTCACTCAAATATTGCTGCATCTTGTTTTCTGCCAGTTTGGACCCACTGGGAGTCGTCAATTCATAATTGTAGATAAACCCTTTTAAAAAAGAAAATGCTACCTTCAGAGAAAAAAGCAAACATCAAGTGACATCTAGTGGATGTCTGGAAGTTATTTCCTAAGGCAGTATTCTCAACAATATATTGTCTTAACATTGCTTATAATTTTTGTTTCTCAGGTGAAAGCCTCTGTCTTAAGACAGAAGGACAAGTTATCAGATAGGAAAGTGGCCATTATCTTTTCTCGAAGAAAAAAAAAAATTCTCTTTTCGTTAGCATATGAATAGCAATTCTCCAGATAAACCATCCAGGAAGTAACTCAGCTGTAACTCACACCATAGAGTGTGCAAGAAAAGAACTCGTGGTATATCCAACATTGGACAATTATTTGCGCGATTATCAACTGTGTAGATGGTTCTTAAGAGAAGGTGACATTTCAGGTCCCCAATTCCTCTGTTTATCTATGAACCTAAAGAGCATTATTAATTTGACAAATCTGTATTTAGTCTAACTACGGTTCCCCATTTTTCTTCCCCACCACCCCCTGTGGGAGAACTGTGCAGGTATCTAGATCCATTTTCCATAAACGAGTAACATTTGCTTGTTCTTTGCAAATTATTAAAGAACAGTGACTTAACCAAGAGAGCAGCTGAAAACTTAATTGGGATTGGGATTGCTTAACAACTCCTCCGCAGCGATGTCATGTGTCCGAAAGGCGTCGTGGAGAATACGTGCCTTGCGTTGGCTCTCTATAGACTGCATTTGTTAAAGAGACAGAAAGGGAAATTATAGGGGAATGAAAAGATGGTGTCTAAATTTAGTATTTTCTTTCCTTTCAAGGAAAGGAAACTTGGAATATGCAACTGTAACCCAAAAGCCAGCTGTCCAGCTGTCCCCAAGACTTGCAGCCTTTTAGAGTCACTCTTCATTTTAAATAATCACACACACACACACACACACACACACACACACACACAGTGCTACATGAAGACCTCCTCTGACTTCCTGTAGAAAATCTAGCATTCCTCCTTCCCTTCCATTCCCCCAGTCATTTAAGGAATTCTTGAGAGTTCTGCATTTTTTTGAGAGTTCCACTCACTGTTAATCTCAGCTCTGCATCAGCCTCCAGAGCACTGTCTCGTTCTTCACCTACTCTGGCCCAGATGCCAACTTTTTGGCTTTCTGTCTTCCTACGAAGCCCCATTGACACTAAAGCTGTGTGTGCGGTCGACTCCATGGAAGCTGGGGTAAGAGGGGGGAAGCTGCAGCCCAGATGGCTCCGCAGACAGATGAACGGACTCTGTGCAGTGATACAATGTCTGGGATTTGTTTCAAAATAATTCACTGGGGTTGGGGATGGGGGAGTAGGTGGGGTTACAGAAGAAACAAAATCAGCTATGGGTTGAGAGTGTTGAAGCTGAGTGATGACTGCATGAGGTTCATGCATTCTACTTTTGTATCTGATGGTAATTTGCATAATAATATGTAAAAGAACGAGTTCCCTGGCGATCCTCCATGCAAGAAGTTTCTGCCTGGCTATGGTCCCTTCTCCCATAAGCCTCTGGTGCATTTTGGGGCCCCCTCCCATCTGAGTCTGCCTCTCCTCCTTCTCGGGCTGCCCAAGCAAGCTTTGAGCTCCAGGACCCACTCTAATTCTTAGGGAGCCCATCAGAACAGCTTGCCGACTCCCTAAAAATAAAGAAACCAGGTTTCTTTGCCCTCAGAGGAATTCTGCCCTGGCTTTATGACATACCCAGCTCAGGTAAAAGTGATGCAACTAGCATGCTACCTGGAGTATATAGCGTTCTAAAAGGTTAGTTCCCTTCCTCCTCTGATTTCTATTCTAGTTGAGGTTCTCACGGTTGATTCAAACAAAAGTTGACACAGATAATTGTACCAGGACAAAGCAGTTTAAAAGATAATCCATGCCTACAAGTAAGTCTTGGAGAGAAAGCACAGGTAAAATGTGGCAACTGAGTGATTCTTTCTCTTCTAACCAAAAGATGTTCAGTGTAGACATCGCGTCACATGTAAATAGAGCTATCTTTAAGAAACAAACAATACAGGTCTCTCCGCCCGCTCAGCTATACTGCAGTAGCCAAGGGCCATGCGGCTATCCCAGCAGGCTCAGCAGAGGTGCTCTGCAAGCCCAAGAAATCTAAACACACCCACCCGTCCATGAACTTGGTGGGAGGGGAGAGAGGCACACTGACCAAGAGCCCATGTAATTATCCAGTTTCTCTTCCATCTTAATCAGCATCAACTGGCCACCAGCTCCTTTCACTTAACGTGGTTAACTTTAGCCTAGAAAATTCAGGCTTTGCTTTGTGCGGTTCTGAAGTCACCTGAGATTAATGTTCAAGCCTCCTCCCCCACCCCATAAGGCATGCTTATGAAGAGAGGAAAAGAGGTTAATGTAAGGAAGAAGAGTTTTCACTTCAACATGCATGTGCAGGCAGAATAAGAGAATTCACTCTGATGATGATGCTAATAATAAGAAGGTAGAAACTGTCTGTTGTGCCTGAGAGAGAGGAAAGGGGTTCAGAAGTATGGGCGTGATGGGGGGGGCGGGGGAGAAGTAGCTAGGACTTCTGCAGCCACTTGCCAAACGCCTCTGAGCGAGGGATTTGGGAAAGTGAACGTGTTCCCAGCAGTATGTGCCATTGTCCCCAAACACGTGGGAGACGATGTCAGCACTTACTTCTGGCACTAAATTGAAAAAACACTTCCTCTCTTTCTGCCAGCCCCATTTTTTCTCCCACTCACCCCCGGAGTTTGACACAGTTTCCAGTCCAAGGAGACCCAGCAATGATTCCAAGGAGACTGGCTAACATATTCCAGTGAAAGAGCTGGCGGACCGCGTGAGACGGGCACGGGGATCAGTTTAGGCTGAAATGAATTAGGAAACGTTTGCAAGTTACCCTTTGAAGTTTTTATTGCCTTATCATCAAACAGCTTCTCTTCTTTGGCTGTATATTGATTTTTCTGACTGAAAGAGCGTTTCATCTCTTCTGTGATAATCAAACACAGCCTCAGTTCAATGGGCACCTTCTTTTTTCTGAACTGTATTATATTCCACATATCATGGAATTATCCTCTGCTCCCCCCATCAGACAGGGGACCTCAGAGAGCACCGGTCTTCTTCCGGTATTATTTTTCCTATCATTCCCAACAATATAACGCTTCCATTCCAAACATATAGCTGCAGGGGATTATTATCATTATTTGTCTTTGTTCTAGTCAAAGTTTATTTTATGCGAGCTTCCTGTCGTTTGTCCTGAGCTAGGCTACTATTTGTCAAAATATCACCTCTGAAATTGCCTGCTTCTCTAAGATGCCAGAGCAAAAATATTTCATGTCAACCAGAAGTTAAGCCCTTATTAATCTTACAGAGGTTTCAAAATGGAACACACTTGAGATTTCATTTCCCTCTAAGTATAATGCCCTTTCTAATACTCAGAGTGAATGGGCTTACAGAAGACCATTTTGTCACAGTATTTCCCTTTTAGCCCCTGGCATGCTAGAAAATAGTCACAAAGTTTCTTTCTTTCCTAGGAACATGCACCTATTGGTTTAGTGTTTATACCTGAGGGGAAAGGTGGATTAAACTCTTTCCTGAGTGGAGAAGGAGTATTAGATCCGGAGTCAGGAACTTTGGTGTCTAGTCCTACAACTGCTGGTTTGGCTGGTTTCATAACCCCAAGCACATTTTAGCCTCCCTTAGCCTCAGGTAGTTCATCTGTAATCTAACAGTGTCTCAAGTCTTAGAAAGTTTCATTCTTGACCTTGTTTTTGTAGTTTCTCAGTGCTGTTTCTATCCATCCTTCCTTTGCCGTCCTCTGTGCTTACTGTCCTAGCGATGGTCTCTTAACCTCATTGTCACAGACATTAGATTAATATCAATCTTCCGGAGACTCAGCTCTGGGGACGTTACTCTTTGCCTCAACCCTTCCATGGCTGGCCACTGCTTCCCCGGCACACAGGACCCTCCAGAGTGGACCAGCAACCCACCTTTCCGGCACAGCTATCAGCAATTCCTACACGTCCTTTGTACTCCAGTCTGTTTGCATTTTGGTTTTGCTGTTTTGCTGACTGTTCCTCATGCCTTCTTTGTATTTTGAAGGCACGTCACATATTGCAATGATTTCCGTATATGTCTTACTTCCCTTCCTAGATGGTAACCTTCCTGAGGATAATTGCTACCATTTATTGACCAAATAGTCTTTGCTGTGGACTGTGTGAGATACTCTACACCCATCATTTCTAGATTTTTCTAATCACATAAGGTGGATATTATTATCTTTATTTTTCATATTTTGAAGACAGAGACTCAGAAGCAGTTAAATGTCCTTAAATTCATACAACTAGCATGTGACAGCTCCCGTCTAGAGAGTATTTATCTAGAAAAACACTAAATTGAATGAACCATGATGCTGGCACTTGCCCAGCACACAGATACTAGGCAAATACTGTATAAGCATGAATGAATGAATGATTTTATGCTTTAAATACAGCCCCTTCACTTTAGATAACTGCCACCAGGTGGCAGTAGTTTCCCACAGCCATACTGCCTGCACGCCAAAGCCACTAAATGCAATAGGAGAGCCCGAAGGGACCCTGCGGATTACCTAATGACTTTCCTTACTTCATGCTAAAAAAATTGACCAGCCATGAGGTTAGTTTTTCAAGATCTTTTAATTGATAAAAGAGCTTAAAACACACCAAAGCTAGCACTTTTCTATTATACCAACTTGTATGTTTTTTTTCTTCAAAACTTGTAGTTTAGTCATAATCTTCCTATATATTTTCAATATTAAAAATTTTCATTAAAATAGTAAATATGATCAAAATTAAACAAAGATGTTTCATCTTAAAATTTTAAGCTTTTTTCCTAAGCAAATGATATAGTTTTCTTGTTTAAAATGTAGAAATACAGATATGCAAAAAGGAAAAAATTACTAACAATTCCAATAGCCAGAGACAATCATTATTTTGCTACTATTCTACCAGAGGTTCCTTTACTCATGTGTTAAATGCACTTCTGAAAATTAGCAAACCAAGACATAATTCAGTAATTTGTTAATCTTAAATTTTCTCTATAATCTTATTTTCATTTTCTTTAAAAGATTTTATTTGACAGAGAGGGAGTGCAAGCACAAGCCGGGAGACTGAGGGAGAGGAAGAAGAAGGCTCCCCGCTGAGCAGGGAGCCAGATGTGGGGCTCCATCCCAGGACCCCAGGACTGTGATNGCAAACCAAGACATAATTCAGTAATTTGTTAATCTTAAATTTTCTCTATAATCTTATTTTCATTTTCTTTAAAAGATTTTATTTGACAGAGAGGGAGTGCAAGCACAAGCCGGGAGACTGAGGGAGAGGAAGAAGAAGGCTCCCCGCTGAGCAGGGAGCCAGATGTGGGGCTCCATCCCAGGACCCCAGGACTGTGACCTGAGCCGAAGGCAGCCGCTTAACCAACTGAGCCACTGAGGTGCCCCTATAATCTTACTTTCATAAAAAGTTATCAGAAATTTTCCTTAGAAGACCTCTTGGATCTTTTAAAATTTTTCCCAATTTAACTCTGTTTAGCTGCTAGTAAGGGGAGACCATTTATAATTTACTTCTCTTTTTTTCCTTACACTTCTTGAGAGGATTCCCTCAGTGAGAATTCCAATTTCATTTGTTTCCCTTTTCTCATTCTTTTCAGTAAAGAAAAGGCACTGTCAAAACACTGTGTCTATAATCCATCTCCAAAGGGAGAGGTATCTTTGCAGCGAAGGGCATTTTATTTTCACTTTTGATAAGTTATTTCTCCCCACCTCACCTCTCTTCTCAGAATGATGATATAATACTAGAGGGCATGTCTCAGCTAAAAGGATTGGGTCAGTTACATAACATAGTAAATTTTACACTAATGACAGAAGTACGATGGCTTTAAATGCCTGACCAAAGATTACGCTATTATCTTTACTAGAATGATCACATACTTCTTAGCACGGGTTTTGCATTTAAAGCTCTCTCTATATCTAGGGATACTCTCTGAATCTATAAATATTACTACAAATATCATTGAACTTTTGTGCATGATTTCTACCGTTCTCTGTAATCTGCAGTTCTTAAGACTGACAGTTTATCACTGCTACCTTGAGGTACCAGTAGGGAAGATGTGGGGCAGAGAGATGTCTGAGCTCTTGGCTCCCCCTTACAGGGATCACTATTGGAGTTGAAGATGCAGGGAAAAGAAGAAAAAAGAGAAACCAGACTGAGTGAGTTGGGAATGTTTGCGGTTAAGGAGCCCTGATGAGAATGCTCTCTAGACAACTTGGATTCATGATTCCGGTAACCATGCCAGTGTGTCTGAGGCGCATTAAATGCAAACCCCTATATATTCATTCCACAGAACTCCAGGTGCCTACATATCTTAGCCCTCTAGTTTTCCATTGATAAGATGGAAAACAAGTTGGAGGAAATAATTATCTGGTATGTCCTGCCAGGGGGGATGGAGAGGGTCCTTTCGCAGGAGATACTGTGGAAGGAGGGTGCTCTGAAACCCCAATCTTGGGCCTTGGCCTCCCTATCCACCTAAGCCAATTGTTTAAGTACTAGTACGTGCCTTCCTCTGCTGACAGCCGCCCCAGCGAGTTAAGCGATGGAGCAGTGGACGCCTGTAGGTGTCTCCCTGATTATTTCTCCTCTAGGTGTCTCCCTGATTATTTCTCCTCTGAGGTGTCCAGCACCAAGGACAGGGGTGGACAAGGGGCATCATCAGTGAGTGAGGCAGAATTGTCAAGGAAGAAGGCTTCTGCCCAGGAAGTTAGTGAACTGACAGTGTGGTTATTATTCAATTTGCAGTTCATCTGAAGATCATAAGATGCAGTCCTACGTGTGAAAACAAGGCTTGTCTTTGGCCGTCGGTAAAAAACTTTGGTTTCCTTTCTGCTGAGGAAGAACTTGCCCTTATAAATGGACGCTACCAGGTTTCCCTTTTCCTACCAACTGAATCCACCAGCTGGAATCAAGCAAAACTGATGTGAGCTTAGGAACCAAGCAATATTAGCATAGGGTTTTCACCTCCTAGAAACCTGTCCAGACTACTATTTACATGTTCTATTTTAATTATTCACAATCTTGTACACTTTTGTTCTATGCACTTTTCTAAATGTTGTATTTCACAATAAAACAAAAGTAAAAATGGTGTAAAATGTTCAAACTTTGCATAAGTAACATAGAAAATTAGTCTCCATTGTGTCCAACCCAACTGACCAGTAGGATATACCTCTTGCATATGGCATGTTCTTTGCTTTTTTTCATTAAATTCGCTGTCTTAGGGAAGTTCCAGGAATCTGCCTGTATGTCACTGTAAAGAAAAAATTCAGCTAGTTTCCCTCCTTTGTAGGGAAAAACCCAGGTCTCCCCTCCTATGTCTTTCTTCCTTGATTGTGCCCTTTACTACGCACTTTAAACACCTCACTTCTGGTCACTCATTGTGTGGAGGCTTTTCCACACACCAAGCAATTCTCCATAATACCAGCAGGGTGTCCTATAATTTAAGTCAGTTCTGACATGATCTACCCAGAGATAGCATCAGACCCCGCAGGTTAAGGGCTCAGTCTCACAAGACTGCCCGCACCCCCACACACTTCAGATGTGTCACAAGCCCAGGCTGTCACCTGGGCTGACCAACTGGCTACAGCCCAGAGGGTCCAGTGACCCTCTTCTTCAGTTCAATTGGCTAATGTCTCACAGAATTCAGGGAAACACATTCGTTTATCAGTTGATTAAATGACATGACCAAAGATCCCGATGGAAGAGACGAGGAGGGCAAGGTATATGGGAAGGGTTAAAGGGTCACGGAGTTTCCACGCCCTCTTCAAGCTCACCACTCTCCCAGCACCTGCACAACCTGGAAGCTCTCCTAACCTCTTATTTTGGGGGATTTTATGGAGGCCTCATCACATAGGCATGATCCATTACTAATTCCAGTTTTAGACCTTCTCTCCTTTTTGGGGGATGGACTGGAAATTCTAAGCTTCTAATCATGGCTTGGTCTTTCTGGTGACCAGCCCTCACCCAGGAGCCACAGATAGCCACCGAGTCCCCTCATCTGAACAAGACAGACATCACCCCGGAAGTGACAAGGGTTTCAGGAGTTGTGTGTCAGCAGCTGGGGTCAAAGACCAATATTAAAACAAGAGATGCTCCTAGTGCTCTTCTCACTTAGGAAATGACAAGTGAGCTCCGTGCCAGGAACTGGGGGGGGGTAGAGACCAATATGTATTTTCTCTTATAGCCGCCATCTTGCATAGATTAAATGCGCTGATCTTAGTTCCAGGCTCTCGGGTCACATATGACAAACTTAATTCCCTTTCTGAGTCTTTAAAATCAAAGACCTATCAGGCCCCAAGGACCTTCTCCAGCCACTCCTCCCCTTCCAGTCTCCCACACCCAACACTTTTTCTCCAAACAACCCCCTCCTCCCATCTCTCTCTCATGAACATGATTCCAAGTCTCTATCTTTCAGAGTAGCTTCGGATCTGAACAACCTCCCTTGAGTACGGTGCCCAGACGGAAACAGATGCCAGGTACGAGTAAACTAGAGGACTATCATTACCCATCTCTTCCATTTTGTATTCTTTCTACCACTTGGGAGACTGAAGATACTGACCTGAGTTTTAACAGTGGTCATTAACTGAAATGCTAAGCAAGTTACTCAACATCTCTGTGCCTATTTTTATCATCTGTAAAGAGTGTTTTATCTACTCTCCCACAGGTATGCTCCGAGAAAAACAAATAAACAAACAAGCAGTCTGTAGAAGTTAAAGCAGACTTTCAGTAAGTGGAATGAACATTAACAGTGTGATCTAAGCCCAAACCTCTTGGCAGTCCCATCACAACATTTGTTCTTACTCAACTGTTACTATGTACTGGTCAGGGTTCAGACAATAGAATCCACTAGTTTAGCAGAAAGAGATTTATTTAAATTTTATTGACTGCAGAAATAATTTATATCATGACCCAGTATACACACAAACACACAAATATGTAATTCAAACAGTGTTCACAATATTTACCCATCTGACGTGGGTTGTCCTTGGCTGTTTCTCTATTTAATTTTTAAAAATGCACTCGAGGAGTTGATTTCATGACTCAATAATGAATTGCGACCCACAGCTGGAAAATACTACATTGCAGGTTATAACATGGCCTTAAGATTCACTGGGAGGACAGAAGAAACAAATTCTAGCCTGTGCTTCCAGGAACCGGGCAGCTGAGAGCCACCAGCTCCAGAAGCACCCCCATCTGTACGGCCCACACTCACAAAATGACGTCCCGTGAATCTGACAGGCAAAGCCTAAGTGACACCCAAAGCCCTGGTGCAAAGGGGTCTTCGCATACAGCACAAGAAAGCATGCCTGGAAGGTTGCACACGAGGTCCATCAAGTCAATGCACAGACTCAGCCTCCCCCCACCCCACCACCACCATCTGCAAGGGCATGCTGCTCACACAGAGTAACTCAAAAGTAGCTGGGATGAACAAATCCAGCGGCCTCAACACACATCATTACATACTTTATCCCTACTAAATTGCCTATATTCTTGACCATGGCCTATTATTGCTATTCTAGTGAGGAAAAATCAGACAACTTGTACAATTTATTTGATGGAATGAAATCAGAGGAACAAACCATCTGCAAATACCCAGGTTACAACTCCTTTCACAAACACAGCTCTACCCAGCCAACCTGGGGCCTGATTAAAAAATAATAATAGGGGTGCCTGGGTGGCTCAGTCGGTTAAACATCCAACTCTTGATTTTGGCTCGGGTCATGATCTCAGGGTCGTCAAGCCTGGTGTTGGCTCTAGGCTGAGCATGGAACCCGATTAAGATTCTCTCTCCCTCTCCCCAACCCCTCCCAAAATAATAGTAATTAAAAAAATAACCTGAGGATTCTCTTCTTCCCAATGTCACTAAGAATCAATCTAAGATCAAAAACATTTTTTTTTAAAGATTTTATTTATTTGACAGAGAGAGAGAGAGAACACAAGCAGGGAAGTGGCAGGCAGAGGAAGGGGAGAAGCAGGCTCCCCGTTGAGCAAGGAGCCTAACTCAGGGCTCCATCCCAGGACCCTGGGATCATGACCTGAGCCGAAGGCAGACGCTTAACCGGCTGAGCCATCCAGGTGCCTCGAGATCAAAAACATTTTTGAAAGCAATAAAGAGAAGGGATGAACAAGGAGTAACTTCAACTTCTTTTTATTATCTTTTTAGTTCACTTCATACAATAATTTCTGTCTGTGAAAGAATTCAGGTTTGTTGAATGAAAGGCACTGGTTATGATTCACAAAGCAATTAAATAAGCTGAAGAGGAAACAGTGAATTAAATAATACAGGGTTTATTGGATCTGTAATCGATATACATCTAATTAAAAAAATAAAGTTTGTATTAGATCACCACACAGATTTATACAACAATCAGATGTGTAAAAACATAAGCATGTAAGGTTTTATGGGACCCCCAAGAGAAGTATCTTTTCCTCAACCCTAAGAGAACTAAACAGTTTTAGAAGCTAAAGCTATTACATTTACAGACATGCAAAACACCAAAACACTTTAAGCAAAAACTTTATTTTAAAGAAAAAGTCTGTTTTCTCATTTTCTATTCTTGACATAACTTAATTCTTCCCAGTGGAACCAAAACCTCCTGAACCCCTTTCAGTGTCATCTAAAACCTGAAAAGACATAAAGGTGGTTGCAGGGAGTTAATTTTAGTTCTCTTTCGGTTCTCTCTAGCTCCTAACCTGTAAGACTTTTATTCTTGCCATACCATCTTTTCAAAGATGACATTACAAAAAGAAAATTAAGTTTTTAAAAAGCTCCACAAAATATTGGGAAATTTTCAAAAAAGCTAAAAGAAATAGAATTTCAGGGTATACTTAAATGGTTTATTACCCAAAGTAATGCCATATAATAGCTAAGAAAAACATTTCACGAAATTCTAAAACTAAGCTTTTAATTTTGCTTTAAACAGGACTATTATATGTGCTACTATTTAGTTACAAATAGCATAGGAAACCCCTGAAATTGTATTTTGCCCTTCACTGAAGATGTTACATCATTTATTCCTTGCTCTGCTTTTATGATACTTACCTGAACTTCCTCTATTTCTGGATAAAAAATCCGTTCACAAATGAGCTGTGCGATCCGATCACCCTTTTTGACTTGAAAGGAAGTAAGAGTTTATTATTGATATTTTATTGATGCATTCTCTATATCTTGCCTGTATAGTGAGAATTAGGGGGAGCATGTGTGATCCAGATACTCAGAACTCAGAAAACTCACGCATTTATGTGATTATATGCATTTAACGTACCTTCAAACTTTTCTTTGCCAAAATTAAACAGTACGACCCCCACATTTCCTCTATAATCTTCATCTATGACGCCAGCTAAGGAAAAGAAGAATAACATGAGCGTGGTTTATGCTACCAAAACACTGAGGGTGTAGGATTACCTCAAAATCATTCTTATGTAGCTCCGAGGTTTTAATCCTCACAAACGAGTAAGTGAATCTTGCTCTGGAACTAGGTAAAGTCTGAAAACTAAGAAATGAGTCTTACTAAAATGCAAATACATAGAATTTATAGAATGGCCCTAATTTTCCCACCTGTCACCCTTACAGATGGTTCCCATTTCCTATTCTAAACTGGGAATAGGTATTTAGCATCTCAGATGGGTCATCCTCACTCCCAAACTACTGTTCATCTGCGGCACACCTGCTAAAAAGACTAGAAGAAAATTACGACTGGTGTTTTAAAGGCTTTTCCTGGTAGCGGCTTCCCACTAATATCCAGACTGAAATATGACTGAGTCATAAATAAGAATGTCCAACAGCCTGAAGATCTGCAATGGAGTAAGTCGGTGCTGACATTGTTAAGCCTCAGTCAGCTAATATCAGAACATTCATTTTATAACAAAAATGGAAGTGAATCCTTCCATTCATATTCCACCTCCCCTTAATGGTGAGCCACCATCCCTTCTTAGAGCCTGAGCTCTCTGAAGACGTTAGCACATCAGCTTAGTAATGAGTACACTTTTCCATAACACCATGTGTAATCAGGACCTGTTTGAGATTATGAACACAGGGGCAACAAATCTTTGCAGGAGAGGACTTGAGCCAGGGCCCTGCCTTGGCCCAGAGAGGTACATTTACCAGGCTTGTTAGCATTTAACTTTGAGCCAAGAACTTAAAATGTTTCCATAAACGTAAGCACAGATAATGCAGGTGTAGCAGGCCTTCCCATTTCCTCTTTCAATAGTGAGACATAATTCACAACTCAGCAGTTTTTAGCATATTCAGAACAGTGCAACCATCACCACAATCAGTTTGGGAGACCATTTTCATTACCCCAAAACAAAATCCCCTACCTATTAGGAGTCACTTCTCTTCCTCCTCATCCTCCCCACTGCCAATTTCCTTTTATACTCTTATTAAAGGAAAAAAAGGGGGCGCCTGGACATCTCAGTTGTTGGGTGTCTGCCTTCCACTCAGGTCATGATCCCAGTGTCCTGGGATTGAGCCCCACATTGGGCTCCCTGCTCAGTGGGAAGCCTGCTTCTCCCTCTTCCACTCCCTCTGCTTGTGTTCCCTCTCTCGCTGTGTCTCTCTGTCAAATAAATAAAATCTTAAAAAAAAAGAACAAAGAAAGAAAAGAAAAATAATCAGGAATGTAGATCAATGGGTATTAAGGCTGGCTGACCAGACTCATAATTATTTGAAGGTCAACTGAAAAAAAAATTTTTTTTTTTTTTTAAAGAACAAAAGTAAGCATTCCCTTTCAATTTTCTTATAGGAGGGGAAAAAACAGCATGGGAAAAAATACTCAGAAAAACCAACCTTTTAGATTTCTCCAGTGGATTATAGTATAAGTTTAAATGATTCCCTGTGCTTTATGAATAATTTACTGGGGATAAATGAAATCGAACTGAAGCCTTCTTAAAGGTTCCTGACACAACACTTTTAAGAGTTTGAATTAAAGATAAGTAATTTTTTAAAATACTTTTTTATTTTATTTGATTCACTTATTTGTCAGAGAGAGAGAGAGAGAGCGAGCACAAGCAGGGGAAGAAGCAGGCAGAGGGAGCAGCAGGCTCCCCGATGAATAAGGAGCCCCATGTGGGGACTTGATCCCCCTGGGATCATGACCTGAGGCAACAGCTGCCACCCAGGTGTCCCAAAGATAAGTAATTTTTAACTATGAGGAGGAGGGGGTAGGTAAGTAGCAGAAAGGCAGGAGAGGTAGTTCATATCATGTCTAGACTGAAGGAAACAGTCTTTTCTTTTCTAGCTGCACAGAAACAAAACCTTGACCAATTCAAAGAATCCTGAAGCCTGGCGTCTTTCCCCACTGCCACTTGACCATTAAATTAGTCCTTAATGTGTAATTGGTAGAACGATGGGACCAGCTGTTTTCTGTATTATCTATACGCAGAAAGTTCTGGCTGTAGAACAACCTGGATGGGATTCAGTGGAGAAACCCCTGCGGAGAACATGCTATTCCCTGCTGGAACAAATGACCCCAGAAGACCAAGGAATCTCCGAGCTGGAGATCTCAAGTGCAGGCTAGTACTCATCTGTCTGGAGGGGTTCAATGAAGACAATGTGGAACAACTTCTGAACTCTTAGTTTCTACTTTATAAGAAAAATCTTAGATTATCCAGATAGTACGCATACATATAAAATAAAACTAATGATGTTCCCCTACCTTCCCTCGGGTAGCCAATGTTACAATAATAGATTTTACATATTACTTTCTTGTACATTAGTCAGATGTCAGATGTCCTTGTATTTTAGCGATTTTTAGTCTCATCAGAAAGTTTCCAAAAGGCACTTTCCTGATCAAAGGGTGTGTACGTTTAAAATTTTAATCGGTATTTCTAGATTACCTTGCAAAAAAGGTGTAGCAATTCCAAATTAAATCATTGATATTTAAGAATGCCCATTCCCAAAGTCCTTGCCAGTACCAAATGACAGCAATCTTTTTTTAAGAAGATTTATTTATTTGAGAGAAAGTGCGTGTGTGAATGGGGGGGAGGGGCAAGGGGAGAGGGAGAGAGAATCTCAAGCAGACTCTGTGCTGAGCATGGAGCCAGGAGCCTGACACAGGCCTGATCTCACAACCTGAGCTGAAACCAGGAGTCTGACACTTAACCAACTAGGCCACCCAGATGGCAGCAATTACGAAAAAAAATTCTGGCCACTGTGATGAGTGAAAAATGGTATCTCATGACTTTACTTTGCATTTCCCTGATGACTAATGAGGTGAGAATGTTTTTCCTGTGTGTTTGTTGCACATTTGTATGGCCTCTTCTGTATTTTATTTATGATTCGTTATTCCCTTATTACACAATTTCCCCTATCAGTTTGGGTATTTAAATCTTTTACCTATGACCTGCAAGTATTTATATTTTTACTTTATGGTATCTTCTCCCATACAAAAACAATCTCTTTTGGAAAGACCTTTGCTATATATCTACAAAGTAGCCCCATCAAACTCAAGTGGTTGGGTGTCTTGAATTCTGTAAAGCCAGATATCTACCAAAATTTTATGCTTGGCACATAGAGATATGAAAGTCCTTTTAACTAACTAACTAAAAGAAATGAATCTGTTTGAAGTCAATTAAAATGTATGGCAGGAAAAAAAAAGTGCCCTCAATAATATTTTTTTTTAAGCACAGATGCCAACAGTATGAAAAATCCAATTGTTCCAAGTTTATTTATTACTCAAAGCCAATCTGACCTTCAAGAAAAACCGAAGACATTCTTTTTCTACATAAGAAACATAAGCATCAGGGATATTTCTCTTCATGAGAAAGCAGAAAGTATTTTGAAGTTATCACTGGAAAAATCATACATTGGAACTGGCAGAGTAATTAACTGACTTCAGGCAAAAGTTTTACTGTGTCAAGACTTTGGCATGTCATTTGTTGGAAACCTTCTTTAGTGAAAACTATCCACACCTACCAGATGTGAATTCTGAACAGAATCCTGCATACTCAACTTTTCCCTTTGACCCTTATTTACAGCCTGGGATTTCTAACAACATCTCTCTTCTCAAGTAAAAACTGTGGCCAACTATGATAAACGTGTGCCTAAGAGACATTTTTAAGATACTCTGCATCCAAGAACACACCACAATGTGCTTTTATGAATAATACCACACCAACCACCAGGCAAACTAACTTTCCATTTCTTTTACATGAATGTTTTTCAGAAGGTTGCTTTAAACAGAGCAAAAATTAGTTACAAAGTCGGGGGGGGAAAGTTGGCACATTTAAAAAAAAAAATCTATGAATTCTCTGCGGGACAAGAAATAAAACTTACAGGGTCTAATATGTGCCAAGCAGTGTGAGACACTTTGCATATATTATCGATCAATCCTCCTATCCTTGTGAGGCAGGCACACTAATTTTCCTCTCACGGAAGAACAAACTGAGGCTCAGAAAGTACCAACTAGCCAATTAATGACAAAGCTGGGATCCAAGTCTAGTTGTTACTCCAAAGCCCACGTTCCTTTCACAACCCTTTGAAATTTCCTTAAAAATATATGCAATCTTTTATATCCTGAAGTTACAGTCCTAAATTACCATACTTGACGTTATGAAAGTATTTTTGAAAAGCAAGCATAACTGAGTCCAGGCAATTCTCAAGCCAAGCAGGCTGTTCTACCCTGCTGTGTCAAACCTGGCTCCTCTTCAGTCCTTAAGAAAGGACTGCCTTGGGGATCCTGTCTTGCCCCACAGCACCACCTAGTGACACCGAGGGGAGACCGAGGGCAGGCCAGAGACAAGCCCCAGACATGCCTCATTCCGTACTTAATGCCTGCAGTGCCAGTTAACAGCGAGCGAACGCAGGACAGCACCTGGTTGGTACAGGGATGGAGTGAGGGAATACCCAGCATTTAACTGCAGTGTAAAGAACAGAGGGACTGGAATCACGGATGAAGATTCCATGGTTTACATGTGAGCTAGGGCTTATCTCTGAGCCAGTTCTTCATCTGTTAAAAAGTGGCTTTGTAAAAATACAGTGATTTGGAAAATCTAGCATACCCATGAACTGGAGGGCCAAGATACCTAATTAGGTGAAGCATTCTGCTAAGATGGGAATAAAAATCAGAACAAAGGTCAGTGAGGTCTGTACTCCAGAAAGGAGGAGATGCAACACAAGAGAACCATACCAGAAACGTGAGAATTTCCTTATGAAGGTGGTTAGGGAGCCAATAGCAAGAGGGCCAGCAGCAATGGGGCTCTTCATGAAGGGGGCTCCACAATGAAGTTGCTGACTTTGGGAGATGTGAGTAAGACTTTTATCATAAGGGAAACAGGAGTCGCTGAGTACTTATTTGACAAAAATGTAGATAAGTAAGAAGAGAAAACACTGCTTCCCTAGGGAGAATCTCTCTTTATATTTTGCCAAATGTGGATGGCTCTCTTACACAAAAATTCTTACAAGACTGACCTACATTTTCTGTAACCTTTGCCTTAAATAATTTGTTAATAGTTATTACTTATTTAAGCAAAACATACTTGCTTAAAAAAATGACATAAAAGGGCGCCTGGGTGGCTCAGTGGGTTAAAGCCTCTGCTTTCGGCCCAGGTCATGATCTCAGGGTCCTGGGATCGAGGCCCGCATCGGGCTCTCTGCTTGGCGGGGAGCCTGCTTCCCCCCCTCTCTCTCTGCCTGCCTCTCTGCCTCCTTGTGATCTCTCTCCTGCTGTGAAATAAATAAATAAAAACCTTAAAAAAAAAAAAAATGACATAAAAGCTTTTCCGACCCTTACAAACTACCTTTCTTCTAAGAATAGAGTCATTTTTGGACTAAATGCAGATTATCACTAAGCCAAGACAAAAATCCTATCTATCTGATAATGTCTAGTTAGCCTATCAGTAAAATAACATGCATTTCACATGGTCATTTTAAAATTAGACATAATCAAATAGTATTTGAAACTGTATCATGATTGTCTATTATTTCAGAGGTGGAAATTTCTGAAGAAGCAAAACAACAAAAATCATCTCCTTTTCTTGAATCTGTTATTTGATTACTACCTCTTAAGCAAAGGCAAAGTAAACATATACACATATTTACAGAATAAAAATGTAAACATATTACCTCCTACATCGATGAAGTGTTTTGCAGCCAAGCCAGAACGGGGAGCTAAAAAATTAAAAAAAAAAAAAAAAGAAGTGGGCTCCTTTGCAGGGGGAAATGCAATACTGGATGTAATTTACACAATTTCAGCATGCCACTCTCATCTCCTAGGACATGTACCTCTTCACCTTAACTTTACCAGATGGTTCTGGATCTAAGAATCTATTTATTATACTGTTTTTTAAAGTAGGAAAGAACAATGTAGGAAAACTCGACAAAGTTTAATTCAAAAGCAGCTTAAACCACTCCCACACGACTTCAGTCCATTGAGGATTCACGATGGCCTGGCAGTTAACCTTTGGGGTAGACTGAGAGGTGAGCAAGTGGGGACAACCTCAGCCAACGCTTTCAAGCAGTCTGGCCACATAGGGAGGACTGTAGCTGGCAGTGAACAGGACTGAGGAAGAAGACTTTTGTTTTAAGATGGGAGATCTGAGCATGATGCAGTCTAGATGGGAAGAGGGTGGAGAGAGACAGGCATAAACTTAACCAATGAGTAGCAGAGCTTAGAACTTGAGAATCTTACTCATAATTCAAATGCCAAATAATGTGTCGTCTGCATAAACAAATGAACCAGATTAAGATAATAGGCCTGCTATCAGTCAAGCACATAGTCAAAAACTAAACCTGAAAAATACAATTCCAGTGTGTTTTTTATTCTTAAAATGAAAACATAAACAAGAGAACTTTATACCTTATACTTGCTGACTTGAGCATCAGGCCTCTTGTTAATTATTCTGGCTTCTAGTTATCTATTCCAGAATAACTTAAATCAGGTACTTTGTCAATAAATGCTGCTGCTTCCTGCTTTTCCTTTTATTTTAATTCCATCTCCTGATCTCCTCCCCTCAAAATATTCTCAAAATGCAGCCAAATGCTGCCAAAAGGACATGAAGAAAGAGCCCATCTCATTTTTCTTTGAAAGGCAGAAGTACCAGCAGTTCTCACACTCATGGCTAACAAGACAGTGGTGGTCTAGCCCTTCCCCACCACACTTCCATTCGTTCCTTCACGATTACTCTGAAGTTAGAAAGTGATCATGCAGTTGAATGTTTCGAACTCTCTCCAGCTGCCCGGCTCTTCATTTTGTCATAGGTCCTCCCACTGTAAGGGGTTCATTCCCCTCTAGTGCCCTGAAGGGTATCCCTGACCCCAACAGACCCCACAGGAGGACACCCAAAAGGGGAAAGGCTAATGGTCTGATGGACCTGGGTGAAGAGGAGCCCGAGTTTTACTCTCAGGATAAAAGGTGCTGTGTGCCATTAGCCCAAGCCTGCCTCTATTTTCTTATATAACAAACATTAGCCATTCTCATCATCATATTCCCAAAGACATCTAACCTCAAATGCAGTCTGATCCTTGAAAGGGGAGCTCCGTTAAAAATCATCTGTGTTTTCAGTTGCTCAGTGAGGAGTTGAGAGAAAAACTCCTGGGCCAATCGGCTTCCTAAGAGCTCCAGGAATCAGAAAAAAAAGGGGGGAGGGCTGGAGGGGGAGATAGGGGTATGTGTGTGTGCAAAAAACAGATATGTAATTGAAATGTAATTTTCAAACAGCTGTATCTGCCATCACAGTTGGCAGTTCCTTATTTTAGGACCCATGTCAAACAATACCCCTTCCCTCATTTACACCCTAAATGAAGCAAAGATGAAGGAACAGATCATAAAGGAAGAGACTGACAAATAGTTACCATGTCTTAAACCACTTACCTACTCTTCCATAGCACCCAGAAGGAAGAGCTACCTGAATGTCCGTTTTCACAAGGGCCTTCTCCATAGGTGGTAGTGTATAATCATAGGCACTAGGAAAATAATGAAAGAAAATAACCAGTATTTATGCATAAAATTGTTTTTCTATTTTCTTCTTTGTGACTAAATATATCGAATTGCTTTAAACACATCTCATAAAATAATCACAAAATAATTCATGCAATCTTAAATTTCAATAACCCAACTAAGAGTTCAGTACTCTAAGCTTCCAATTCAGATTAAAAAAAAAAGTTTAGGGGTGCCTTGCTGGCTTAGTCGGTGGAGTGTGTAACTCTTTCTTTCCTTTTTTTTTTTTTAAAAAAAAAAAAAGAGAGGGACAGAGAAAGAAGAGAGGGTGGAAGGGGGAGAAGGGAAAGAGAGAGAATCAACACAGGGCTCGATTTCACGACCCTGAGATCACAATCTGAGCTGAAATCAAGAGTCAGATGCTTAACCAACTGAGCCACCCAGGCGCTCCAAGTGTGCAGCTCTTGATCTCGGTGCTGTGAGTTGGAGCCCCACGCTGGGTGTAGACATCACTTAAAAATAAAAATTTATATGAAGAAGGTAGTGGTAGACGTTTCCTTTTAGTCCATTATTAAAATGGTGCTACCTTTAGATATAGTCATTCTGGTGAATTTTTTTGGTTTAAGAGGTTATCAACATGTAATCTTGTTCTCCCCGGAACAAAATTTTGTTGGGAAATTGAAGTGCATGGTAGCAGGCGGCGGCAGAAAGGCAGACTTTTAAAAGATGCATTGCTTCACTAACATAATATAGAAAGAGGAGGAGAAAGAAAAAACCAAGGGGAGATGTGCAAAGATGGTGGCAGGTAAGATCCTAAACTCACCCACTCCCACAGACACACCAAACCTACAGCTACGTGTGGATCATTTCCCTTGGAAAAAGAACCAAGAAAGAAGGGCAAATACTTGCTAATAATAGCTAACATTTACTAAGCGCTTACTCTGTGCCACGTACAGTCCTAAATGCTTTATATAACTCATTTTATTCTCATAACAATCTTCTAATGATTAGGGAAGATATGCAGAGGTAAGGGGAAAATGGGTGGACAACATGGGGTAAGGGGGAGTAGAGTTGTGTTGTACATGTTCTGCTGGTCTCGGCAGTTAACCAAGCTTACCAAGCCGATACCACGAACCTCACTGGCTGGGGGACAGAGCTGATCACTGTGAAGAGGCCCTGGAGAAGGACACTGCTGAGGACCCGATTCTCGAAGGTCCACCCAGCAAATGCTGCTACTGTTGCTATGACTGTACTCCTATACTTGTATGATTTAGACCAGTAGTTCTCACATTAGAATTACCTGGCATGCTTTAAAATAAATCCTAAGGATGTGGTCATGTGGTAAACACCCATTCCCTCCAGTATCACTGTTCACCTACCTTAATGGCTTCAATGACCTGGACCCAGTAGTTTAGGGGGAGAAACACTAAACTAAGGGTCAAAAATTTTACTCCATCAAACCCTGGGGCAATCAATTCAGCTCTTTACAAACACCCTCACCTGTAAAAAGGTTAGTAACATTTATCTACTTCGGGATTGTTGTGAGGATTAAATAAAAGTCGCACACGTAACGTTTTTAGTAGAGGTAAAAAGCGCTGAACCAGTGTAAGGGTAGAGGCATTACTGACATTCCCAACGCCTTTCATATTCGTACTGACATTCCCAGTCCTTGGAACGAACTTAAACAGGGACATATATAGATAAATGTCACAATTCCCTTAAGGCAGAAGCACCCTTCCTTCATCCTCTATTTCCACACTCAGCACCTAGACTTTCCCCGTTGGCTTTTCTTTCTAGTGTGCACTGCAGCACCCTCAGGCCACGCTCTGAAGCCAAGGTGGGCCGTATTCATCTCCGTCTTCCACTTGGAAAGGGTACAATAAATGTTGAAAAACAAATAACGCCTTAGTGGACATTTATACGTAGTTACCATTCTGCACGCTTCTGTCAAATCCTTACTGAACCTATGCTAAAGGGAGAAAGCTAAAATGTTCAATACTAGAAAAAGACAGAAATCCTTACATATATGCAAAAGGGTTCATTTCTGTCATCTTTCAGGTGAAGTTTCAAGCTGTGGCAACAGATGGCAAGACCATAAGCGAACAGGCCCGAGAGCCCTGGACCTCCTCCGCGCGGCGCCGGGATGGCGCGGGCAGAAGGCGGCCGGAAGTCCCCGCTCACCTGTACAAGTCGTAGCCCGCAGCCCGCGCCGACCCCTTGGTCGGGGCCGTGGCGTGCTCTGAGAGCCGGACAAAGCGAAGCCGCATGCTGTCCTCCGCAGGCCGGGGCCGCTTGCTGGGGGAGATGGCGGGGGTCGCTTCAGAGCACGGCATGGCAGAAGAGAACGAGAGACAAGACAGCAGCAGAGAGAACAAATGGACACACAATAAGCGCGCCCGCCAGGATTTAAATCTCCCGCCAGCAACTTCCCGCCCCGCCCCCCGCCCCGGACGAGCCCACAATTCTGGCTGAGAGGGGAAGCCTGGCTCAAATGTGGGGTGGGAAGCCCCTCTGGGGAAGCGGATTTGGGATAGGAAACTACTGCGCCTTCTCAAGCTTTCCCGGCTCAGGGTACAGTGCCAACCCGTGCCGAACAACTACGGGCGCCTCCCGTTCACACAACAGAAAGCAACCACTTCCCCCATGACGGGCCCTAATGGACTCGCGCGCGCGACCAGGGGCGCGCGCCCCTCCAGAGCCCACCCCGCCCAGAGCCCGAGGGCTTCCTGGTCCCGGGCGCCCGCCGCCTCCTCCCCCTCCTCTCCGCGCGGCCGCGGGGAGGGCCGGCCGGGCGCCCAGCCTCCCCACACGCCCTACAAGGCGTGTCCTTCCAGCCCGGGCCCCGACATTACTGGCGCCGCGGCAGCCCCGGCTCCGGCTGCGGGTGCTGGACAGTGGCCGGAAGGGAAGCCCCGCGGCTTCAGCTCTCGGCCCCGCGCTGCGCGCGTCTTTCAAAACTGAGCGGAGCAAGGAAGTCAGGAAATGGTGGCCGTGCGCGGGGCGAGGGCAGAGAGGAACCATCCCCCCCGGGTTTGGGCGCTGGTCGGCCCGTCCGCTCCCGCAGGCGCGCGTTGCGTCTACATCCTTAGGACGCGTCCGGGTTAAGATGACCTCGGAAGCAGTAACCGCCGCCGTCTGACGGGGAGCGCACGGAGGCGGCGCGTCCGCCGCCGTCGGGCTGGCGCGGGCCCTGGGCCCCCAGGAACGGCGTCTCTGCCTCCCTCCTTCGACCCGCATCGTTTTTGTGGCCCCTGTTTTCCAGGACCCGCCTCGAGGTTCAGAAGCTGGCCCCTGCGCGCTGCCGAGTTACCTGTGGCGGCGGCGCTCGCGGCCATGGCTCCTCGCGCTCTAATCTTCAGGGAACCGCACAGCAACGGAACCGCGTCGCGATGCCCGTGACAGTCGCCGCGCTCAGTGATGCGTCCTAGGCTGTGGGCAAGGCAGCGTGTCCCCTTTCCTAACAGCACCTGCACTACACGGCGTGTTGTCTACCCTCAAAGGAGGGCGAGGGCATGGTCTCAGGATGATCCCAACGACAACTCAGTTGCTAGCGCTGCCGCGCTGTTTCATTTGACCCACAGAAGCACGGGGGGCGGGGGGCTAAGATTAGGACAAGATCCTGCGCTACCTGGAATAGCAGCAGGGATGAGTAAATAACTGCATGCGTAATCGTAAATTGGGTTTTCTAGGATATAGATATGTCCAGTTATTTCCAGAACTGATGCAAAAAGCTAAACACCAAAGCATAACGCAGCTTGTCAAAATAAATGCGAACTATAGGACAGTTTTAGAAAAATGATTAAAACGTTAAGGTATTGTTGAGGTGGTTTCCAGCCTTTCCTGCTGTGCTTTATGGGCCGCACCTCTGCAGTTTCCTATTGGCTCCTTTTAAATGTTGGGATTCCTCTGGGTGAGTTTATGGACTATACTCTATTTATACTATCTTCCCATCCCTTTAAACATCTGCCACCTGATGGGGCGCCTGGGAGATTCCTGCGGTTAAGCATCTGACTCTTGATTTCTGCTGGGGTCTTGATCTCAGGGTCTTCAGTTCAACCCTGCCTTACTAAAAAACAAAACAAACAAAAAATATCTACCACCTCAGGACTCCACTTGCTCGCCTAGAGCAACATGATCTGGGCCCTCCTAGTTCTTCAAACTCATCAGAGCCATCATCCTGCTCACCTCTGGTGCTTCTGGCCACCGTGGCTCTCTACAAGTTTCTAGACCCACCAGACTTTCCTGCCTGGGAGTCCTACACACATCCTTCCTTGATTTGCACTTCATGTGTTTCAGCTCATCTCAGAAGGACTAATTCAGTTAAGTTTGTCAGGGAAGGGCCTCACGACCATGTTCTATCACAATAATCTTTTCTAATCACACCATGTATTACTACAATCTGTCCTTCCTTCCTTCCTTCCTTCCTTCCTTCCTTCCTTCCTTCCCTCCCTCCCTCCCTCTTTTTCTTTTCCTCATTGTCTACTTGCTCTAGTAAACATAAGCTCCAGAGGGCAGGGACCATATATGTCTTCATTCACTATTGTATTCCTGGGGCCTAGCTTAGTGCCTGGCACAGAAGAATGCTTCATAAATGTCTGTTGTATGAATAAAAGAGATCCATCAGACATCCCTGTATAGGATCACTTCTCAAAATCTTGATTTTCCTATTCACTCCCCCCCCCCTTTTTTTAAGCAAGTTAGAGAAGGGGAGAAGGGAGAGGGAGAGAGAGAGAATCTTAAGCAGGCGGCACACCCAGCATGGAGCCCAACACAGGGATGGATCTGGCAACCCTGAGATCATGACCTGAGCCAAAACCAAGGGTCTGTTGCTTAACCTCCTGAACTACCCAGATGCCCCATGTCCAACCTTTAATTTTTCATCAATGCGTTTTGTTTTTCTATATAATGCCTTGTTGAGGCCTACAATGAAAAACTGTCTACCCTTCCACCAAACTCTCCCCCACATTTCACTCCTCAGGGGAAAATGCTTCCAACTTTTTTTGGCTCTTTCTACTGGAGTGTACCTATTTCTAAATTATATGTTGCTATTTTTTTAATGGCACAGAAATTATCTTCAGAATTAGGGTAGTTGAGGAATAAGTCTCTTACTGGTCTTTCCATCCCATTCTGCAAAGAGTTTTGTAATAATTTTTGGGTAAGTGAGCAGTACTTATCATGACAAAATATTATTCACTGTTAAGATGAATAATGTGAGAGTGCCTGAGTAGCTCAGTCGTTAAGTGTCTGCCTTCGGCTCAGGTCATGATCCCAGGGTCCTGGGATCAAGCCCTGCATCAGGCTTCCTGCTCCCTGAGAAAGCCTGCTTCTCCCTCTCCCACTCCCCCTGCTTGTGTTCCCTCTCTCGCTGTGCCTGTCTCTGTCAAATAAATAAATAAAATCTTAAAAAAAAAAAAAGATGAGTAATGTGATATGATTATTTTTTATCACCTGTCCTCAAGTTAATAAAGGATGTCGTTCTTCCATTTGTCTTTGTTGGTAGTGGTGTTTTTGATTCACCTATTGCTTGTTTTTTTTCCCCCCAGTGCTCCAGAGAATCCAATACCTCACATCTGTCACATCAAATGAAACACTGAAACACATCAAATCCCCTATCAATTCCATTTCCTCTCTCCCTCACTCCTCTGTTCTCTTACTTCAATCGGTGCCCGTGACTCTCTAGACCTGCTGAATAGCTATCATCCTGGCACTTCCCTTGGCTCTTCTCTTATAGTGGAGCCTTGGTTTTATGGATCTAGTATCTTCTAGTTTATTCCTTCATTTTGCTGAAGCACTTTCTCTAGTAATTACCTAAGGAAGTTCACATTAGAGATAAATTGAGTCCTAAAATATAGTAATTGTAATGACTCCCTTTACCCAGACCCAAATAAAAATCTCACCTCATTCATGAACTTTCTTACAACCAGTAGTGAGCTCTGCCTTGTCTTGTACAATCCTTACCGTATCATTCACTAGCCATGTACTCCCACTGTGTAATCACCTCATTTTATGCATTTTATCTTTCACATAAGAGCCAGAAACTTGTATGAATCCATCAAAGGGCCTATTTCAGTGTTTCATACAAAAGTTACTTGTTTGACTCTTTTTAATACGTAGTACCAAGAGAAGATTCTATTTCTTAATGTGGATAAGGTGTTTATTATTGTCACTTTTCTTCTGAGTTTTAGATTGGAAGGAGAAAAGCATATAATCCAACTGCAAGAGTAATAGGTTAGTGCTCTGAACCAATAAGCACTGGACATTCCTTATGTGCTGGGAATGGCCACCAATCCCTGTACCGATGGATGAAAGATTACATCCAACTTTGCTGTGAAAGAGAGGAGAAGGCAATGGGGTCAACTACTCAGGGACGAAGACCCCTTGCTCTTCTTCGCTCCCGCTTTCCGCCCTTCAGGATCATCACAAATCCTTATCACTGTTTTTCAAGCACGTGATGTGTGACAAGGGGTCTTACAGGAGCTAGGAGCATCTGTTTACTGGAAAGATATGATATGCTAATCTGCATGTTCTCTGAGTTCTGCTAACATAGCCT
The DNA here is from genome assembly GCA_002007465.1 of Ailurus styani. Classification (NCBI taxonomy): domain Eukaryota; kingdom Metazoa; phylum Chordata; class Mammalia; order Carnivora; family Ailuridae; genus Ailurus; species Ailurus styani. The sequence goes on along the minus strand of LNAC01000873.1, from coordinate 349,120 downwards.
AAGGGACAACGCATACATTGCTTAGATCCCGGTAGGCTGTTTGGGCTAAGAAAGCTTCGCAGAAGGTAACTCCCCAGGGCATTCCTAGGGCAGAGTGCTCATGCAGCCCCCAGCATTCCAAAGGCCTATGCCCTTCTCCCAAACCTTCCCTCACCCCCAGCGGCCTGTGTTAGATTTTAGCAAGCCAGGTATTACGGCTGATTTCATGCTCTACATTAACCCCAACTCTTCTGACAACTGAAATATAACTTGATATGAAAATACATCCTAAATTCAGTACTCTACAGCAAAGAACTAGCCATAGTTTATTTCCTGTTTTTTTAATCAGAATATAATTATCCTATCAGTCATGCTGATTAATTCAATTACGTAAGTCTAGTGCCAACTTGAACCTGTTGAGAATGCAAGTCAGTACTTTACAAGCCAAGCCGTCCTTCCTATCTTTACCATTATAGGGAGATTTCACTCTTTTTAGCAAAGACTTAATGTGGTGGTTACTTTATGTAAAGTATATTTTAAGTGCTTTATGAATATTAACTCATTTAATCATGACAACCATATAAAGCAGGTGCTGTTATACCCATATTACAGGTGGGGAAACCAAACCACAGGTTAAATGACTTGCCCACGATCATACAGCTCACAACTAGAAAGAGATGGAGCCAAGATTCAACTTGAGGTAGTCCGCCTTCAGAGTCCTTACACTCAGCCACTCTACGCTGTAGGTTAAACTGTGCCTACCCAGTCTGTGATGAACTCTTCCCAATGCTGAGCCTGCTACATGCTGTGTTCCCCAGTTCTGGGGGTTAGATGTGGGTAGTAAATTAACAGGGCACTCCTAGTTTCACAGTTGATCATGCCCTCCTTGTTGAGACACTTCCTCACCAGGCCATACTCTGGTTTTCGTCTTACCTCACTGGATGCCTCTTCTCTTCTCAACCGCTCTTCTGACCCAAGATAATAACCCTTGGAGGGGTAGCTGGGTGTATCAGGCAGTTAAGCATCTGCCTTGGGCTCTTGGCCTGAACCCAGGGTCCTGAGATGGAACCTGGAACTGCCTAGCTTCCTGCTCGGCAGGGAGTCAGCTTCCACCTGCCCCGCCCCCTGCCCCTCCCCCTGCTCATGCTCTCCCCCACCTTCTCTCTTTCTCAAATAGATAAAAATCTTAAAAAAAACAACAAAAAAAGCTTTGGAGTCTTGCTCCCTCTTTCTCTTTCTGTCAGATCTTCCCTTATCTAAAAATAGTTTCCTCATAGGTACCACGTGCTGTTTTACCCTATTTGGTTTTTCTTCACAGCATGTAGTGTTATGTGCTATTACATATTTATACATTTCACTTGTCAGTTGTATGTTTTCTCCTCTATTATGTAAGCTCCATGGTGGACTTGAATCTATCTTAATTTGGGTTCTATTTCTTTTTATCCTTTCAAATATTGTTATTATTAATTTTACTTTAATTAATTTAAATATTTTACTATTTCACATTTCCCTTTTACTAATTTAGGGATTTTGCTCTTGATTCTGTTTTAGATAAAACATGCGTGCTTAATTCATCAGTGTCTAAAATCTAAAACAACATTTTTATCTTTGTCCTGAATAACATAAGGACCATAAAATGCTTTAACTCCATTAATCCTCCTTTTGACATAGATACAATTATTGTCTAGTGTTTAAGTATATCTTTTCTTTGAATCTCAATAAACATTATCATCCCTATTTTTAGAGTCATTTTAAAAAATGTTTACCCAGACTTACACCACTTTCTTTGCTTTGCTTTCTGCATCTCAGATCTCCATCTGAGATCACTATCCTTTTGCCCATACTTCCTATGGGGAGGTCCTCCCGTAGGTGAACTTTCTCAGTGTTTGTCAGTTAGAGCAAAACCCTTGAACTCTTCCCTCAGGGGTAGTGCATTCTTTGACAATCGTGCAGGAATGGAAGAGGTGAAAACATTAAAGGAAAATTAAAATTCCCCACAACTGGATAGTTCTGCTGTATCTGAATTCAGAACATTCCACCATGGCAACAATACTTCATTTATCATGCCACAGTTCACCTTTACCAGAAATATGTGTAAGCCAAGAAAAGGCAGAACTTTGGGTTCCAGTACCAAAATATAGAAGTTCTATGTCTCAAGCCCAGAGTTTTTTAACCATGGACATGGCTAAGGATGGGTGAGATGTATACCTATCTTTCATAGAAAGGCAATTTTAAAAAGGAAGATGGTAAGAAGAAGTAGTAGACAGGCAGATCAATTTCAGTAAAAAGTATATATGTGTGTTAACTATCCGAAAGTTTGTCCCTTAGTCTAGAATACCTCCTAGAATATCTTGTATTTCCCTAAGAGTAACTTTAGCCCAATTCAAAAATATCAAACTAGCATATAACTTCTGAACCCACAAGAATGTTCCTGCCAGTCTCTTAGGAAGAATATAAAAATCAGATATACGTAGTCTTTCAGTTTCATGAGAGCAGCACATGGATCTTAAGCATCTAAGTAGCTCAGGAGATCAACATTATGTTGAGTGGCAGCTCAGCAAACAGGTAAGGAGGTAGCAGATAGTTAACAAAACAAGCATTTATTGCTACAAAACTACTTTGGACTAATTCACAAATGGCTGCTGCACAGTACTATAAAAGTTCAAGGTGATCAGAATAGTTAACACACAAACTCAGAACTGCAGTTTTCACTAATACACTGAATACCCAATAACATAATCATAACATAACATAACATAATCATCATGAAAAGTTGACTGAATTATGCCAGTGTGTGTAGGAGTACCAGAAGGTGAAATTTCTGTAATTACAGCCCAGAAAAGGACTATTGTTATTTCATTTTAAAAATCACTGCGTTTTGGGGGCACCTGGGTGGCTCAGTCGTTAAGTGTCTACCTTCGGCTTAGGTCAGATCCCAGGGTCCTGGGATGGAGCCCCCGCATCAGGCTCCCTGCTCAGCAAGGAGCCTGCTTCTCCCTCTCCCACTCCCCTTGCTTGTGTTCCCTCTCTCGCTGTGTCTCTCTCTGTCAAATAAATAAACAAAATCTTAAAAAAAAAAATTACTAAAGTTTTGGGCGCCTGGGTGGCTCAGATGGTTAAGCGTCTGCCTTTGGCTCAGGTCATGATCTCAGGGTCCTGGGATCAAGCCCCACATCCAGCTCCCTGCTCAGTGGGGAGTCTGCTTCTCTCTCTCTGTCTGTCTCCCCTGCACTTGTGCTCTCCCTCTCCCTCAAATGAATAAATAAAATATTTAAAAAAATAAAAATAAAAAATAAAAATCACTGAGTTTTCAAGAAGTAAAGAAAATAAAAGCAGATAGCTTGAGAGCCAGGATACACATGAAAATCACCCAGAAACCTTGATCAAATGCCCATGTCCAAACCCCACTACAAACTGACTACTCAGAATCACCCATGGTGATTCTTGTTGGCCACCTCTGGTTAAGGACCACTGCTTTGGGGGATTTATTTCTAGAGAGTCTGCTGGGGTCAAGCATGCTAGAAAGAATTCCTTTACATTTAATCAGTATCATGAGCTTCACCCAAACCACTGTACTCTGCTGTTTGGATAGAAATTTCATTACTTTAAATATAGAGGCCTTTCCTCTTAGCGATAAATTTGTAGTATAATTTTACTGAGAATAATTGCAGCCCAGTCTGCCTTCAGAATATTGCTTGTTTCCTGGATAAACCAAATGGAGACCATTAAAGCAAGTCACAAAAGATGCCCCAACCATTAAGTAGGACTAAAAGACTGAAACTTACTAGCTTCTAACTAGTAAGTTACTAGAAACTTACTAGTATGTGAAATGAAAATGTGAACAATAAGAAACTTGATATATTTGACAGTTTGACTTGCAAGACTAGACAAAGGAGAAAGGGCAAGGGAAAGGGGGATTATATGAACTAAACTAGAAAGCTTTTTAAGAACTAAGTCACCTCTAGACTTCTACTGTCTCTCCTGGCTCACAAGACCCCTTTCAAATTATGTCTCCCTCTTTCATCTTTGAAGAGCATCTGATGGGACTGGAAAATTAGCCTTATCATGTCTTATAATGTAGCCATGCCTGCCGACTGGTTCCTGGTTCAGAGATTAATTGTATGATCCACTCTGGCCAGAGCAGCCCAGCTGGTTTCACTCCAGCCCATGGACACTTTCTATCAGCACAGCAGCATAACTGGCCAGCACTGCGAGACTGCAAATGGTCCAGTGTATTCCTTTCATTAAACACCATTTGGTGATGAAACCCCTGGAAAATTCTGACCAGTGTCTCCAGAGAATCTTTCCAGGTCATCTTCAGTAATACTCACTAACTTTCCAGCCTGACCTGTGGCAGGTCCAGAAGAGGAATCTCAGACCTTCTGACCCACAGAGAAGCTTAGTTGGAAAAAGATTGCCATTTGCAGCCTTTTGAACAGGGGAGTTAAGTGAGTAGAGTGATATTTGACAAGGGTTTGGTGGAATAGGAGTTTCAAGGATGACTCTTGAGACTAGAGAGGCTGGAGAAATTGGCAATTCTATATTGTGCCACTCCGAGCTTGAGGTGATAAAGACTGCATACGTTTTCCACTGCTGCTGTAACAAATGACCACAAGAAATCACCTTGGTGGTTTAAACAATGTATTATGTTATAGCTCCTTAAGTCAAAAGTCTGCCACATGTCTCACTGAGCCAAAATCAAGGTGTTGGTAAGACTGCAATCCTTTCTAGAGTCTCTAAGAGAGAATCCATTTCCTTGCCTTTTCCAGCTTCTGGAAGCTGACCACATTCCCTGACTTCCATCCTTCACCCTTGAAAGACAGCAGCAGCAGATTGAGTCCTTCTTATGCAGCCATCTCTCTGGTTCTCTGATGACAGCTGGGAAAGATTCTTTGCTTTTAAGGATTCATGTAATTAGATTGGGTTTATCCATATAATCCAGAATAATCTCTCTGTCTCAAGGGCAGTAATCTTAATCAGATCTACAAAGTCCCTTTTGCCATATAAGGTAATATATTCTTGGGTTCAGGGCACCTGAGTGGCTCTGTCCTTAAGCGTCTGCCTTCAGGTCATGATCCCAGGGTCCTGGGATCGTGCCTTATGTCGGGCTCCCTGCTCAGCAGAGTGTCTGCTTCTCCCTCGCTCGTGCTCACCATCACTATCTTTGTCTCTCTTTCTCTCAAATAAATAAATAAAATCCCATTCTCCCTCTCTCTCTCTCTCTGTGTGTGTGTGTGTGTGTGTGTGTATATATATATATATATATATATATATATATATATATATCTCCTTAGGTTCAGGCATCAAGGTGTGGATGTCTTTGGGGGCCATTACCATGTCTACCATAAACACTCAGAACAGATATTTTAAGCAATCAATAAGATTTACCCTTAACTGGGTCAATGGCCCAGAAGTCAATTTGGTATAGGAATGGGGTAGAAGAGGTACAAGAAGATATTGAGATCAAGCATTAGTCATTTGGGTAATTTTACCCCTTTTTAATCATTCTAGGATATGTAAAGATCTCTTTGCCTGCTGACTTTAACAGGAACAACTTAGTAGTCAGAAAAGCATGGGTGTCTTGGGGAACCTTCTAGATCTGGGACCAAAAAGCCTTTTTAAAAAAGCAGGCCTGGCCTGTTCTTCAGTGTTCCTAGGGATGGGTTTATTTTCGCACCCTCCCTGAGAGCACTGGTGCCTTTCCTGTTGGCTCCTAGTTGCCTGGGACCATCGGCCCCTTTCTGCTCCTCTTCCCCAATATGGGCCCCATTTCGGTCAAGCCCATTTCCTGGTTGAAGCAAATGGATCCAGGAAGCAGATATAGAGAATGAATGTGGACAAAGAAGATGATGTTAGGGCCACCCTGGACAATTCCAGTGTGAATGGAACCCCAGTGGATGGTCGGTTGGGGACAAGCGAATGTGTGACAATCATTCTGAGCAGAAAGTGAGCATGAGAGCCTTTCTATAGCATTGCTGGTGGTTCTAGGAGAAAGTGTGCCTAGTTAAAACACTACCTCAGATAGGGTGCCTGGGTGGCTCAGTGGGTTAAAGCCTCTGCTTTCGGCTCAGGTCATGATCTCAGGGTCCTGGGATCGAGGCCCACATCGGGCTCTCTGCTCGGCAGGGAGCCTGCTTCCTCCTCTCTCTCTGCCTCTCTGCCTACTTGTGATCTCTCTCTCTCTCTGTGTGTGTCATATAAAGAAATAAAATCTTTAAAAAAAAAAGTATAAAAAAAAAAAANCTCCTCTCTCTCTGCCTCTCTGCCTACTTGTGATCTCTCTCTCTCTCTCTGTGTCATATAAAGAAATAAAATCTTAAAAAAAAAAAAGTATAAAAAAAAAAAACCACTACCTCAGATAGTGTTGATCTCTCTATTTCTCAGGTCTTGTTGGTTGCACCTGATTTCCTCCATGACATTAAACAACTGTTGTATGATTTTTCTGTTGGTAGCACACAGTTTTTCCAAATTAAAAAAAAAAAAGGCAGGAACAAAAAGGTTATGCCTTTCATCTATGTCTGTGTAAACAAACCCAGTAATTACCATAACTCAAATTGCTGCTGAAATTCTCCATATTTTAATGTGCACACTATCGCTCTTGCTACTAAATCTCTGCATATATCCTGGGAAGTTAATCCTGAATTAGGAAACAGAAAAACTGATTAAAATAAAATTGGGCCAAGACCATGATTTTTATATTCATAAGATTCAAAATTTCTGTGAGGAAATGTGCAATGCAAATTGAATTATCTTCCAGAGTAATAACAAAAAAAAAAAAAGAAAGAAACAATGGTAAAATATGGGTATCCATGCAGAGAGATGTATGAATTAGGCTTGCTAAGGTTTCAGTTGATTGTCGTTCAATATTCTGCCCCTCTGAAACCACCTTTACTTACTAGGCTGCACAAACTCAATTCTCTTCAGTCTTCAGTGAATATTATCCAGTTTTCATGTAGCAACCATTTTGTCAAATTTTACACTCTGATCAAAAGAGGTTTTTCCGCTGAACTTTGAAGATAGCATTATTAGTCCTTATAAGCATTTTAATCACTGTCCTTCCTGATTGCCTTCAGGACAAAAAGGCAGTTGTAAATGTTCAAAGAAAAGTGGGGAAGGTAAAAGAGCATTGTTTTTGTGCCTATAGGCATGGGTTAGGTGAAACAGTATTAAGGAAATAATGTAGAAATCCAGGTCTCCACATTTTCTTTCAATAAATTGGACTCATTGGGATGTTTTTATTACATCTTTTTCTTTTTCCCTCCAGACCCCCTCTCCATCCTTCTCTGCTCTCTACCCCAGGAGGCTGAGCTCTTTGGATCTCACCAGTGAGCTCTCTTGTCTTTTGGCTTGCCTTGGGGTTTGACAACAGAGAGCCCCAGCAGGAGGTCAGAGGGAGATGGGAGGGTAAGTTCTGGGGCCTTTCTGGATGGCCATGACCCTCCACTAAAGACCACTGCTCTTGCCAAGGTTGCCCTTTCTTCTAAGCTCTGGAAACTACTTCCTCCCCATTCCCTTCAGACCTGGCACTATTATAAGCTTCAGGGTACTACTCTTCTTTGTAGTTTTGATTTCCTACATCTTGGCTCATAGCTTTATAAATACCCTCTTCAGTCAGGAGTCCCACACAGGCCCAGAAACCCAGTAGCTAGGCTCTAGCGTCCCTGGTGTGAGCACCTGAGGACTATCTTCGATGTGGGACTGCATGTGTCTACCATCACAGGTCGGCTGACCTATGTGTGTGCAGCCATCAGGACTAGTCCCACGACCCTCCATCCATCACAGGAAGTCCCAGCCTTCCCCTCGCCCCAAGTACCTCCATCTCTTCTCTGTGTCACATGCCTCCCCACCCCCCAGTAAAAAAATAACCCCTTTACTAAACTCTGCTGAAATCATCCTGATTTAACTGTGCTCTGTTTCATATTACAACCCTTACAGAGACAGACTCTGGTTTATCCAGTCCTGTATTTAAATTCTTCTCACATTCTGGGGCCACCATCAGCTCTTACCAGAACTACTAAGAGATCTCTCTACTTTTACTCTTTATGCCTCAAATATAAAATCCAAATTTTATCACAAATATAAAATCCAAATTCCCTCCCATGGGGCAAGACCCTGTATGGACAGGCTCTTTTTTTTTTTTTTAAAGATTTTATTTATTTATTTGACACAGAGAGATTACAAGTAGGCAGACAGGCAGGCAGAGAGACAGGGAGAGGAGGAAGCAGGCTCCCTGCTGAGCAGAGAGCCCGATGCGNGAGAGATTACAAGTAGGCAGAGAGGCAGGCAGAGAGACAGGGAGAGGAGGAAGCAGGCTCCCTGCTGAGCAGAGAGCCCGATGCGGGCCTCGATCCCAGGACGCTGAGATCATGACCTGAGCCGAAAGCAGAGGCTTTAACCCACTGAGCCACCCAGGCGCCCTATGGTCAGGCTCTTATTCAACTTCATCTTGAGTCATACTCCTCTCCTAGGTTCTAGAACACACCAACTTCTCTTTTGCCTGAGGACCTTTGTCCATATTATTCACTCTGCCTAGACTGTTCTGTTCCCTGCTCTTTGTATGGTTAGCACAATCAAAGACAAAAACTGAGTAAGTAAGGAGATGGGTTTTATTCAATTTGTTGCAATAGGGAAAGCACCCCAGATCTGAAGAGAAGAGTGTGTATTAGTTTCTTATGGTTGCTGTAACAAACTACCACAAAGTTAGTGGCTTAAAATGACAGAAAGTTATTTTCTTACAGTTCTCAAGGCCAGAAGTCCAAAATAAGTCTTAATGGCTAAAAGTGAGGTGTGGGCAGGGCTGTGCTGCCTCTGGGGAGTCTAGGCGAGAATCTATTTCCTTGCTTTTCCCCACATCTAGGGCTGAATTTCTTGAATCATGGTCCCTTCCTCTATCTTCATAACCAGTGGTGTAGCATCTTTGCTCTACCTCTGATTCTCTCTGCTAGAAATTACATGACTACCTTCTGTCAGTGGTCCTGTCTCCTGCATTCCTCTTACAGGGACATTCGTGATTATATGTAGGGTTGAATCAGATAATCCAGGATAATTGCCCCATCTTGAGTTCCTTAATCACATCTGCAAACACCCCTTTTTCATATATGGTAACATTTATAGATTTTAGGGATTAAGACCTAGATATCTTTTAGGAGTCATTATTAGCCTACTATACTGTAACCTATCAGAGTGGTTGTGCCTTAGATCTTTATAGGAAGTTGGAACGAGGAACAGGAAATGTTTATTTCTGTGTCTAGCTAGTTTTAGGGGGACAAACAATTCTAACATCAGCTAATTATTCAGGAGCCAAAGAAAAAAGATAGTCTATGTCTGACTTTGTCAGCAGATATAGGCAAAAGGGAAATGGTTTAGTTTTGCTCTTGTCAAAGGTAAACATGGTAGTCATCTATAAGTCTCAGGGGACTTCTGAGAAAGGGTAGACAGCAAGTCTTATCTAAGCCATGTGGGGAATGGTGGTTCATTGAAGTGAGCCATTTTCTAGAATACAAAAGGGTGGGATATTTGAGGGGGAAAAATACTGGGGAGATTTCTTAACTGTCACTATATTCCAAGAGCATAGAGTTCAGGTGACATTCAACATTGTCAGCACCTTCTCATTCTTAAATATTTTTTAATAACCACCCTAAGTATTGCATTTCCATTATTCTGTCACAATTACCCCTTTCTTTCTAGTATTTTCTATAATCCATAATTATTTTGTGTATTTGCTTGTCTATCAAGACCATAAACTTCTTGAGGAAATGGACATGGTTGTCTTATATTTGAAGAGCTTAGAACAATCTATCTTTATATCTTTGGAACATTTTTGTTGAATTTACCAAAGAAGAAATACCAGATTGTCAGTAAACTCAGGAAAAACTGTCTAGTAATTACCTCCTCGGTAGTAAACAACAACAACAACAAAAACAAAAGAGAGTCAGAAATCCCAAGCAAGAGGACCCACATGTTCTCAAAGACACACAGAGGTGTGTGTGAAATGTGAGTTACAGCTGGTGTGGAATGGGGTTCGAGCAAGGTGGGGTGAGGCTCCACAGTGAATCAGAGACCAGACCCCAAGGGAGCTTAGGATTTATATTTCCTGTTCCCCTCAGTGCCCTACATTCATTCATCCTTTCAATAAATATTTGTTGAATGTGTTTCATGTGCAGGGCACTGGTCTAGACTTTGGGGACACAGCAGGGAACAGAACAGACAAAAATAAGTTTGACAGTAAGTAGAAGTGATAGAAATAAACGGTCTGAGTGTTAAGGAGAAAAGTAAAGCGGGAGTGTAAAATGTAGAATGTAGGCTTGTGATTTATAGAGTGGCCAGGAAAGGCCTCAGTGAGACTATACTATGTACCAGGTTTGGAGTTGGGAGGAGGGGGCCCTTCACACCTAAGGGAAGTGATATCCCAGAGAAGGGAATTCCAGGCAAGGGGCACAGTAAACACTGAGATCCTGAGGTGTAAACTCACCTGTAAGATGGCAGGTGTGGTCTGAAGAGAGTGACAGAGGGTCTTCCAGTTGTAGGAGATGAGATCACAGAAGTGGGGAGCAGGGAGCAGTTGTAGGGCCTTGTAAGCTTCTGTAAGGACTGTGGCTTTTCCACTGAGTGAACTGAGAAGCCACTGGGAGATTTTGATAAGAGGAGTGACATACTCTCTTTCATTTAACAGGATCGCTTGGGCTGCTATGCAGAATGAGACAGAAAAGAATCAAGACCTGATTCAGGAAGACCCTTCAGGATACTGCTCAGTGATCTAGGGGAGAAATGACGGTGGTAGCATGGATCAGGGAGGTCACAGTTATGACGATGAGAAATGGCTAGATTCTGGGTATATTCTGAAACAGGGTCAGATGTGAGTGGAGAGAGAGAAGTCAAGGATGACCCCAAGATTCCTGGCAAGGATGAGTCATTCCCATTTACTGAGATCTGGAAGAGTGCTAAATGAGCAGCTTTGAGAAGGAAGGTCAAGAGCATGGTTTGGGACAGATTAAGTCCAAAGTGCACAAGTAATACTTTTTCAAAAGACAATTAATTTTGTAAACATACCTGTAAGCATTAGGATATCATAGAACTGGCAATTATTATCTCTCCAATGTGCTGATTGCTTTATGGCTGGCTAGCTTCACACCTTTCCAGACCTGTCATTGCTTTCTTCTCTGAACTTTCCACCTCCCCTAAGAATGTTTCTACCTCTCCTTTGTTGGGAGACAGTACAATAGGAAAATTAGAAAATCCAAGTATAATTGCTTTGGAAATAGTAACAGCAAAGCCCATCTGTTGAAATAACCCCTTTTCCTGACCTCTCTGGCATCTAGAAGAGCCAATAAACTGTATTCAGAAGCTCAGGAAAGCCACCAGCTTTGGGGAAAGGGCTGCAGCAGAACAGAGGCCCACCCATGCTTTGAACCCCAGGCCTCTGGAGCTGGGTCCACAGCTTGACATGCCTTTCTCCAATAAGTCAAGTGGTTAGCTTTGGTTCCAAACAGCCCTCTCCTGAGAGGTCATCCAGGCTGAAAACGCAAGTCAAGTCTCTTTGTTCCAGATGTCATTGCTCTCACCTTCTCTGAAGCAATGACACTCATAACCTGCATCTTGGCCTCAACTTCTGAGTTCCCCTTCCACAGTCCTCATCTTGAACTACCCAACCTGAAAATACATTCTTTAAGTCTTATGCAAGAGTGCCGTGAATTCTGCTTCACTGCAGTCATTCCGTGTAAATTAATTTTCCAGATAACTGAAGCTTAGCCATCACTTGACGTCAACTACATGAAGAAGAATTTTTCCAAGGATGAACGGCACCAATCTTGCTGTCGTAACCAGAGTACATGGAACAAAGTCAAACTTTTCTGCCATAAGGCTGTCCTCTCACAAGTGACAATGTCCTCAGGCTCTTGTGAGGTATGGAGAGTCTGTGTCTGCTACACTTAATCACCTCAGACTGCCATTTTTTGAGGTGTAGATTTCTTCTTAAAAAGTGTTTTTGATGTTTTGCTGCATTATCCCTGCTGACATTTGTTGTTTATTTGCTGCTCATTTAACGTGCTAGAAAACACTGAAAAACCATGTAATCAGAATTGTGCATGAATATTCTATCCGAGAAGCTTGATTAAGTGCTAGAGGATCTCTGAGGTCTTTTTCAGCTTTAATTTATTTTTATGGTTCTAGATTTTTTTTTTAAGATTTTATTTATTTATTTCACAGAGGGAGAGAGATCACAAGGAGGCAGAGAGGCAGGCAGAGAGACAGAGGAGGAAGCAGGCTCCCCACTGAGCAGGGAGCCTGATGTGGGCCTCGATCCCAGGACCCTGAGATCATGACCTGAGCCGAAAGCAGAGGCTTTAACCCACTGAGCCACCCAGGCGCCCTGGTTCTAGATTTTTCCTGAGAAACGGGCATCATTCATTATGTGTAGATAGTGAGCTTTTATTTGGATACAACTCAGTATTTTTAACTTATTATCTAATTGCCAATTCAGCTCTTAGTGGCTGATACATGAATCTTCAGAAATGTGAGATAACACTGTGACAGAATCCTTCATGGTCACCCTGTGTTAGCTCCTTCTCTTGAGTTAGGGCAAGACCTATGAGTATGATGGGAGAGCACTCCAGTGATTAGGTTACCTTATATGTTTGGATAAAGTAAAGGGACTTTTTTTTTTTTAAGGTGAAGGGATTTTGAATATGTAGTTAAAGTTTTTAATCAACCAGCTTTAATTTAATCAAAAGGGAGATTGACCCAGGTGGGTCTGGCTTAATGAGATGAACCCTTTAAAAAAAAAGGGTTTAGAAGGAAGAGGTTGTCTCCCCTGCCAGCCTTGAAGAAGGCAACTGCCATGAGTTCTATAACTGCAAGGAAATTAATTTAGCCAACAACCACGTGAATTTGAAAGACCTTGAACCTCAGATGAGACCACAGCCCCCACCAACACCTTGACTGCAGTGTTGGGAAACCCCGAGCAGAGGACTCGGTTAAGCTAGGAGCTGTGAGATAATAAATGGGTATTGTTTTAACCCGATAAATTTGTGATAGTTCATTATGGAGGAACAGAAAATTAAGACAGCATCCTAGCTGGATTTTGTGTTTAAAAAGGTAAAAGAACATAGTGCACTTGCCAGGCATGGGTTCATACAAACTTAATCACATTATTGTAATGACCTCATCCTACTATGGACATTATCAACTGTGAGTTTTATTCAGTCCAGAAAATAAAACCCAGGGATTTATGAAGATTATACTAGTCCTCTCCTGAGCTTCAGTAAATAAAATGTGCAGGGCTGTACTGAGTGGTAAGTCCAAGCCAACATTTCTCTATCATTGTTTTTAGCCAGGAGAGAATCATAAATTTTTTTTAAAAAAGATCTCACATTAAAAACAAACAAACAAACAAACAAAAAACAACTAAACTAAACTAAACTTAGTGGGTAGGAGGTAGCATCAAAAATTTTTTATAGTGATGATTTTGTTTCTTATTTTATAGGTAAGTGCAACAGAATCTAATGATGTTATAATATCTTACATTTTTCTGTGCTTTGTAAAACTTTTTAAAGCTTGTTACATATGACCCTCATGATATATGTCATTTCAATATGAGTTAATTAAATACAACCTGGCAGGCAAGTAGTTTAGTTATTTATGGATTTCATGTTAAAAATTTTAATTCCAGTATAGTTAACATACAGTGTTATATTAGTTTTAGATGTATAGGATAGTGATTCAACAATTCCATACAATATGGATTTCATTTTAAAAATATTATTTTTGAGTAGTCATTATGACAGACTTAAAATTAGATCACTCTCACACACCTATTCTTCATTCATCTTGTTTTCTTCTTTAGAGTCAACACTTACAGGTTATCTGAGCATTCTAGAGGAATTCTATGCAGTAACAATTAAATATTCAAATAATTATGCATAAATAAATGGTAGCTAATTCTCACAAAGTGTGATTAATTAATTTAACTGATTTTCTGAGAGTAAGGTTTATCTATATTCCTGATTATGGCAAATTATTATTTGAATATATTGATAAAATTGACTTGTTAGTATTTGATCTGGGATTTTTTCCTTATTTATTCATACAAGAAAGTTATTTGTCCTGTCCAGTTTTTATGGTCTGTCATCTTTTGGTATTGAGTTCATGAGAGTTTCCCAGAATAACTGAAGAAGAGAAATACTTTTATCTTGCTCCATTCAGCAATAGCTTAAGTAGCATTATAATTATCTTTTCTTTGAAAGTTTAAATGCTGTCACCTAGAAAAAAATCCTTTGGGTGAATATCTTTCTGCATGTAATTATTTGAAAGTCTGCGTTTTATTCCAAAGTATTAGATTTTGTCAGGTATTTTGTCTTCTAGCGTTAATTTTAGTAAAAAATGTAAATTTTGCTGGAAATTGATATATTTCACTGGAATTAAAAAATTTACCAGGCTAGAGTTTTAAAGAACATTCTTCTTCAAAGTTGTACTAATAGTCTCTTGCCCATTTGTTAATTTGGATGTATTTTTATCTTTTATGCTTCGATGTTCCTTTTTTGTTTTAGCAATAATAGCAACACACAGCACTTGAGTTTATCAGCTGTACTGTTTTTGTCTTTTCTGAAAATAATAACATCTAACAGTTAAGTATTTACGATCAAGTGTTCAGCTATTAATACACATGATCGCATTCCTTTGCAACAACACTCAAGGGTAGATTTTTTTTTTTTAAGATTTTATTTATTTATTTGACAGAGACAGACACAGTGAGAGAGGGAACACAAGCAGGGGGAGTAGGAGAGAGGAGAAGCAGGCTTTCTGCGGAGCAGGGAGCCCGATGTGGGGCTCGATCCCAGGACCCTGGGATCATGACCTGAGCCGAGGGCAGACACTTAACTGAGCCACCCAGGCACCCCAAGGGTAGATTTTTTAAATAATCCTCAAGTTACATATGAGAAAATGGATTCTTCAGGAGGCTAGGTAGTGATCCCTCCCACTACTAAGTAGGGAAACAGACTCAGCTTCTCTCTGACTCCAGACCCTGAGTTTGTTTTACTTCCCTGCTTAATTTTCTTCCTTAATTTTTCTTCATGCTTTCCTATAGTTACTTGGCACGGCTTCTAACTTCTTGAGTTGAATATTAACTTTCATTTTTTCTTATTTATGAATGAATCTATTTGTAGGTATAAACGACCTTCAAGTCCCTTTCTCATTTTGTTATGTGTAATTATCAAGTGTTTTTTGCTAAGTATTCTAAAATTGCATTATTTCTTTTTTTTAATAGAATTTAGAAGGATTTTCTTTTCCCAATGAGTAAGGTTTTTGATGTTGCTATTTACATATTTGTAAATAATGTTAGTTGGATTGTGATAAAAATGTATTTACTCTTTCCACATTTGGCATTTACTGATGTATCTAATATATAACTTGTTTTTATAAACATCCTATAGATTTCTAAAAGACAGTGTATTCATTGTGCATAAGCACTATCATACCTATTAAATCCATTTTTAAATGTAGTTTGAATTCTCTTATCCTTGGTCTGTCAAAGGTTGTGATATAGGTGAGCTGTTTCCCAAGAACACTGACTTTCTGTGAGTCTCTCTTTTTGTTTCCAACAATTCTTATTTTATGTCAATGTTATGCTATTTATTTACATAAAGCTCCATTATTATTATAGCTATCTTGTGGCTATATATTTTTTGGAAATGTAAAATGATACTCTTTTTCTTCCTAATCCTTTTAGTCTTAAACTTTGAATAATATTGCTAACTCTACTTTTTTGTTTG
Organism: Ailurus styani; assembly: GCA_002007465.1. NCBI lineage: Eukaryota > Metazoa > Chordata > Mammalia > Carnivora > Ailuridae > Ailurus > Ailurus styani. Next base: position 333,374 of record LNAC01000873.1, on the reverse strand, counting down.
AATGTTTCTGTATTTTTGTTTATTCTTTTGTGTTTAGCCTCTTTGATATATAATTTAGAATATGAATCTGGCAGATTGAATAGAGTTTGGTTTTATTTTTCATTAAATTTGAGTCTAAATTAAGAAAGATAAACACATGTATAGTTTATTTCTTGTATGTGTGATCTTCTAGTGTATGATCCTATGATATGATTTCTCTTTTCTTGTGGCTTTCCCCCCAATTTGTGTTCTTTATGTATTAAAATTTATACATTTTAAATTCCATTAGAAGACACATTTATTTTTTAAAAACTGAGACTTATAGTTATCCAAAATATTAATGCCAATAACAAAAAAGTGTCTTGGTTTTCCCTTGTAAGAAACTACATTGCTAGCTCTCCTGGTGACACTGAAGTCCTGTGATGTGGGAAAAACAGGGGCATCAGCTCTGAGTGGAAAGATGAATAGAAGAGTAGGACCCTGATGTGGAACCAGATTTATTTTTTACTTCTATTTCCCTTTTTAAAATATGCATAAGAATGGCATATGATTTAAAAGTCTATACTTATATAAGTCTTAAAATGGTATCTCAATTAGTAGAACTAGAATGTCGAGTGATCCAATACCACGTCATAGTTTAAATGGCAGAGATTTTTCTTCTCCAGTGGGAACTAAAATAGTGGTGTGTTTAGGATGGTGTCATAGATGAGAAGAAATTTTATACATTTTTTTGGAAACACTTTTTTTCTGCACGGAAAAGGAAGGCTGAGATCATTGTTTCAACATCAAAAATGCTAAAAGAAGTATGTAAGATTGGCCACGCCTCACTGCGGAGAGGAGGCTGCACCTGGTGACGAGGGCTGCCGGGGTGTGGGAGAGCTGGGGGCTCTCAAGGGCCCCTGGGCCACATGCTGGGGCTGCAGCAACGGGCTAACTTCTGGGCTGTTAACTGCAACTGATGGCGGTGTCATGATCTGTAGGCAGTTGGGACAGAGTAGCACCCCCAGAGAGAAATTTCTCCTCTTCACCTCTTGTGGAGCCCAGACAAATCTCATCCTATGTCAGTGTGTCCCTAAATCTCTGCAGAGGAAAGCATTAGAAACACATATCTAGGTGACCTGGGCGGCAATATCCAGTCACCAAGGACCCCAGGGGCACGGAGTCTTTTAAACCACGCTGATGACAAGCAGATGTGGTAGGACTTGTGCTGGACACAGGGACCTCTACCATACCACCTGGTTATTGTGACAATCTTATTTCCTCTGACCCAGAGGCCTGCTGGATAGCACCTCGCAGTTGCCAGGTTAGTAACCCAGCATCCTGAGAACAGAGACCAGAGAAGAGAGACCAAGGGCTTCATGGGATTGTCCATCTCCGTGAATTTTCTTCTTTGCATTAGGAGAAGTTGTGGACTGAAAGTTGATTTGTCTCTTTGGCTCAGCCTCTATGGCAAGCACATATCCTTCTGGTAGCTGTCAAGGGCATTCACGAGAGGCCCCACAGCATCAGCCATGTCTCCTCCAAGTGCTTGGGGGGACTTTCTGGGTAGTCTTTTCTGAATACTCTCAGTATCCAGCAAAACGGTTCCCACTCGGTGCTATTCCCTGCCAGACCTCCAGTTTCTCATCTCCAGATGCAAACTGTGGGTGGGGGTTGGTGGAAATCTTTCAAGGTCTCCTGGTGATTTTTTTCTCTGGAGTATTGGTTGCAAGCTGACCTTTGAAAGATTCCTTTAATCTGGTCCCAGGTAAACTCTATCTTGACTGTTTTTTTAAAAGGGTTATCATATGGATGGCATCCTTCCTTAGTTACCACTGCGATGCAGATCTTTCCTACTTTTATGTTTCTTTGGTCCTTTTGGGGGGAGCTGATAGACAATGGAGGAAGCCTTTGCTCTAGTTGTGTGCTTTTTTTTTTTTTCTTTTTGAACAGAACTCTAGTCTTCCTGCATCTTTAGGACTTACAATGAGAAACACTGCAAACAGTAGTTGACTATTTGGATCTGCGCTTTTGGGGAGACGTGGGTGAGAAATATAAATCTGAGGGACATCAACCTGTGGGGGCATTCAAGTCACAGGAATAGCAGAGACTGCCTGGAGCAGGTTCTAAAGTCTTATAGATCATTGGTCCTTTTCCCAGATTCTAATTTAGCAGGCCTATGGGTCCCAAGAATCTACCATCTTTTTTTTTTTTTTAAGCTTCCAAATAAAGATTTCTAGAATTGGGTATTAAGAGAAGAACTTATAAGACAATGCTCCCAGGATGGTCCTATTTAGAGAAGAAAGGTTTATGTCCATTGCACATAGATATGTTATAGGGATGGTGGCAGGGTCCTCAACTGAAAAACTGATGAAGATTTTGAGAAGTCAATGTGAGGAAAAAGCAGGACACTGATGGGAAATGGAAATAAAGTGAGAGGGCAGAGAAAATTTGTCACCAACGCATGTAATCGTGCAACTTTCTCATCCTGCTCTGAAAGCTGAGGGTAGACGTGGAGATGATGACTGGTTGACTTAGTGGAGTTGGGTGAAGCAAGGGACAAGGGCAGGACACCGAGGGCTACAAGAATCTGCTGGTGTCTGACCACAGGCCTCCATCCATTCAATTTCCTGTGACCTTAACCTGTTCCCAGTACAGCTACTCTAGGCCTCAAAACCGCCTGTCCCTACTATCACAGGTCCCTCTTCTCTTGGGCCATGTACCCCTCTTTTGCTAATCCAGAATCCAGGGACATCACTTCAGTCACTCTCTTGCCATTAGCCCTCAGGAAATTAAAGAGCTAGTTTAAGGTCAAACCACTAATAAATGGTGAGATTAAATTTGAACTCAGGCCAGTCCAAGTTTTTTGTTTTTTGTGTTTTTGTCTTGTTTTGTTTTAGACCGCTACTTTATATGACCGCTGTGGCCGGCATGGTGTTGTCCCACCAGACCCTGTTTAATGAGGGGCTCATTACCCCAGCCGCGGGGAGTGCGATCAGCGGACGGACTTCAGCTCTCAGGCCCCCCAGGGATGCCTCAACTGCAGAGAACTGCCTCACCCAAGGGCACATCCCTTCCTGGGCAGCAGACATCTAGTGAGGCATCAATGCAGGGGTATAGAAGCCTGGCCCTCTCAGCCCAGGCTGGAACTACTCTGAAGGAAATTTCTGTCTCCAGAGCTCCCTGTGGAGTCAGCTGAGGTTACCTTTTCCTTCTCCCTTCCTTCCTCCCTCCCTTCCACAGGTGTTGATCCCAAAGGTACTCCTTAATAAACATGCTCCATGTTAAATGCTCTTTCAGAGTCTGTTTCCCAGGAAACCCAGCGTGGGACAACCTCAAAGGATACAAGAGCCAGACTTTCCCATAATAGAAGTTGTATGATTTCTCCCCTTTCCCAGAGACCCTCTGAAGTGTTACTGAGAATTGTCAGGTCCAGATGAAGCTGGATGTTCCTTCCCCTGGCCACCGGGACCACGTCTAGTGTAGTGTTTGGATTTCAGGTATACAGGGCTCAAGAGAGACAGTGAGGCACATGGCCCCAGGTTGGGGGAGTAGCTAGCCTGCTGCTTAAGTTTTGCTGGCTGTTTCCCCTTTTCCTTCCCCGTCATCCTGAGCTGAGTGTGGGCTTGGAATTCTGAATCCCGACTGCCAATTTTAGACAAGCGTCAGACGAGGCAACTGATTGAATTTTTTAATGCTCACATCTGCTATGCCATTGCACGGTGATCTTAGTAACTTAAAAGTAAAAACGTGACCTGGGCCGAAGCAAACAAATTTCAGTGCTTTTATTTCAGGTTCATTGTTTCCCTTGTATTTTATCAGTTAGAATAAACAGTCAAAACATGTTAAGAAAACAAATCAACTCATCCATCACAAAAGAAATGTGTTGGTTTTTCAATGTGATTAAGTATTACAGGAATATTAATAAAAATGAAAAAATCAATATTTTGTACGTTGTATACAACACACAAATTTGTAATTTTGTCAGTTTCTCCACTTCACATTTTAATTATTCCTTTCAATCCATACAATCAGTATATAGAGTAAGTAAATGATTCAGGATATATTTCTTTATAATGGCTTGAAAATTTATGGTATTTAGTTTTCAATCAGATATCTACGAAGATCTCATCTGTGCTAACCACTTCATTAGAAACACATATGCAAAGTAATCCTATGATGGAGATTTCAAAATATTTAGCAGGTAAAACAAAGTTTACATATTAAAAATGGAATCTAGTTCATCTAATTGGAATACTGTCGCCTTCTAATCCAGCTGACATACTCTTCAGTCAGCAGCAAATTGAAGCCATATGTTATCAATGATCGCTCAGATCTCTCTAAGTATATACGCTGTGTTACATTAAATAACCTTATTTAGGTAACTGCTTTAAACATTTTGTAGACTCAAGTACTTCTTAAAGTTTTCAGTTATTGATTTTCAAATCTTCTTTGTAGGTGTAAGCCTCTCAGAAAGCCAAGCATAATCGAGGCTCCTGCCCAGCCGGTCTTTGCCTTTGATAACCACCCACAGTTACTCGACTAGCCTGTCGATAAGCATTTAATGAGGGCCTGCCGTGGGCTGAGGCCTCTACTGTGGTCTGGCAGCAAACACAAGATCAGGTTTGCCCGGAGAAGTTTACAGTCAAGTTCATGGTTTTCAGGAGCATAAGCCAGCATGGTTTCCTTAATTTCCTTGTTCACCAACAACAGCAACAATAAAGATGTTTTTCTAGGGGTGGCATTGTCTTAGGCTGATAGAAAAAAAATAGCCCCCAGTAACTAATGGAAAAAAAATGACATATTTATATGGAATCCTGTATGACTGCCTCAGGTTCGCATATCCACAGATCAGATTTACAACAGAAAGCACTAGACCTGTTTCTTAATTATTCATACATTAAGTTAAGACGTGTTCTAATCTTTCATGGATTAAGAGTAAAATGTCAGGACATTTTTGTGGTTTCCTCTAACTAGTAAAACAGGAGGGAGGTTCTTCGTGAGGATTTCCAACCAAGCCATGTACAACCAATCTGATATAGATCCTTTTCTTGCCACTGGCAGGCTCCTGACAGTATGGAAGAAAAAGTTTAAAAGTGACAATTACTACAGGCAGTAACACCACTAGTCACCTGAGCTATTTAATAACCAGTGGCCTGAAACTTCTGTAACTCTCCCCCAAAACATGAAAGCACGGAAATTATTTCGAATATAGATATTAAGCTGATGGATTTCTCAGATCAGACAAATTATCTGCAAACCAGCAAAACAGGCTTGGGCATTACAGAGCAGCAACAAACCAGAACTATCAATTTTCACTCCTCTTGAAGTAGAAAATTTGATCAACCAATATCTCTCCTTTTTTTGATGGAAATGATATTCCCAATAGCTTAAAGCGCTTCTAGTCGGCAGAAACCTCAGAAAACAGCTAGGTGAAACCTCCTGCCCAGTTCTGGAGACTGTTCTGGGTCTCGGGCGGTAGTCCCCCAGTGTAGACCTTGAAGACATATGACTCTTCATACATAGGAATCGGGCCGTGAGGGATACGAGTGGAAGAGTTGTTTCTCATGTTCAGGTATCAAGCCTTAAGGAAACATTCCTATTTCCAACAGTACACCTCTAACCTTTGTGGAGTGAAGGGCAAGAGGAGAAACGGAAGAACCCCCTGCCTTTTTCTCCTACCTTGGCCTCTTTCAAAACAGCGAGGAGCCTCCCGAACACGCTGCGGTCGCTGCCTCAGGAGCACCACGCGGGGAAGCAGCCCGCGAGCTCCCAGGCTGACTGGAGGCGTGTTAGGCGGGGATTCCCCGGGCGGGTTCCTGGGGCACGTGGTCGGAAGGAGGAGCCAAGGCGCTATGGGCGGGGCTCGCCAGACAGAAAGTCTAAGGGATCCCAGGGTCCCAGGGTGACATTTATTTTTCGTCCCTGTCTGAAATCCCACATGATCCTTTTTTTTTTTTAACTTTCCACCTGAACAGTCCTGACTTTTTAAGTCAATTACCGTTTACCTAGATTCCTCTTGTGACTTTCTTCAATGTCTGCAGCCATACTTACAAGACAATGAGATTAGCCGCTCTCGAGTGCTCCTGTAAGAGTTCATTCAGTCGAACTTGGCGGTAGCTCTGTGGACAACATTCAGATTTTGTTGAGGGCAGTTCTACCAGAATTACGAAGGAGAATCTCTCTGTTTCACCCCAAATTATGGAGAAGTAGAAAAACCTCACTTTAAAAAAATTACAATTATTTCCTTCAGGTTTGGAAACTAATTTTTTAAAAACTCACGAGAAATTCTAGAAAAATAAAGAATAAGACCAGGTGGTGGTTGTGCTAGAGTGGGCTTATTAAATTCTAAGGGAAAAAACAAGCGAGCAGAAAACAGGGATAATAGTGAAGAGAAGGTGAGAACGGTCAGATGTGGGAACGGGTTTGAGGTGGAAGAACTAATCTTGATACCATTTTGATATCCTAAGAACATAAATTATATCCTAGTCTACATTGGGTTTTGTGTGTGTATGTTTGAAGATTTTATTTATTTATTTGATAGAGACAGTGAGAGAGGGAACACAAGCAGGGAGAGTAGGAGAGGGAGAAGCAGGCTCCCCACCGAGCAGGGAGCCGGACGTGGGGCTCGATCCCAGAAACCTTGAGATCATGACCCAAGCCGAAGGCAGACGCCCCATACGTTGTTTAGGCTCTTTGAATATTTTATCAGCATAGGGGACTGGTTTCGACTAAAAGGCAGCCAAGATTCATTTGGAGAGAATAACAACATTGACGATTCTTGCAGCAGTGAGAATAATACTTATTATTATATTTCATTGGTTCAGAAACCACGGCTTAGATGTATGATTTGCTCAATTATGTGAAAAATCTTTGTTAGAAGTGGGCAGTTTATTAAAAAGAGAGAGAGATGGGCGCCTGGGTGGCTCAGTGGGTTAAAGCCTCTGCTTTCGGCTCAGGTCATGATCTCAGGGTCCTGGGATCGAGGCCCATATCGGGCTCCCTGCTCAGCGGGGAGCCTGCTTCCCCCCCCCTCTCTCTCTGCCTGCCTCTTTGCCTCCTTGTGATCTCTCTCCCTCTGTGAAATAAATAAATAAAAATCTTAAAAAAAAATAAAAAAAATAAAAAATAAAAAAAGAGAGAGGCAAACCAAAAAGCAGACTCTTAGCTACAGAGAATAAACTGAGAGTTGCGGAGGGAGGTGGGCGAGGGAGGGGCAAAGTGTGTGATGGGCTCTAAGGAGGGCACTTGTGATGAGCACTGGGTGTTGTATGGAAGTGATGAATCACTAAATTCTACACATGAAACTGATAACATACTGTATGTTAACTAACTGGAATTTAAATTGAAATGTGAAATTAGGGGCTCCTGGGTGGCTCCGTCGGTTAAGCAACTTTTGATTTCGTCTCAGGTCATGATCTCAGGGTCATGAAATCGAACCCCGTATCAGGCTCTGTGCTGAGCATGCAGCCTGCTTAGATTCTCTCTCTCCTTCCTCTGCCCCTCCGCCAGCTCTCTCTCCCTCTCGTTAAAAAAAAAAAAAAAAAAAAAAAAAAGTGAAACTAAAAAATAAATTTAAAAAATAATAAAAATAAAAAATCTTCCCAATCCCCTCAATAAAGAAACAAGCAAGCAAACAAACAAAGGACTGGGAAGTTTATTATACACAGTTTAAAAATCTTAGCTCAATATTTTCTCTGCTAAATCTGAAAGACTTTAGTATCTCTTGTTCTGAATTGTTTCAAGTTCAGCTCCTAATGTAGTTTGTTTATTATATCCCTCCTACAACATGTGCCTCATCCAACTTTCATAATCATTGTTCCAATTACATATTTTCTCAGATAGCTTTGTTAGTTTTCATAACCTCATCAGGTTAAAATTCTTTGTTACTGTGTTAAGTTGTGAGTCAATTACCTTTATCTACTTTGCACACATATTGACTTGACTTAAATTATTTTAGACCCATGGATCTGTCTCCTGTTCTATAAAATTAAATTTGAAAGCAGACTTCACCATATATATCAATAATCTGGGTTTTTTATCTTTTAAAAAAAGAATTGATTTTATATTAAGAAATGAAAACCATTTTCTAAATCCTCATATCCAGTAATATGATTAAAAGCACTTGAAAATGCAGAAACCCTAGATCTTGAATAATGAAATTCTATAACAGATGTGTTAGTTCTTGATCTTTGAATCAACCACTGTTTTCTTCTTCAGCTAGTTAGACAGTAAAGTAAAAATTAAGGAAGACAAGTCCTTACCTTTTCCTTGACTGCTTCCAGTTCTGCATCTGTAATTTTCCACGGGGTTTCTCTCTTTAATTTCTCAGCAGTTGTTAAATCTTTGCAGCTTTCATGGAGACGATATGGTTCAATCATCTCTTCAAAGACTTTCCAGCTGAAATTGGAATTATAAAGGAGGGCTCACAGTGGGAAACTAACTCATTATTTCACAGATACTCCAGGTATGACTGGCTCTGCTGGCTGCAGAATCAGAGCCGAATGTCATGCAAATCTTTTAAGAATTATCTTTGCAGGGGACTTACTGTGAGTAAAGTCATGGATACTGTATAGCCTCCCTACCCAAGGAAAGGCCTTAACATGTTGAAGCCTTGTTAGCCTACTGTGTATTAGATCCTCAATCTAAACGCACCAACACACAGATAGTAATTATTCTGCAAGTACATTTTCTATGTGGTGGAGTCCAAGGTACCATTGTAATGTAGATACTTTAGCCCATAAATAAGTTTCCATCTGCTTAAATGAGTTTCCATCTGCTTATTGTACAGACTGTCTAGGAGTCATTCATGAATTAATGTGGGAGATGAACTAGGTTGCGGGATGGAAGTTGGCTAGGGCCTGCCCTCTCCTTTAGTTCATGCCGCCTGCTGGCAGGGGGCAGTCGGTAGGCAGCTAGAAGAATAGCAAATTCAACAGTTATAGAGCAATTTGGATGTTTGCTGCAAATAATGCAGCCTTTGTCCTTCTGATGACTACTGTTGTTGTCGGAGATTTTTAAATGACTATTTTTCAGGTGCATGTTAGAGGAAAGAACAAAAATCAATAATATTTTAATGTCTACAAACCTGAAGCAATTTTAGAGAAATTAAGAAGTCATTGAGTGGAAAACTAGCAGCAGTATCTCACAGCTGTGGAACATTTTAAAAAGTGCTAGAAAAATCTCATTCTTGTCTTTCATAAGAACCTTAAAGATTTTTTTAAACAGTAGTCCAGAACAAAGCTTACAGTTCATGAGAGTAGTTGTCTTCAGTGTGCTACCAGATGATGTCAATTATAAACAATGTCTTTTGGTTTTATATAATGTGGCTTACTTATAACATTAACTTTGGGATGAAGAGTAACTAGAGTCAACGCGGTGTTAGGTTAAGGGATTAAAATATGATGGCATGAGTTCAATGATCTTGTCGGTTGCCCTGATTTAGGATTTGCAGATCAAAGTGCAAAGATTATAAAGGAGAACCTACCAGAGCTTTCGTTAAGGGATTGAAAAGATAGTTAATGTGGTAGATTTCTGACACTGTGATTTATTTAGAATGGGAGAGAGCAATGGGGAAACACTGATATGCTCTATTATTTTTTCAACTACATAATGCTTTTATTTGCTATTCCTTCCAACAGTGCCATGCCTTTGGAGACCTTTGGCAGTAATCTGTGCAATGGAAAGATGCCAGCCTAGGAGAGAAGAGCCTTGGCTCTTGCTCTGGCTCTTCCATTGTCCTCCTGGACCTAAGGCTCTCTGTTTAAGCTCTACATACGCTTACTTTGATTGGGATAAAAGTTTTTGCATCTCAGCCGAGGTGCTTATTAGAAAGACCAGTTCAAAAGTAGTTTCCTACGAAATGGAAGTGGAGTGGAGGTGGCTCATTGTCTCCCCAGCATCCATTGTAGTTTGGGTGGGAGTGACTCCATCCCTAGCATCAGCTAGTGAGCACGATTCTATTCCTTCTGCCAGAGTGTTTGGCCAGGGTAGCCACATAGTCCAGGCAAGCTTGACCAAGAGGCACCTAGCATTCCACTGACCAAGTAAGTGGCTCAGTGGCTTCAGTTGGTACAACTTGAATGGAGCCCATGACCTGAGTTCAATGATTAGAAAAGGGACAAACTTACTCTCCCACTGAACATAAATGAGCAAGTATGTAATCCTGGTTGGTGTCATCTTATTTTTATGAGATAAATCAACTTTGATTGATGATTTCATAATGGACCAAGGTAGAGTAGAGATAATGGAAAAGAATTAGTCCTTGATTATATATAAAATTAACTTTCTAGATCAAGCTTTGCTTAAAGGCCGAAACATAACTGTATTTTCCAGTTATATTTGCCAATAATTTTATTACTTAAGTCATTATAAGTTTTCTTTTCTTTGCATTGAAACATGCTAAGTGACATAATAGGTTATAATGGGAATGTATTTTCCCATTCATTTTCTCTCAGCTCTTACTGTTCCTTGTCTATGTTGATCTTTGACTTTATCCTAAGGTTCATCCCTGAACTGGCCATTTTCCATCCTCCTAGCTAGGTGATGGTTCAAGATTTCTATCCTGATTCTCATTAAATCTGATTTTTCATATAAATGTTTTTTAATTGACTCTACAATAGGCCAAGTAATTGAGTCTAGAATAGGTCAAGAGACTCTAGAATAGGCCAAATAGGCCATGCTATTGAATATAAATGACAATTAATTCAATTTAAAAATTAACTTACACCTGCCCTGCCTTCCCCATCCTTTTTCTTCACGATAACAAAGTTTAAAAAATTTTTCATTGTAAAAAAATTTTCCCCTAACTTCAGGTAAGATTTCCTTTCTCAAATTAATATACTAGTTATTTTGCGACCACTCTAATATATTTTTTAAAGATTTTATTTATTTATTAGAGAGAGTGTGTAGGGAGAGGAGGAGAGGGAGAGAGACAGGCAAACTCTGCTGAGCACAGAACCCCACATGTGGCTGGATCTCATGACCCTGAGATTATGACCTGAGCCAAAACCAGGAGTTGGCTGCTTAATGGACTGGACCACCCAGGTGTCCCACCACTCTAGTATCTCTAAATTATCCAGTTAATTGCTTCTACTTTCTCTTTAATTTCTGTATAAAGATTGGTTTTTTTTGGGCCTATGACTTTTAATTCAGTATATTCAATAAAAAATGAAATTTAACCACAAGAGATTTTCAGTTTCTCCAGGCTCAATCATTTTCTCTTTAACTTTGCTTTTGTACTCCCTTTCACCCTTGCCAGCCATATTTATGATGTTCCTATGGTAAAATATGTCCATCAACACTTGCTGATGTTTTATGGGTAGCTGAAAGACTTATTAGAGGAAGTTTAGGTACGTTTAACATTAACCTCCAACATGGAAATAATTGACAAACTATTTTTGACATTGTGTGTCACCTGATGACCAAGAAAAAACAGTGATGAAGAGATAATTGTTAATGGTAGGTAGGGGCTGCCTGGCCAAGAAGAGCTGAAATTGAACTGGTGCTCTAAGCAGTGGGCCCTGGGATAGGGCCTGCACCAGCCCAGAGGAAGAGTCTTCTTTCTCTACTTGAACTAAGAGGAATTGTCTTTTAAAAATTATCACAATGTCCTCAGCCAAGTAGGTTTAAAGGGAACATACCTCAACATAATAAAGGCCATATATGAAAAACCCACATCTCATCATAATCAACTGTGAAAATCTGATAGCTTTCCCCCTAAGATCAGGAACACGAGGATGCCCACTCTCACCACTTTTATTCAACATAGTACTGGAAGTGGTAGCCACAGCATCCAGACAAGCAAAAGAAACAAAAGGCATTCAAATCGGTAAGGAAGAAGTAAACTTTGACTACTTGCAGCTGACATGATACTACATATCAAAAACCCTAAAAATTCTACCCAAAACTACTAGAACTGATAAATGAATTCAGTAAGGTCATAGGATACAAAATCAAAGTCCAGAAACAGACCCATGATTATATGGTCAATTAATTTTCAACAAAAGAGGCAAGAATATGCAATAGGAAAAAGACAAACTCTTCAATGAATGGTATTGGGAAAACTGGGCAGTTATGCAAAAGAATAAAGCGGGACCACCATCCTACATCATACACAAAAAATAAACTCAAAATGGATTAAAGATGTAAATGCGAGATCTGAAACCATAAAAATTCTAGAAGAAAGCACAGGCAGTAATTTCTCTGACATTGGCCACAGCAACATTTTTTCTAGATATATCTCTTAAGGTAGGGGACATAAAAGCAAAAATAAACTATTGTACTACATCAAAATGAAAAGCTTGTGCACAGTGAAGCAAACAATCAACAAAACTAAAAGGCGACCTACTGAAGGGAAGAAGATATTTGCAAATGACATATCTGATAAAGGGTTAGTATTGAAAAAAATATAAAGAACATACACAACTCAACACCCAAAAAGCAAATTATCCAATTAAAAAATGGGCAGAAGACATGAACAAACATTTTTCCAAAGAAGACATAGAGATGGACACATGAAAAGATGCTCAACATCACTCATCATCAGGGAAATGAAAATCAAAACTACAACGAGATATCACCTCACGCCTGTTGGAATGACTAAAATAAAAAACACAAGAAACAGAAAGTGTGATGAGGATGTGGAGAAAAAGAAACCATTGTGAACTACTGGTGGGAATGCAAACCGGTGCTGCTACTCTGGAAAACTCCTCAAAAATTTAAAATTTTTGGTTCCTGAAAAAATTTAAAATAAAACTACCCTATGATCTAGTAATTGCACTCCTGGGTATTTACCCAAAAGAATACAAAAACACTAACTTGAAAAGGTATATGCATCCTTATGTTTATTGCAGCATTATTTACAATTGCCAAATTATAGAAACAGCCCAAGTGTCCATTGACTGATGAATGGAGATTTTATATATATATATATGTATATATATACACACACACATATATATATGCCACATCTTCTTTATCCATATATACGCAATATATTATTCAGATATGTAATATTATATATATAATACATAATATATATATACAATATATTACTCAGCCATAGAAAAGAATGAAATCTTGTCATGTGCAGCAACATCAATGGAGCTAGAAAGTATAATGCTAAATGAAATAAGCCAGTCAGAGAAAGACAAATACCATACGATGTCACTCCTATGTGGAATTTAAGGAACAAAACAAATGGACAAAGGAAAAAGAGAGGGAGAAAAAATAAACTAAGAAACAGATTCTTTTTTCCCCCAAAGATTATTTATTTATTTATTTGACAGAGAGAGAGAGAGAGAGATCACAAGTAGGCAGAGAGGCAGGCAGAGGGAGAGAGGGAAGCAGTGTCTCCACTGAGCGAGGAGCCCAGTGCGGGCCTCGATCCCAGGACGCTGAGATCATGACTTGAGCTGAAGGCAGAGGCTTTAACCCACTGAGCCACCCAGGCACCCTAAGAAACAGATTCTTAACTATAGGGAACAACCTGATGGTTATCAGAGGGGAGGTGCGTGGGAGGATGGGTGAAGTAGGTGAAGGAGATTAAGAGTACACTTATCACGATGAGCGTTGAGTAATGCATAGAATTGTTGAATCACTATATTGTACACCTGAAACTAATATAACGCGGTTAACTATATGGGAATTAAAATAAAAAACTTAATAAAAAATTATCATAAAGATACCAGATGCGCTCCCAATGGCCATCTGTGAGATTTACTGAGTGATCATTCTCTGTTTTAAAATGGGGTCAGCGATGAAATGATGTCATCGCTGACACCAGATACATGACTGTTTTATAAAACAATATGGCGTCAGTTGAGTGGCGAGCTGAAGGGAGGAGAATGGCCCTTCCAGCACTCTCTTCTTGTGGGATTTTCTCTTCATACTAGGGTACATTAGCTGCAAAGATTCTTCTATTCCAGTAAAAATGGATTTTGTTTTTTGGCATTTTCCTCAAGACCTTGAACCATCAGAGAAAAAGATCCCCCCAAACTGTGAAATCTAATTCATTTCTTTCCTGAGAAAGGGAACTAGATCTCTTCATTGCAGGATGATGAGGATATGTAAGGAACTGCACATTAAAAAGGTGTCTAAAAGCAAATTTAGATACCTGGACAAAAGCAAAAATGCCTGGTCTTTCTTTTTTTACTCCTCTCCATAATGATGGCTGCCTAAAGAGAGAAAACCATGGCACAAAGTTCAGGGTTGGCAAAAGAAATTGTGTCTAGCCTATGATGGGCCCTCAGACAGTGGGAAGGCACTTGTGGAAGAGGTACGTGGACATCCTTGGTGATAGGACAGATAGGACAGGTATGCAGGGGGGAACCGTGGCAGCTGGGCAGAGACTAGCATGAAAGAAAGGGAAAGAAGCCTGGGTCCAAAAATCCAGACTGATCTGTAAAGAGGCAAAGGATATAGGAACAAATGAATCAGCAAGCACAGACAGTCCTTAGCTGCTCTTAAGACAAACAGCAGCAAGAAGAATTTGGCTACAAGAACTAGATGACTGATTTGTGCCCAGCACTGAGCCAGGGCTAACAGGAAATCTGAAGTCAGTAGGGGACACCATGACTACCCTCTGGACAACAGTAAATGGCCCATGCTCGTGGAGCCCTAGCAGGCTCCGGCCTGTTGCGACATGGCACATGCTAGGAAATCACTGTACCTGCTGTGTTATGAAATAGAATGCATTTCCACCAACTAGAGACATAAGAGGAGCCTGTTTGATCATATCACTGCAGATGCCAAAGAGGCGATGACTTAGGAATTAAAATCCTTCAGATGAAATGGGGAAGGCTACCAGAGATTACTACATGACAACCCAGCTCATAGGAGAATGTTAATTACATTTACCAAGGAGCATTATAAACTCATCGTAATTTTTCTCAAGTATTTAAAACTGTAGAGATAGAGGAATATAAAGCATTACTGGCATATACGATGTGAAGAAATACTCCATAGTGATAACCCAGGTGAGCTCTGTTGATTATAGCTTTCTTATCACAATTCGGATCTTTCGTAAAGCCATTTTGACAGACCCGTAGCCTTGGAGGAATCATGACTACCCTCAAATAACATGAAGTTCAAGGTTCTTGTGCGGTCTATAAGATTGTATCTTAAATCTGGATGATTTTCTCTTAGGTATTAAGTTCATATAGGATAACAACAAATCAAACGAAGGGAACAACAAGACTTGAGTGTGGAATTGCAAGCCATCATGAGCTGCAAGAGGAAGGAGAAATGACGGTCAATAGAAGTGAGAACAGGTCCAACAGGCCAGCGAGAACTGAAGCTATACTAAGACCCTTGTGGCCCTTTGTACTCTCAACCTTGAAGGCCCCACTCCACACCAAATCACATGTATTAAATTGTATCCAGGTGTAATAGTAAATATGATTTTGGACTGTAAACAGTGGGAAAATATTATAATAGGTAAGTTATCACTCTAAGTCATTTATTTAGTATCAGCTATAATTTCCAGTCCATCTTCTTGCACCTCTGGGAATTCCTGGGAGGATATAACCTATAAGCTGCTTTCCAATATCATGGACTTGACAAACTGAATAATTAACGAGGGTTAAAATGATGTCATGATTTGAAGACACTTAAGCAATGATTCCAATTTCAGCATTTTAAAATTTTGGAGCCAATACATTTCCTTGGCAGGCTTCAGATAGCTTTAGAGGACCCCCAAAATTCCATAGCTCTAAGTGTTGGGTCTTTGGTGCCTAAAATTGAAAATGGCCATGGAGGGGTCGGTTCTGTCATTGTGCCAGGAAGACTCCAGCTGTTTTGTTTCTAGCTTCTCTATCAGAGCTCCCCATTCAGGATGCACCACCAGTTACGTTAAAAAAATTTTTTTAAAAAGATTCATTTAATTTTTTTAGAGGGAGAGGAAGGGCCAAGAGAGAGAGAGAGGAGAGAGAGAGAGAGAGGGAAAGACAATCTCAAGCAAACGCCCCACTGAGCATGAAGCCCAATGCAGGGCTCAATCTCACTACCTCGAGATCATGACCTAAGCTGAAATCAAGAGTGGACGCTCAACTGTACCACCCAGGTGCCCCACCAGTAATTTTAAATAATGAGAAATCGCCCTGACTGCGCAGTCCAGAATAGTCTGAGCTTGTGCCTCCTGCTACTCTTGCCACCATAGAAACCAAAAACATGAAGGGCAACCCTAAAATGCTAACCAACCTGTGTTTCAACAATTCTCCATCTCAAGCTCATGTTTACCATAAAATCTTTCCTTCCTTTTTAATTTATTTGATCACTCTGAATGGTTATTCGAAGTCCCTTTTTATTGTATCTTATTAGGAGGTCACTGCAGTCGATAGATAACATTTTTACCCTTTAAAAATCAGCACAATGGAAAGTGAGAGAGTACAGGGACAAACAATGGATCTTGTTAAATGCTTCATACCTCTCTTTGTTTGGCTTAATGTTGATGTCACCAATGATATGGATATCTGCAAATTTTATCCTAAATTTGCTCAGAAGAGAAGCCATTCTGGAAATATAAGAAAGAAATACTTCATCATTGCATATGTGACTATTTCAGACAAAGAGTTCATGTCTTATTTCAGCTTCACAGTCAGACAAAGGCTGTGTTTAGTTTGATTTCCATCACCGTATGCTAAATGCAGACCAAGCATATTCCACTGAAGGCAAAGACAAATTCATGTACGTGCAGACCCTAGGAATAGCAAACCCAACTCTGCATTCATATTTCAGGTAAGAAAATATAGAGCTGTGCGTGCTTCCTTATCATTTGGGGAAAAAAGAGAACAAGTTTCAACATTATTGACTATTATCATGCTGATCATTTTTAGAGTTATTGACAATGTACTGACAAACTAACAATTATGATGTATCATTATATATTGGAGGTTCTTTCCCTGGCAACTGAAATTTTTGATACAATTTCAAAGTTACAGAAAAATTACAAGGACAGTGCAAAGAAAATCCCCAAATCACCAACTGTTTATATCTTGCCCCATTTGATGTGACACATTTTCCTCTTTCTACACAGCTGCGTCTGTCTATCTACATCTTCCTTCTTTCTTGCTTGCTGTCTACTCACCTGCCCAGCTGCAGCTATTAGGCCCCTTGACCTATAAATACCTCAGTATTTCCTAAGAATAAGAACATTCTCTTAAACAAACAAGGTACGCATTTTGAAATCAGCAAGTTTAATATTGATGCCATGCTATCATCTAATCCACCAACCATTTTTAAATTTCATCACTTGCCACAGGAAGTTACTAGAGGCTTTAAGAAAATATAAATTATTATAGCCATCATGTTAGTTTCCGTTATAATATGACTCCCTTTAAGGGGAATTAAATATATACATATATATTTAATATATATAATATACACGATATATGAATATATATAATAAATTTTATATATGTATATTTGTATGTGTATATATATATAATCCTCCCAGGACAGGGGGGAAAATACGAAAAATTACTGAATAAAAGCCTGTCATTATTTTGTGATTTCTCGGGACTTAGGCCTGCCATGAGGGTTTCAGGGCTGCTGAAGGTCCCTCTCCAGATTTCCACCAGAGACCTCTGGACACACAGCGTTCCTAACATGCTCGCTGCTTCCACAACTACACCTCAGGCTCTCCATGACTAAATCAATGACAAAGATGCAAATTTACACTCTGGAGACTGATTTATTGTTTTAATTACAAGAGTTTTCAACAGTCTTCCATTTAAACTGTTTTAAGCTACAGATAAGAAACTGGGGGCCCAGGTCTGGGCTGTGGTGACTGCTGCAAAGCCCCACAGTTCCTGGTGGGCAGGGCTGGGACGAGGACCAGGCTCAGTCTCTTGGTCCTATGTTTTAAGTGGGCAGTGCTGGAGTGGCCACCACGAGTCAGCCAGTTCGACTCGCCCCAGAAAAAATACTGGACACCAATTCCTTTGGGCTTTTCCTTTCGTGGATACTTTCACTGGTCAACTCCAAGCAAACATTATACAAGATAACGACAGTCCCACTCAAGACTTGAGGTGAGGCTTCGGTGTCAAATTCCTTTTGGAAAGCATTTGTGGCAGGGTATCAAGGGACATGAAGACAGTGATTACAAGAAGTACACAGAAAACTTAATGACCAGAAAACCAAGTAAACACGAGGCCCATCATGGTGGTTTTGTCTTTAAATCTCCTGTGTCTCAAAAAACACTTAAAGTTCTTACAATTAAAGCATTCAAGCAATAGACATCCAAAGGGCTCTAACTCAGGAATGATGAGTCACTTACGCAATTTTTTCTTCTTCAATGCGGTTGATCTTCCCTCCAACATAGATTCTTAATTTACAGTCTTTCCATTTTTTTCTGAGAGTCAAGATATAGGGGATAAGGAGTGTTAACCCTGAAAAAAGGATAAATTATGACGGAAAGAATGAGTATATCTTGCTGAAAGGAAAGTATAGCTCTACATCTTTATTCATTCCCACATTCATTGCGCCTAAATAATTTAAAATCTTGGGAAAACACAGAACTATTGTTCCCCAACTGATAGTGTTTTCATACACCTTCCCATGCAGTTTGTTAAATTGATCAACATAGTAATTCTGCTCCCTAGTGTATATTCTGGAATTGTTTTTACCTCCATCATCAAACAACCACCACACATCAATTGTGCCTTTTCCTTGCTTCTTTTTAAATTGGGTGCTGGCTTCTACCAGTTTCTGGTTGAACTCCCCCACGTGCATTGACTGGATTGTGTTCATGCTGCTGTCTGTAATGAAAGGAAAAGAAGCACACCTATTTGTCTTTTGAAGAAAGAAACAAAGTAACTTGCCAATAAATCTATTCAGGAAAATAGAGGAAGGGTCATGAATTTGTGAGCTTTTTTATCCGTATAGGTAAACAGTGAGCTTGGAAAAGGGGAGATAAAGGTCAAGTTCCGCAGTAATTTAGATCACCTTTAATAGTTCTCAAGAATTTGATATTGCTTTCATGATTACAGTTTTCATTATAAAGCAGTAGATTATTTTCAGGTCTCTAGTAATCTCAGGGCAGAATTATTACTTAGGCAGGTAACAATGCTGAATGATCTGATACAATAGCCAAAAAAAATCTCCATTTTTCAAAATTTCAGCTATAACTCAATCCTATTTTCAAATTTACTTGAACGTAGAAAATGTGGCGATTGGTTTTCTAGAGATAAACAACAGAATCGGAAGTATTTCTTCATTAGAGCATTTATTTGAGGGCAATTGGTGTACATTTCATGAACATCTGGATAATAAATGTGGCTAGTGGGCCCGATGCATCTTGACTCTATGACCCTTTGCTCCTAATGTCAGTCTGGCTTGCTTTTCTGTTTCTAAGGAGCCTTGGAAAGTGAAGGGAAAAATACCGAGCTGTTTGAATCTCTGTGAATGAGATGGAGAGGACAGGAAATATGCAGAGACAAAATACCCTCACTTGAGGTAGAGATAAGGGTGCACAGAAAGTACTTAAATTTTTTTTAAAATGTGCTCTCCCCCCATCAAGGATCCAGTGACAGTATCCTAGGGAACTAGGCCAGTGTTTGAGCAGGACCCTGGCTCCTGCTTGCCAGTAGAGGTTTTCACTGCTACACCATAGATATTATTTCTCATTTCCACATCTTTTGACGATGTGACTTCATTGCTCTATTTCAAAGAGCTGGTGTCAGCAAAGTGCTTAGAGTCGAGCTGATGGCTGCTTCAGAGCTTCCTCTCTGATCTGAGAGGTTCTGAAGATGCTTTGTTCTGTCCTTTGCCATTTCCATGTTTAGGGCCTGTCAGTTCTGAAGCAATTATCTTACATGGCTTCTCTCTCCCTAGCGCTGCTGAGGGAGAAAGTAAATACCTTTACAAAATGGACCAAACTCAGCCGCCACTTCCATGCAAATCAAAGCACCCAGAGGATCCAGACATTGGTGCCTGGAGGTAGGGCCTGTTCTTATCTAGAACCCCAAACAGTTGTCAACTAGTGAAAGCCGGGGGCGGGGAAGGGGTTTCCTTGAGGGCTGCATCTGGAATTTAAGGTGTTGGAAATAAAATGTAACATCATTTTGCTTTTCTGAGCAATGAGACATGTTGACTTCCAGAGGAGTGCATTTTTGCCAAGAGATGTGTGATGTAGAAACAGGCTTCCAGGGTGAATAAGAAGTCCTTTTTCATTAATAAGAACATGGACGCTTCCCTCCTCCCCCATCGGCTAAAGAATAGTATTGGGCTATGACTTCTGAATTTTCCATTGTTTTTCCAGACTGTAACTAACATTGAATGATTGAATGGTAGAGCAGATTCAATGAACAGTTAACATTTCTCACGAATAAACCAAATGATTGAAAAGGAAAGAAGACAGTTAGCATCCAGATGGTCTTATTCTAATATTTACACCCTGAAGGTCCTGATGTACCTCCAACTTGAGACTCAAATATATAATTTTCCTAGACAATGTCATGTTAAAGTGGGCAATACTTAATAGGCTTCCCTATAGCCCATGGAATATTCCAGGAACCCAAGGGTACTTCTATTACTTTAAGAGAGACAATGTTTACATTTCATGTCATTATATGTAAATATATATAAAATATTGTATTACAGGTGAAACATTGTCCTTGGACTACAGTAGGAAAACAAGCAAAGAGAACCAAAACTTTCCCAGGGTATTAGAGGACCTCATTGAAGGATCTCTTTGAAAGGTTAGATCCTGTCAAACTAGACCAGAAGCCTGCTAGGTCTCAATTTGGATCTTGCTGTTCGATTTGAAAACCCTCCAGAGAAATGATCTTTTCTGGGGCTCACACCAAGTGATTTCAGTTAAGTGGAGGATTATTTGCGTACGTTAACATTCTAATTTTCTACCAGCAGAGGTCGCCGTGGACCTCATTAAACTCAAACCTGCAGCGTTCTGGAAAGAAAGCAATTGTCAATTTTCCAAAAAGTCAGATGTTTGAATCACCTGTCTATAAGTTTTAGAAAAAGCTCTCATTCTGTAGTCTTCCATGCCTGGGGTGCAGACTGGACATTCAGAGGCAAATGTACCACTCAGCTGAAATCTACAGGTAATTAGTATCGGTGAAGTTCCAAGTCCAGAATTCTGGTTTGCAATAAAGATAGATGCTTTTTCAAAATTAGGGTTCTCATTTACTTGTCCTAGTCAACTTTTAGTCTCCTGAAATGTCTGCAAGGGGTCTATAAGGGACGTGTGTGTGTGTATGTGTGTGTGTGTGTGTGTGTGTGTGTGTATAGATAAATCCATTTGGGTATTGGTTCTTAAATTTCTATCCCCTTTCCATCTTAACCAATAAATGTCCATTTGATGGCACTCAAATCCATGTAGGCACCATAGGACTCAAAAACCAAATATTATTATTTTAAAATTAAGTTTTACAGCGAGATGGCACAAAGGGCTTATCATTACTGATAGATAACTTATACATTTCATCTGTACTACTGTCTTGAAAGAAGCATCTTTCAGTCCTGCATAACTCAATGCCCCCAACATCTTAGATGCTGACTTCTGACCCTTATCTATACTCAAGCAGTGGCTCGTTTTGTATCTTTCTTGTGAATTTTAAAAGTACTTACCTTTCTTAGGAGCTGGCTTAGTAATGTTCAACTTGCTAGCTTTTTTAAACAAGCCTCGGATGCCTCCACTTCCTTCTTCACATTCGTTATCTTTGATAGTGGCTTCCAAAGCCAGCCTCTCCTGTTCCAATTTCTCTAATTCATCTAACGCAAGAAGACAAAAATTGCTTACTTAACTCAGAGTGACAAAGTTTCTAGGAGCAACCTTATAAACTATTTTAATATAAAAACCAGTATCCCATTTGCAACGATGTGGATAGAGATAGAGAATATAATGCTAAGTGAAGTAAGTGGAATATTCCACTATATGTGGACATTAAGAAACAAGACAGATGAACATAGGGGAAGAAGGGGAGAAAGGAGAGAGGGAAACAAACCATAAGAGACTCTTCTTTTTTGGGCGCCTGGGTGGCTCAGTGGGTTAAAGCCTCTGCTTTCAGCTCAGGTCATGATCTCAGGGTCCTGGGATCGAGGCCCGCATCAGGCTCTCTGCTCAGCGGGGAGCCTGCTTCCCCCTCTCTCTCTGCCTGCCTCTCTGCCTCCTTGTGATCTCTCTCCCGCTGTGAAATAAATAAATAAAATCTTTAAAAAAAAAAAGAGACTCTTTTTTTTTAAAAGATTTTATTTATTTATGTCACAGAGAGAGAGAGAGAGCACAAACAGGGGGAGCAGCAGAGGGAAAGGGAGAAGCAGACTCTCTGCTATGTAGGGAGCCTGATGTGGGACTCGATCCCAGGACCCTGAGATCATCACCTGAGCCGAAGGCAGGCGCTTAATGGACTGCGCCACCCAGGTGTCCCCATAAGAGTCTCTTAATAACAGAGTGTCTCTTAATAACAGAGTCTCTTAATAACAAACTGAGGGTTGCTGGAGAGAAAATGGGTGGGGAACAGGCGAGGTGGGTTATGGGTATTAAGGGGTGCATTTGTGATGAGCACTGAGTGTTGTATCTAGGTGATGAACCACTGAATTCTACTCCAGAAACCAATATTGCACTGTATGTTAACTAAGTAAAATTTAAATAAAAAGAAAATTTAAAAGTTAAAAAAAGATGTCTATGCAATAAAATTATTATACATCATATGATTTTTTTCCAAATGATTATTAAAAAGCAATATCTATCAACAAATTGTATTCAGAAAGTAATAACTAGCTTGGCAAAGTAGCTCTTTGTGTTGTTGTAACACACGAAGTCACTAGGTTTTTATTTGTGAAGGTAAGGGAATCTATTTAGTAACATCTTCATTCACTTCCGGCAAAACCCCAAAAGCCAGATCCATTGTACATAAGATCTTGTACACTGTACACCACTGATTTATTGACCTAAACTACACGGTAGGATGTTTGACAAGTGGATGCCCGAATTACTGAAGTATCCTGGGTATGTATCAGGCACACCACAATGCCTCCTGGATTGCGGCATAGAACTAGACAGCAAGAAAGGTAACCAAACCTTACATAAAGCCTTGTATGGGCTCCGAATTGAAATCACAGTGAAAAATGTTCACTAACAATTTTTTTTTTTTTTTTTTTTTTTTTTTTTTAGAGAGAGAGAACACACACAGGGCAGGAGGCAGGAAGAGGACAGAGAGAGAGGCAGAGAACCTTAAGCAGGCTTCCCACTCAGCGAGGAGCCCTCACGACCCTGAGATAGTGACCTGAGCTGACATCATGACCCAACTCATGACATCAAGAGTTAAACACTTGATCCACTGAGCCACCCAGGCTCCCCAACAATTCTTTCTGATAAGCAAAATACTTTCTGGAATGAGTGACCAAAGTGAAAGAAAGAAAAGCTGAGGTTTCTGTGTGCCTGTCGGAGTTCAAATGGCTAAGAAGCGTCTCACAACACTCAAGTGTGGAGCAAGAGTCAAGCCGTGCAGCTTCCCGTCCAGGGCTGAGACCCACCCTCCAAGCTTTGATGTTGCATCTGGCTGCCTTTTATCGTTTTTGGATTCTGATTGTGACGATGAATTCCTAACTGCTATGTAATGCCTTGCATTCCTCCCTGACGTCAACTTGCACTGGATCTGGGAAAATAGGACTTTCAAAGCAGTCAGGGGACAGTCCTAAAGAATGATAGGCATTCTTGCTTACAGTGGCCAGGATGGCCTCTTGTCAGATGCCCTTGTCTTCTTGCTTGCTGGGAACAGAGACTTAGAAAACGAGCAATGTTCTGAGGAAGAGAGTCGAAAACCTGGCTTCAGTGTTGCAGAATACTGGTAGGGCTTCTGTAAATGTCAACCCTTGGAGCCTGTTGCCTTATCTATCCGGGAAGCGAAGCTGTACAAACTCTAGATTTATCAATTATGTACTAACTAAATCTGTCAGGACAGTCACATCCCTAGACGGTGCTGTTATTCAGCTCCACAGAATTGTCTGGCCTTTTTCCAGGTCTTAGCAATTAATCTTTTGCCAGTGGCATGAGATTTAAGGTCAAATCACCCATGTGATTTCCCCAAAGCTTCAAAGGTTCTCAAGATCAGCAACTATAGAAAATCCGAGAAATTAGACGGACGGTATTAAAGCTCAGACAGGAGTTGCTTACCCCTGACTTCCGAAAGGTGAACACAAGCTGCATTGCACGGAGGTCGTGACTGACGACAGCTCTGCGGCGGGCTTTATGTGACATGAAGCGAGTCATTTACTTTTCCTATGCCTCTGATTTCCTATCTGTGAAATGGAAAATTGCAACCCTTCCCCTTTCCGACTCTCCCAGCTTTGCGAAAAGAATAAACAACAGTTTCTGCGTGGTGCTTTGTGGCTCCTTTAAGAACAAAGCAACGAGCGTGTTCTATAGGCAGTGTATTTATGCAACCACTGGAGATGGGCTTAGTCATGCAAAGCAAATTGAGTATTTCAAGAAGCCCGGGAGTTATTTTAGCAGTTACTATTTTTCGTACACTCTTTGGGTGCCCGGTCCTGTGCTGCATATGATTCCTTCCCAAATGACTCTGAGATGGTTACTGTGATTACTCTCGTTTTTGTAGATGAAGAAACTGAGGCTCAGAAAGGTTAAGTAATCTGTCTGAGGCCCCCCAGAAAATAACAGGGTTCAAATGCAATGAGGCCGGCTTGACTCCAGATCCTGCATGCTTCCCACTCGGAAGACCTTTGGCTTTTTGCTTGCTACTCGTATCTCAGAGTGGTTCCATTAACCTCCAACACTTCATCATCAGACGAACCTCAACACTCTCGGGCATAGGCTGTGAGGCCAAGGTAGCTCCCCCAAATGATGGCCCCTCCCACATGTCACTTTAAAGGGAGGACCCTGAAGACGCAGGTACAGATGACAGGCTGCCCCCAGGGTAATAGGGTGGGCAACATCACCTGCAGGGGTGTTGGTCCCCGAACTATTGTCTCCTGTTTGGGGTGCTGCAGGGCTCCAGCTGTGGGGTAACCTCCTCTTTGCAGGCGTCTGGAAGCTGCATGTTTGTGAGTTTCTTTGAGGGCAATGGCAAGGGCCACACTGGGGAAGGCTTTCTTTTGCTTTCCTTTTTTGGCAGGCTCCCACACACCCCATGACGAGGAGCTAGTTGCCACGTTCTTTGTCCTCGAGTTTGGACAAGGGAGGAAAAAAGATAAATCCTCCTTTGTCACAGAGTCAGCTGGCTGAGTGAGTCGGGATCGACTCCAACTATTTGCTCAAAGGTATGTACACAGCCCATCCTGGACAGAGCAGACTGCAAAATCCCAGGCCCCAGAGACAAAACCAGACTTCGCTGGAATGCGTCAGATTCAGCAGTCCCCTCAAAACAGCAGACACAGGCCCACAGACAGAGGTCTGTGTTACGGGCTAAGATCGGCTTGCTCGGCCCTCTTGGATTTTCCCATCCACCCAGCGGACTGATCCTTTGCACCGTGGCTTTGCAAATTCTTATTAGAGCTAGTTCTTAATCATTCCCTTTGTAGGTGATCCAAGGCCTCCTCCCGTGCCATCCATCCTTTCCTAATTTCAGGGCTAAGCAGAAGTGATGGTTTGATGATCTGTTCTGAACGACCTAGCAGGCGTACTGCTTGCCTCTGTTCACATGCGAGTCCAGAGGAGACTTTGTCAAAACATTTCTTTCAACACCAGTGCTGGCTAGCCGACCTGCCGAAGTGTACCATTGGCCACAAGAGCGTGAGTCCAGGGAGTACGGATGGAGAGGCATGAACTGATTTCCACGAGACTGACGACAACAATCACTCATTCCATCACAACTGCATCTATGATGTTCCGGATTCACAAAGCCCTTTCCACAGAGGATCTTATTTGATCCCAATGCCAGTGCTGGGATGCAGGCAGAGCTCGTGGCACTCCCCCCACTTTACTGGGAAGGAAACAGGCTCAGACAGTTCAAGGTTGC
Source organism: Ailurus styani (assembly GCA_002007465.1). Classification (NCBI taxonomy): domain Eukaryota; kingdom Metazoa; phylum Chordata; class Mammalia; order Carnivora; family Ailuridae; genus Ailurus; species Ailurus styani. The sequence goes on along the minus strand of LNAC01000873.1, from coordinate 307,479 downwards.
ACAGCTGGGGATGCACGCTCCTGCTTCCAATTCTAGCATTCTCCCTGGTTCCCACCCTTCCTCAGAGATACGCTCTGACTGCCAATATCTGCCTGCTGAAGAAATACACAGTCTGCATTTTTTCTGAAGAAGCCATCCCCCAATTTCCCAACTGGACAAATTTTTATAATGCTTTACCTTTCCACGATACTCTGCTTCCAACTTTATTCCAGTAACTACACCTGTGTGACGGGGAATAGAGTTTTAAGACACATGTTTATCTTACGCCCTCTGGACTGCAAATTCCTAGAGGGAAGTTTATGTCGTATTTCGTCACCCCCATTTATTGAGAGTTTCTTTGGTGCCATGTACAATGCCAAACATTTTGTGGCCATAATACCCTTTCACCCAAGACAGTAAGTCTGTGAGCTAGGTGCCATAATTATTTCCATCTGGAAATGTGAAAAGCGAAGTGGAAAAGATGAGCAATTTGACTAAGGCTGCACAGCCCAAAATCATCGAGCTGGAATTTGAACCCAGGTCTGACCCATTTCAAAGCCTCCTCTTAGAAACTTCTCATATTCTTAGCTGTGCCCACGCCTCCCTACTCATGCCTATCACCATGGTAAACACTCAAGAATAGTCTGTTGGAATAAAAGAACAAGTCAGTGCTGTTCAACACAGTTCAATACATTTGAAAGTATCTGTATAAAGGAAGGAAAATAAAAGAATAGTTGTCAGAGGTGAGCGTGTGTAAAGTACTGTGTGGAGGGGGTTAATGCTGTATACAGAGTTATAAAAAGAGGACCTAATTAGGGGCTGACGGTACAAACCAGGATGGAATGGGACAGGATGGAATGTACAGGACAGGCAGGACTGAGCAGAAGAATGAGAGGCAAGGAGAGGGATCCTTTCCCTGTAAAGGTCCACTGCCTAAGCATCAGGTCGGAATTTGAAGCTTCTGTAGTAGATAATTCTGTAGCCTATCACCATTTACAAAACCACAATGCTAGAAAGGAGAGAGAGAGAGAGAGAGAGAGAGAGAGAGAGAGAGAGAGAGAGAGAGAGAGAATAAAGGCCTGCCCATCTCTCATTCCAAGAGTAAGGGAATCCATGAGGTTCTAACGATGGAAGAAAAATCTTAGGTCTTTCTGTTCTCTCAGTTGAGGGGGTTTCTAACCAATTCTTCAGGCATAACCCCAAGCAGTTCTCATGGTAAGAACCCTGAGCCCTGTCTTCATACAAATGCCAAGACCACTTGAAGAATAGTTACCCATTCTCAAGTGTTTTATAAATTGACTGTATGGTAACCAACTGGAGGGACTATAGTTTGTAATTCAACTTACTGGTCAAGATTGCCTCGAATGTTCTATCCCCAGTCTTTTTTTTTTTTTTCCTTAGAAACAGGCGGGAGTCTACGCATTATTATTCACTTTGAATCTCAAGGATGGAGAACAGTCAATTATCTGACAGCAGAAGAGGGAGCAGAGAAACCCACTGAGGAATCTCGTACCCTCCCACTTCACAGCAACCTTTCCCTTTATTAATTATTAAATTCTGATTCTTTCCTGGGTCAATCAGCTCAAAGCTGTAGATGCTTACATGAATCAACGTGACTTACCCCAGGTGAAGTCTCGCCGAATTGAAGGCAGGAAGCAATCCTGCAGTGGTCGTCGTCCAATCAAGTAATTATTTACTACACTGCCATCTGTCTTTATTTTGCTAAGCCACTCCATCAGACACAGCACAATCCCCGTGCTCTGAGATGGTCATAAATCGTGCAGTACTTACACGGAACACTTGACCGCAATATATTGCGGATCACGTTTCATCACTTTATTCCTACTAGTACAATTTGGACTCTTTGTTGTAGTTGGCAAACTTGCTAAATACCTCCGGGAAGCGAACAATATGAAATATTGCATTTTTGGTGTTGTCAGGCAATAAATTAATTTATTAAGAGAAGCTATCAGCCGTTGATATTGGAAGAGTTGCTGCGGTATACAAGTTAGAATGTTATGAGCATCGATCTTATTTATATACAATAGTTATTCTCCTCACATAAGCCTGTGACACAGTATAGAAATAATTGTCATTAGCTGGTAAATTACCTATAAAGCTGATTTCTATTCACTGCTTTATTAACTACAGTATCTGGGCACTCTGAATTGCTAATATTTCCTTTAAATTATAATCTGTGATGACACCGTGGTGCCTGTGTTGGAAAAGCTATGATGATAATCATTAACATAGTGTAATGCAATACTTAAGATTTATCAGGCTCTTATTAAGCCCTATATTACAGTATAATATAATGAAACTCAAGCTTATTTCTTCCAATTCAAAATCTAATATGAGGCTGGTGTCATAAATTACATAAACTTCAAAACAATGCATGGAAATGTAGCATAAAGTTAATTTCTATCATTATGCTGTTGTTTTTCTGCACGTTCTTCACGTATTACAGTATAACACTGTTTTTTGTTTACCCCAGATAATCGGTACTTATAATTATTTTATTAGCATCCAACTGTATTTTCCCTTTCTTGACTAAGAAGCAGAAAGATTTCAAACATCAAAGTTGATATAAATTGGATACATCCCATGGGAAATTAAAAGGGGATGCAGTTCACTGCCAGGATTCTTCCAGAAATACCACAAAATTTGCTTGCTGTTTTGCCTTACAGGACTAAATTGATGGTGCATTTTGGTAGATGGAGCAGTAAAGGTGGGAACAATATTTGCCAGCTATATCACATCTTTTGGCTCGAAGAGATCAACATAATGTACAAAGCAAACGTGTAATCTAAACACAAATTGAATTTCGTATTCTCATTTTTTAGATGGAAAAACATTATAGCAGGAAAGACAAAAAAGTTAAAGCAAAATGCAGAAAGTTAGCAATTGAACAGGTCTCTTATTAGATTTTCGTAATTGTCCTTAATGTCATGTCTTTCTTATCATAGACAGGCAGCCCCCCCACCCCTTTAAAGGAATTGTTCCATTCCCATATCTCAGATTTCACCATTGGCTCTCTTTATCTTAGTCATTGTCCTCTCTAGATCTCCTTCTTAAAGGATAGAATAGCGGTTTTAAACAGACATAGGTTTGAATCTTCTACCAATTGCTAGCCTTGTGAATCCCGAGGAAACCTCAATTTATTAGCTATAAAATGGGGGTAAAGATAGTGCTTTCTCCATAGGTAGTTGGGATGACACGTGTTATATGTGAACATGAAGCATACACATGGCACATAATAAATGCTCAAATAATGGTTAAGGGCACCTGACTGGGCACAGAGCATGTGACTCTTGAGCCTGGGGCTGTGAGTTCAACCCCGCGTTGGGCGTGGAGTCTACTTTAAAAAAAAAATGCTAGTTGTTGTTGCTGCTAATGAATTAAGTTCTACTAGAAAGAAGTGTAAATTAATCATGAACACTGAGTAGGAATTACTATATCCATCTGGAGATGTAAAATGTCCATAAAAGAGAATAGGAACATAAAAAAGGAAGCGTGAAGACACCGGAGTATACTTTTTGCTACAATTTTGCACAGGATAGACTCTCAGTTTTATTTTTTAAAGCTCTTCATACATAATAATAGAGTATACATATCAGACCATGGTTCTCTAGCCTATATAAACGCTTGATCTCCAATTTCGTCTTCTGTCTCCTCCCTTACAACTCACCAGAATGGCTGCATCCGAAAGTTCACCTAATCCTCTCACACTACCTTCTGTTATGATGGAGACAAGCCTACATGGCCAGATAGAGTCTGGACCACCAGGCACCAGCACACCCAGATCTCTTGCAGGCTTTTCCTTTCTGCTGAACCGATTCAGCAAAATCCCGAGTCTGCTCTACCGGGAGACCAAACGCCATTACACGAAAAATGGACAACTAGCGAGACTGCTCCACCTTCAAAGAGAATTGAGAGCACTGTGCACAATCCTCCTCAATCTACCACTCCACCCTTACAAATCTACATACCTCATAATCAATCCTCACCCCTTTTGCTCTTATTTTAGAAGATAAAGCATTTTTTTTCCTGTTTCAGGCCCCCTCTTCCATCCATGCCCTTCCCTTGATTCATCCCATTCCTCCAGAATCTTACTCCATGGGTCATCCTTTATTTATTTTTATTATTATTATTATTTTTTACCTCCTCCTTCGATCTCCTGCATCCTCTTGAGCCCACTTCCTCAGTCTGAAAACACCCCCCTTTCTTCCATTCTAAGGCCATGGGTCTTCCTATGGTAAATCTCCTTAATCTCATTCTTCTCCATTGCATCCAGACTTCTCAAAGTGGTGGGTCACACCCATATTCTCTGCTTCCTCATCTCATAATTTGTGTTCAACCTACTGCAATCTGGATCCTGTCAACACTGCTCTACAGATCCTAGTCTCACTAAGATGATCTGTGTCTTGTCAATTGCATTTCATTCACAATTTTATGTGTGTGTCCTGCTCTATTTGACAATAGTGGTGATTCTTATTTTGAGCACACTGCTCCCATGGCTTCCGTGACACCACAGACTCCTGGCTCCTTTACCTTCCTGAAAGCTCCTTTCCTGCCCCTTCTTTGGGTCTCTTTCCCTGTATCTTGGGGCTCTTGACTACAAGCACTCTTTGGATTATTTTTTCCAGTGTTGTTGTTTCAATTTTCACCTGAATTATGATGTCTTCTGTATCAGTCCACTAGGTTTGCCATAACACATACCACAGACTGGCTTAAACAACAGACATTTATTCTCTCACAGTTCTGGAGACTAGAAATCCAAGATCAAGGTGTTGGCAGGGTGGTTTCATTCTGAAACCTCCCTCCTTGGATCATAGGTGGTTGTCTTCTCCCTTTCCTCTGTGCTTGTCTATGTCTTAATCTTCTCTTTTCATGACTTGACACCAGTCATATTGGATTAACCCACCCTAGTGATCTTATTTTATCTGGCTTACCTCTTAAAAGACCTTGTCTCCAAGTACAATCACATTCTGAGGTTAGGACTTCAACATAGAATTCATAGGAAATAGTTTGGTCCATTACATCTCCTAAATCTGCATCTCCAGCTCACACTTTTCCTTTAAGACCAGGACTGTCTAAATGTCTACTGGACATTTCTGGTAGAATTTGCCACAAGAGATTATTTAAACCTACTCTTCCTCTGTGTTTCCCATTTCCACAGGCAGCACCACCATTCATGTAGTCAGCCAAAGGGTCTTTTCTCATTCCTCTCTCTCCCATATCCCACACATTCTACCAACCCCCAGATGTCGCTCTCTGGGCCTCCAAAGCACTCCTGTCCTTTCCTCTTCTGTCCATCCCCAGCTTTAGTTCAGGCTGTCGCCTTCTCTGCCTTTGATTATCATAAAAACCTTTTTGATTTTTGATTTGGTTCCCTGTTTCCATTTGAGTCCCCTTTGAGTCCATGCTCCCTCAATTAAATCTCTTCGATGCTTCCTCGTTGTCCGCAGAATATGTCCACACTTTTTAAAACGGCAAATGAAGCTTTTAAAATTAGGATCTTGTATCAGCAGTCTCAAATTTCACTACTGTCTGTTCATACTTTGTACTTCAGTAACATGAATCTGCTTTGGGTAGCCCACATACCCCATTCTTCTATAACCTCATGTACTCACACCTTTGCTGATGCTCTCCTCTTTGCCAGGAATGCTGTTCCTCAAACTCTCTCATTTCTCTCTAGCCCAACATTGCCTAGTTAACTCTACTCATCTCTAGGGTAATTTCCTCCAGAAAGTCCTCTCGGAGTAAGAGGTCCCCTCTCTTTCCCCTGGTACTTTATTGATATGCTTAGTAGCACATGAATGATATACCCATTCCCATTTTAGGCTGTGCGTCTCTTGAGGATACAGACTTTTATTAGCCTCGGTTTACCCAGCACTGTCATTTACATGATGCCTGGTACGCAAGAGACACCTAAAAAAAAAAAATCCCTTTGTTTTAGTGTCAGTCATCAGTGGACTCTATTTTGAAATTCATCTAAAGAGATAAGTCACGAATGAGTACCCTGTCCTAATATTTCAATGACTCTTTAGATGTGTCCTTTATTTTATACATAAGAGGGTATGTTTAAACTCTTAAGATTAAACAAGTGTACTAAATCCTCTATAGGGAAAAGCAGAACCACTAATCTGAATTAGTGTTTCTGCCTTGGACTTAGATTAGTGATTCACAGCATGATACATTCAGGCTCATTTCCATGTTAGCTGTAAACCAGATCATAGACTCTTAAAAACAAAATACATGGTTTTTCAAGGAAAGAATTAATCTTTATTTTCTCAAACATCTTGCAGAAATTAATTTGGCAGTTATTTTACCAAAGGTGTTTATTTTCAATGATGCTGGCTTTGTGGTTTTGTGGCAAGAAGAATAATTTATGACTGCCCTGGATTATTCTATATTTCTGTTCAGCAGGACAAAGACCTTTTATGTTGGCAATGGGGAAAGCACTGGGGAAGTGGCCACAATTGAGGTCAGCACAAGAATAAGGCCCATCACAGGGGGTTTTGTCTGTGTTGTACACTGCTCTATCCCCAGCACCTAGAAAAAGGCCAGGCATGGAGTAGGTGCTCAATAAATATTTGTTGGTTGAATAAAGAAAGTACATACCTTGCACTTGAAGAACCTGAGAGATGTCAAACCCTTGGCTGATTCTGACTATGACCACACCAATCTCAAAGTCAAACGCATCACTGAAAATGGAAGCAAAGTAGTTAGGGATTTGAAAGATTCCTTTAATCCTGAGGATTTGTACTAATAATAAGAGATCCTAAGAATCTCAATTCTAAGATTTTAATGTAACTAAACTATGAAAATTCACTTTAGAATATAGCAAAGAGCCAATGCCTCTTCTGTTACTTTGGTGGTTTTTTTTCCCCTTTCTGCCTTTTAAAAATGTATTCTGGATAAATGTAACTAATTCATTTACTCTGGAATCAAATTATTCAAATAATCCTGTCACCTAGAATTTTTATTAAGAACTTGTCACATACTTTTAAAATAATTGTTTCTTTTCTAACGTAAGCAAATATTTAGAACAGAGAGTTTCCAGGCTGCAAAGACCATTTGAAATTATCAGCCAAATCCCTACTTATTGAGAAAGTATCCTACAACATTTGCTGACATCAAGTTCCTGGTTAAAAATATTTCCAGTTCCTCCCAAGAACGTTCACCATTGACTCTGGACAGACCATTTGAAGCAATGTTTTTTCATGACAATCCTTTGCCATTAAGGTTGGCTGTTGCCTTCTCTACACTCAATCCAACAGAATTAAATTATCCAGGAGGAAAGAAAGGCTCTCTTTCTTTTAAGTCTATTTCTATAGAATTTTTTTCTCTGCTCCTAAATATGGGGCAAACCAGTTAGTAATTTGAGTTTATTTAAAATTTTCTCTTCCGAGGTTCCTATGTTCAGTCTCGAGCGGATCTAAAGCCTACCACCCTTCCTACTGAATGTCACCCTCTACAAGAAATAATGCAGTTTGTGATTGTCTTACCATAGGCAAACAAATTTCTAACAGCCAAAGTGAATCTGAATTTTTAAATAATTATATAAATAAACTCAGCGTAATATGAACGTCCATTCAAAATTCAAACCGTAAGTGATTGTCACTGAGCAACATGGATCCATTCGAGCAAAAGTTGCTACAAAATAAATTCCTGAGAAATCTTGTTTCTAATCGTCCTTGATTATGGCAAGTAGACAGTATGCTCCACAAAAAAATATTTAGATCCTGTGTTAGGCAGAATAATTTTAAACCTTCCAAAGATGTCCACATTCTCATCCCTGGAACCTGTGAATATGTCACCTTCCATGGTAAAAGGAACCTTGCAGATGTGATTAAGTTAGGGGCCTTGAGATGAGGAGATTAACCCAGTCATCTGTCAGGGCTCAGTGTCATCACCATGCTCCTCAAAGAGCATTGGGGAAGCAGGAGAGGAGGTCAGAGTAATAATGAGAAGGATCTGACCCATCAAGAGCTTTGAAGATGAAGGAAGAGGGCCAGGAGCAGTGGGCTGCCTCTAGAACTTAGAAAAGGTGAGGCTAGGGAGTCTCTCCTAGAGCTTCCAGAAGAGAATACAGCTGAGTCCACACCTCGACTTTGGCCCAGTGAATTAGTGTCAGACTTTTAGCCCACACATCTGTGGGCTATGAAATTTGTGTTGTTTTAAACCATTAAGCTTGAGGTAATTTTTTCACAGCTGCCAGTGAGAACTAACACAGATTCTAATTAAATTAAACCATACCTAAGAATATTATAAACATTTAAAATCTTTTATTCAAAGAAAAATGAGAAATACTATTGTAATAATACCCCATGTTAACAATAATATCATGCTTGAAGTCATTAAACAAAACAAAATAAAACAAAACAGAAGGGAAATAGAATACAGTATGGATGTATGATTGTCTTCCTTCTATATTGACCTCACTGCTATGGTAGTACAGTCATTTAACTTTACTAAGCCAGCTAAGTTTTATACTAGTACAAATTTGAGCCAACTTAACATTGAACTTTATTACCGAGAAGACCAATTATTAATTTGGTATAAAGGCCAGAAGTCTCTTTGGCCTGATATTACTGGGTTTGATTATTTTGGTCCCTTTTAATTTCTAGAATGTTTGGGATGGTGGGGAGGTTGGAAGCTGACCCCAGATAATTTTGTATCAACTAATGGATGTTTAATCACTGAAGGTTTACATATGTCTTCCTGTTTGCTCCAATCCTTTTCTCCCAAAGATGAAGGTGAAATTTCTTTCCTCTCCAATCCCTGCCCCACCAGTGGCAAACATGAAATTTTACCGAAGAATCTGGATTATGGAGAGCAGATCTGATCTATTTCCAAGAATGGTCAGTGACTATGATTATAAATATATCAAAATGCTGGTTGCTGAGCATGGTAAGATGCTGACCCTGACCACCTGCTTTGGCCTTAACCTACTGAACTCAGGGTACATGGCAGCAGGAGGCATCCAGGCTTCATATCTTTGGGGAACACAATTTGGGAGGATGCATTTAATACACAGGTTCCCTATGTTAGGAAGATTATCATGTGAATTTCTGTTTGGTCAGTAATGCATACAAATTTCAGAAGATGAAAATGATCTTCTTATACTTCTTTTCAGTAAACTAATACTGGAATGCTTTTGTAATGTTCCCCCAAATGTCCCTCTGATAATGATAAATATTATCATTATCTTATACTTTTTTTAAAAAAGATTTTATTTATTTATTTGACAGAGAGAGAGAGATCACAGGTAGGCTGAGAGGCAGGCAGAGGGAGAGGAGGAAGCAGGCTGAGCAGGGAGCCCGATGCGGGGCTCGATCCCAGCACCCTGAGATCATGACCTGAGCCAAAGGCAGAGGCTTTAACCCACTGAGCCACCCAGGCGCCCTCATTATCTTATTCTAAATGCTCATTCTAGCAGGGGACAGCGACATAGCCTGGTGTAAGGAGTACTGTGTCCGTACATGCTTGTTTTGAAGGGGTGAGGATTTCTTTCCTGTGTATTATGGATTTTTGAAGTACAGTCAGAATTCTCAGGGCACACTCTCTGCCCTGTGGTATGGAATCAGAGCAAAGCCAGACTCCAGACTGGAAACCTTCCATTTTCAGAGCTGTTGACAAAAGATGGCTGTTACCACAGCTAACATTGCCCCCTGTGAGACAAATCCGGTTAAATATTTTCAAGGCTGGAAGAAAGGCTCAGTTTTCTAGAATGGTCACTGAGGACACTCTGAGCCTTTCTGTATGTGAAGAATTTGTTTTCTCCCTTTCAAAAGAAGGAACCAAGCCAGATAATACTTTGGCTCTACATAGAATTTTGCAGGCAGCAGAGCATTGTGGTCATGAGTCTAAACTTTCAATTTGATCATCCTGAGTTGGAACTCCAGCTCTGTCACAACACTGTCATTTTCTGCAGGCCACTTAATTTTTAACGTCTGTTTCTCTACTTATAAAACTGCAACAGTATTTGTACTACAAAGGCCTGTTGTGAGAATTAAATGGGATAATTCACATCAAGGACACTAGCTTGCGACCTGCTGGCCTTTTTTTTTTGTTTTAAAGATTTTATGTATTTGACACAGAGAGAGAGATTACAAGTAGGCAGAGAGGCAGGCAGAGAGAGAGGAGGAAGTAGGCTCCCTGCTGAGCAGAGAGAGCCCGATGCGGGGCTCAATCCCAGGACCCTGAGATCATGACCTGAGCTGAAGGCAGAAGCTTTAATCCACTGAGCCACCCAGGTGCCCCACGACCTGCTGGTCTTTTCGGGACTATCGTTATTGCCCTTGTCCCAAGGCTTCCCCAGTGTTTAGATATGAGATGTCACGTCCCATTTAAAACTCACTCACTATTTGTTCTTAAACCAACACAGAGACACAGATACATGACAGCCTCCTGTCAGCAAAGAGGGAGCCGAGGGTGGGGTAAGAAACTCCTGATCCAAGGTTCAGGAGAAGACAATGACGGAATGCAACACACCGGCCAACCCAAGGTTCCTGGTGTTTTGAAAGACCATTTCCTTTCTCATCTCGCTGTGCTTTGCTCTTAATCTTGTGATTAGGTTTCGAGATTGTAAACCTTAATATTTACCTTTTCCTTTGACATCGAGTTTCCCCCACCTGCCTCCTCTGACACTATGATCCCATGTAGTCCTACTCGCGGCAGTGTTTTTTCACTTCGGTAAAGAACTCAGGGTACCAGGGGAATGTCCTCTTCTCAGGCAATTTCATCTACAGCAGCGTCTGTTATGTACGGCCCTGTTCAGTGCTTTGTAAACAAGAACACGTCCCGAAAGCCGTCACTTACTGTATGATTCCCACATAGTTCTCAATCTCTGTCAAGGGAGCTTTCCTCCAGTTTTTTTTATATCCAAGCACCAGCGTGTTTGGTTTCATTCTTCCTAAGCCCGAGGCCTAAACAGAGGAGATAAACACATGGGCGATCCTTTCCATACCGAGAAACTACCACTGCAAATGAAAAATAATGTCCACAAGAGCACTGAAGTAACGTCCGGAAGATTTCCGAAGATGAGATTACATTTTAGTGCATGTCCTTCATGCCCGTACCCAAGCATAAAATAGAAAGATTAGTTCTAAATCATCTCAGCCATAAATGGATTTTAGATGACAGAAATGTAGCTTTTCGAAATTAGCAGTCATTTGCATTTCTTCTGACACACTCATTAAAATGGTTCAATAATTTAAAATCAAGTGAGGGTCGCCTTAACCGTTGGCGGGCATGTTGTAACTTAGTGGTTCAAAGCTCATTTCCACCTGTTTTATCCATAATGTCATTAGCAATAAAATCCATGTTTGGAAAAATGCTTAGATGCAAGGATCACTGAATCTTGGACTTCTATTATTTCGTGAAGAGTAAGTGAGCTATGCCTCCAGGACCTAATCTTCTTGCAGGACAGTATCAAGAATAGTCATCTTCCAATTCAGTTTTTACTCCCCCCATTAGGTGGCAGGATATGGATTCCAGTTAATTAAACTTCACTCAGCAATATTATTGAGCACCTATTAAGTGCAAAATGTTATGGTAGGTGCTGTGAAAGAGCAGTGAGGCATAGTCTTTGGCCCTAAGGAGATTAGAATAATATGAAGGAGGCAAGATATACACAGATAATTATAATTCAAGTGTACAAGTAGCAGGAACTCCTATGGAAGCAAAAAGGAAAAAACCTTGAATTCCAGCTGTGGGTTCATGGCTGGCTTCGAGGGAGAGGTGATATCTGTTCCAGATCTTACAGGTTGGTGAAAGGTTGACAAGCACAGGAAGGAGAGTGGAGGGAGTGAAGGAAGGACACTCTGGGTCATAGAAAGGGTGAAACCAGTGACCAGAGTGGGACATGTTAAAGGGGACAGTAGCAAGCAGGAGGAGATGGGAATCACCGGGAGGGGTCCTGCCTCCATATTTGTTGTGTTTCTTCTAGAACTGTACAGGTAGCAAGACAGCTCCTTAGAGCTCTCATTTGGTGCTCAACAGGATGGAGCTCATCTTTTCTGTGACTGCAGTTTGGGGATGTGGGGGTCCATACCACTCATTCTTAGTTGCAAAGGAGGCTTTATCCAAAATGGTGTAATGGCCCCAGTATTTCCCTTTAATACTGTCTCGTCCTGTCTTTTTGTCCTGGTCCCTCTGTACTCCACTTTTCTTTTGAGCAAATTCAAGTGAACGAGCTTTCTGCATTGTCAATTTTTTTTTAACAGTTTCTTCCAGATTCACGTAACAGTTGTTTTCCAGACCTGTCTTTTCTCTCCCTGCTTATTCCGTGTCAGTCCGCCCATTCCTCACTGAAAATTTTATTTACCAATCTTTTGTGATAATTTTACCTGAAATGTGTACCATTCTCAACATATTTCACCAAAGAGTTACTGAAAAGTACCTCGCTACAAAAAATCAGCCTCTTAAAATCGCATCTATTTCCATGGCTTAGCAAATTCATAACAGATGAAAAGATGCTCACTGGGGGTAATAAGTCTTTCAGAAATGGTTTCTCTGCATGTGCAGCTACTTTGCAAGAGTTCTTCAGGAATATTAGAGATAGGAATGCACCAAATACTCTTATTCTCCAAAATATTACAGTTTAATCAATTTTTTTTCTTTCCAGCCTGCTTAAGCATAGAGCTCCTGGATGCTGTCCTGAATTTTGACATTCCTAGAAATGGTAACTCTGAAAGTGAGAATGTAACTTGGTATATGTAGAGTCAGGGCTTTCCAACCATATTAAAGCCAAAATGATTAGAAGCCAAGCCCTACAGTGTCTCAGGGTCTCCTTGGATTACTTTAAGGATACCTCACCATTCTAAGTTATGATCAGGACTTGGGAAAGATTCTATGTACTTATTATGGAAGGGGAGGAAAAAGGAAAAAATAAGGAAGAAAAGATAGAGCTGTGGGTTTTAGCGTGGAGCCACAGAGATTATTACATTTTATTCAACATTCTGGAAATAATTTAGGAGGATAGGGAGATTTTATTCCCAGATCACCACACATTTATTTAGTGGAAACTAGCAGCTTGCCCTCACGCCATTTGCAGGAGAAAAAAGGAGCAGAATGCCTGACTTGAACATTGCTATATGCAGTATGAGATGCAAAAATAGTTTGAAGTTTTAATAGGATCCTGAACGTCGTCAACCATCAGAACAAATTTGCATTTCAATAAGCATGGGGACAGAATGTATGCTGGTGGCCAAAGGCAACCTCATTTTCCATTTCCAGCGTATCATCCATAGTTCATTGCAATAGAACCTCTCTGCTTTTGTTTTAGCTTTGCCTCTCCTCAGGAATTCAAAATGAATTCCTTAACCATCTGCATTGATCTCTGGGGCTGCGCTGTCTAACTGGAGCCATTCAGAATGGGAGCTTCGTTAACAGGGGAGTGCTAATTGTCTTTTGCCTCCGTACTCATTCCTTCAATGCCAGCCTTACCTGAAGGAGACTTCGGACACCATCTCTGAAACAATCTGCCGCCACTGCAGCATAAAAAGCCTTGATTTTGCTCTTTATAAGCCAGGCCTGCTTCTTTGCCATGCCACTGTTCATCTCTTTAACACACAGCTTGCGCGGTCCCTGTACGACACGATGAAATATTGGTTAGCAGCCCTGCTATTACCTAACACGCTGCTGTTGTTTTCTAAAGGACAAAAATAGCCAGCAATGCCCCATCGAGTTAAGAAACGGGAAAGAGGGGAAAACACCTCACTAAACAGGGTTCACGCAGATTGAACCTCGTGGAGTGGGTCTGCGCTGCTGCCATCATTCACTTGCCACCCAGAATGTCCAGATGCATTAACACCTGCTTAATTAACTGCCTCATGCCAATGGAAGAAAGAGCCGAGGGCATCATAGCACGGAAAAAAAGATGCTGAAAATGCGACTGAAGAAATTCAAGATAAATACTCCACAGCCAAAGGCATGTTTAGGTACACTCAGGAAATCTCAGCTAGAGCCCAGTTTGAAGAAATGGACCGAGCTCCTGGGAGCCAGAACGTGGCGTAAGTTCTGCCATGAACTACCACATCTTGACAATTCTATGAGGCCCACTCATTGCTTTTTGTGTGTGGTAGAAACACCCTTGCATGGTGTAATACTGACTTGCTCCCATCCAAATAAATTAAGATTTCCCTCTCACTCAAGGAATTTGGCGAGAACGGAGATACACACGCCGACAGCCTAGGAAGAATAGGAGAGCTTAAGAGAGAAGGAGACAGGAGTTCTGGTGGGAGATGAAATGGCTTATAATTTTGAGATTTGAGTTCTGGAAACTCATTGTAACTAAAATTTTGGTTCTTCTCCTTCTTCCCCAAAAGTCCAAGCTAGCTCTTTTCTTTGCAAGTTTCAAATCAAACCCAAAAAGTGTTTCTGATGACCTATAATATGGATGATAATCTAAAAATCTATTATTTTCCTAGGAAAATTCTTCCACTCACAGAGAGATTAGGTATGTTGTTGAATTGTCTTAGATTTCTTACAAGCCACCTGGGATCTTGATGAAATGCAGTGGGTAGGTCTGGAATGAGGCTTAAGATTCTGCATTCTAACAAAGCCCCAGGTGACAGGGATGCTGCTGGTCCTCAGGCCATGCTTAGAGTCACAGTCTTAGAGGGCATTAGATTGGAGAGAAAGGGCTTGAGATGTAGGAGAAAGATGCCAGACTTTGTGGTCTGCAGAACTGGTTTCAAATCTAAGTGTGGCCACTTTAGAAGTATTATTTTTGAGCTTTGGTCGATTTTTCTGAAAACAGGGATAAAATCTCTATCCTGTAAGGTCGTTTTGAATAGTAATGATAAAGTGCCGAGTCTGATGTCTGGAAGATAGTAGGTACTCATCCAAAGTTGGATGATTTTTATTACCATAAATGAGTGCTTACGATCTCATTGAAGCCCCAGACTTATTTCCACCACTGTGAATGCTCTACGACAGAGCGCTGAACTGGAAGCCAGAACACTGGGTGTAGATCTGGCTCTCCCACTGACTGGCTGATACCCCCGTGCCATGTGTCCTTTCTTGGCATGGGTTTTTATCTATAAAAATAAGGGAATTGTCTAGTTCATTACTGTCCAGTATGATAGGCCTTATCCATCTGCTGCTGAGCATTTGAAATGTGTCTGGTCCACATTGAGATGTACTGGAAATGGAAAATACACACTGGGTTTTGCAGCCTTAGGATGGAAAAAAAATGTAAAATAATCATTAATATTTTTATAGTGTGCATATTGAAATAATAACATTTAGGATGCATGACATTAAATAAAATCTATTAAAATTAGCTATCTTGTCTCCTTTTACCTTTTCCAATGGCTACTAGAAAATTTTAAATCATATATATGACACATTATATTGCTATTCCATAATATTAGATGATCTCTGTGGTCACTTCCATTTTAATATTCTATTTGAATTGGATCAGACTCTTTATGTACTTGTTTTATCAGCATATTTCTAGAACTTGCCAACTTTTCTTTTTTCTTTTTTTTAAGATTTTATTTATTTATATGACAGAAAGACACAATAAGAAAGGGAACACAAGCAGGGGGAGTGGGAGAGGGAAAAGCGGGGTCCCCACTGAGCAGGGAGCCCAATGCGGGGCTCAATCCCAGGACCCTGGGATCCTGACCTGAGCTGAAGGCAGCTGCTTAACCAACTGAGCCACCCAGGTGCCCCTAGAACTTGCCAACTTTTCAAAAGACTTTTCAAAAACAGTTTGGATGACTTACATTAAAGTTAAAGAACAAGAGCCTTTGATGAAGATGGGATAGGTCAAGTTCTAGGGGACAGTAGTTATTAAACCAGAGGACCTAACCTAAAGAAACATATGTCATTATGGATCAAATTTTGCTCAGGGTTCTAGAATGCCAATGCATTTTTAACCGTTAGTTCTCTTTGGACATTCTAGACTCTGTGACCAGCAAAGAAAGAAGAAATATTTTATTCAGGGAAGTTCAATGGTAACCCTGAGACAGAAGAATAACCAACAGCTAGAAAAGGTATTGGGCCATCAGTAGATTGAGTTGTACCACAATGACTATGAACCCCTGGGGAAAGTGACATTTATTTAAATAAATACAGTCTAATGTATGTCTATTATTGCTACAAAAATCCAAATTAAGCATTAATTGTGACAGAAAGATTTACTTTAATGCCTAAATTTGCCATATTGAGAAGTCATAAAAATATTTCAGGCAGAATCTCTCTTTGCTAAAAGCGATTATAATATCTTTGTAGCACACTTATTAATGTGAGGCAAGGCTGCAATACAAATGTGGTAGGGAAAAACAAACTAACAAAGAGAGAAGACATACTGGAATATAATTATTGAACATTCAAATATATCATAGTCACCAAAATGGATTTTACCACTCAATTAAAATATTAGCGAGATTAGCTCAGTGAGGCTCCAAAATATGAATGCATAAATTAATTCAGGATTTGAACAAAAAAGCTCTAAAAATATTATATATATTACAACTTTGACATTGATTGAGAAAAGGGTAATCAAATTCTATTTAGTCTACAGAAGTAGTTGATGTGATAATACTTCAAAGAAATAAATATTATGAAAAGAATTTGCAAAAGAGTTCCAACAGCAATAGGATCAAATAGAGAAATTTGGGCCAAAAGCAATGTTCTTTCTAGATTTCATTTTTCAAGACACTGAGAGTCTTGTTGCTCTGTCCTTGCTTTCATTGTCACTCTGGTTGGAACAGTGGGAAAGAATTTTTCCTTTCTATTTTGGCCCATATTTCATCTCACCCTGTGCCTGGTGCCCATTCATAGGTCATTTCACTTTTCCTGTGCTAGGCCATGTCACTATCTTATGCACATCGTAACAGAGACTTGGTGGCTAAAGAGGAATAGACACATCTATAAACATGCATCAACTTGGTGGTTGTGAACGTCGAGATTAAGAAGAGGTTGAAGATAGAAGAATAAATGAGAATTGTGGTTTCCCCTGGTTCATCTGTCCTTGAAATGCACAGGGTTTTGTTGTATCCCCTGAGTTTTTGGAAGAGCATCTTTGAATTCCAATAGAGCTTTAGGTTTTATTAAGATATCTTATAAATTTTGAGAAAAAAAGAGAAAGGGAAACAGTAAGGGTGAAATTTTGTTAAAAGGAGATCTACATGAGGAAGCTGGTCAAAAACTATCTGTCATCTCCTTTACCGTGAGAGGAAAGAACAGGACAATCAAAGTTTAAAAGATGTGAAAGAGTAGGAAACATTAATCAAAACAGGTCTACATCTTGGTGCACTTAGGTGAAATGAGTACAAGAATACCAATAAACCTCAGATAACATTGCCTTTGGAGAAGGAGAGAGCCATGAGCGAAGTGGTTATAACAGGGACTTGAGTGATGATGGTTTATTTCATTTTAAAAGTGAGTAGGAGGGCGCCTGGGTGGCTCAGTGGGTTGAAGCCTCTGCCTTCGGCTCAGGTCATGATCTCAGGGTCCTGGGATCGAGGCCCGCATCGGGCTCCCTGCTCACCGGGGAGCCTGCTTCCTCCTCTCTCTCTCTCTCTCTCTGCCTGCCTCTCTGCCTACTTGTGATCTCTCTCTCTGTGTCAAATAAATAAATAAAATCTTTAAAAAAAATTTTAAAAAAGTAAAAGTGAGTAGGAACACCCATGACAAAAATGTTAAGTCATTAATTAAAATGAGTAGAATATGGATGTCATTTAATTTAATACAGTTTAATCATATGAAATTGCCAGTGTTCCACAGTTTTGACTGACACAATTGTACATTTCATATGATTCAACCTAATATTTTTCTTAATGTTTCAAAATAAAAAAATAGAAGCAATCTAAAAAAAAATCTTTGTTTTTCACCCACCAGGGCAACCAAATGTATTTAAAAGATGCCACTGCACACTTGAAAGCCTTTTGCAATTTTAAGACAAACGAAATTTAGAAAAGAGGTAAATGTTGCTTTTAGGGGACAATAAAGGCTTTATCTGATTTGCATCCTTAATCCCAGATCAATTGGATCAATTTTCCATCTTTAAGGTGTATTTGTCTTTGATTTGTTTTCATAAAAAATACCCTGCCTTTAAACTAAAACTAAGAAGCATATGAGTGAGGGACTGTTGACGCCTACATGATGCCTTCCCACACGGGGAAGGGAAATGTGAGCTGACACCTTACAGTTTTTAGACCCAAACGTAGTGTACCCAGAGAAAGAAGGCTCCATAAGCCCAAACTAAGCTATTGCAATGATTAGTTTTATTGTCTTCCCAACTCCTATAAAGAAGTGAGGAAAATGATTGACAAAGGCAGTGTGTTTTTACGTCACAGTACACAGGGTAGAATCGGTGGAGATTGCAACTCCTGACTTAAACTTCGTGCTGCCGAACCCCTCAATCTGGACTTTGCTTGACAATATGAGAAGATACTAGAAGGGTGGAGTCCTACTCCCTCTGCTCTTTCTGTGATGGTATTTGGAATGAAGCACAGAAGAAGAAAATTACTTTTGTTCAATATAAAGCCTCTTGGGATATAAGTATGTCCATGATTTATCACGTGCTAATTCCAAGGAGGAGTAGACAATATTGCAAGTTACCAAGCTAGGTTCCTTAAAAGAAGATGCCCATATCTGAATGGTGAAGGGTTCTTCTGAAATATTCGGGCTGGGTAGGAAAGAAGCAAGAAGGGGGAAGAAGCTCTGAAGCAGGAATGTTAAGAGTTAATTGGAGAGTTGGAAGGACACGTGGGGGGCTTGGGGTCCAGGAAAAAGAATAACTCTTTCCATTTCAATTTCAGCAGTTCCGAGGGCTAGTCCTTTAAAAATGCCTTTGCTGTAGAAAATGGCAGCTGCAGCCACACGCTTTCCATTTACCCACCAGCAACGAAATAGCAGTGATATCTGAGTCTTGCTCCTTCCCTGTAGTATAACTGCATTTCAAGTCAGCACCAAAATAAGCGAAGGCCACCAGAGGGATGGAGCACAGAGCCTGCTGTCCTATGAGGAGTCAGCAGGAATATGTAGCTCATTGTTCTATCATGATCATGATGGATGCCTAAAAAAGTCCAAAATCCAATTCCGGGATCTGGTTTCCCTAAAAAAGGATGTTTTGGGTTTTTGTTGAAAGGAATATATTTTTGGAGTGAAAATGGCAACTATGCTATACCAAAAATAATGGTGATGAAAATAGCAGTTCCAACAGTAACAAGTACGATTAGTTGAGCAATTACTATTTGACAGGTGTTGTGTCGAGCCTGGAAAGCTCACCTGCTAGAATTCTCACAACAGCTCTACAACATAGGTGCTATTATTATTACGATTCCCATTTTATAAAGAAACAGAGAAAACTGAGGCCCAGAAAGACTAAATTCTGTACCTAAGGGACTCACAGCTAACAGGTGGCAAATAGTGATTCAGAACTTGACGGTGTGTCTCAGAAGCCCATGATCACCAGCCTCCCAGAGTTAAGAACTGCATTGTCACCTCGCAAGATCATCATTACTATTTAACTTTCCAACAAGGTTGGCCCAACTACCAACAACTAACTGTGCTTTTGGAAAAAGTTTTCTAAGGGTATGCAGCTGACTTCCCCCACACCCCCTTCCATCTATTTCTTTGCAAAGATGATTGACGACTGAGACTGGAGTT
Source organism: Ailurus styani (assembly GCA_002007465.1). NCBI lineage: Eukaryota > Metazoa > Chordata > Mammalia > Carnivora > Ailuridae > Ailurus > Ailurus styani. The sequence continues at coordinate 287,865 of LNAC01000873.1, read as the reverse complement.
GAAATGCTGACGGCATCTGCAGCCCCAGGGGCTCACAGACAGTAACGAACTGGAAAGTTGTTAACTGATGCAGTAACTCTTTTCTGTCCCCAAGAGAACTTCGGAACCTGGGAGCATGACTCGCGGATCTTACTGAGAGAGACCAGCACCGTAATATATAACGTGGTCCAAAAATACATGTTGAACAATAGGGCCATCGGAGGCACAGACATAGGTGCCTACTTCATATGATATTCCACAATCATGCTCTCTTAGTAGAGTGAAAGCAGAAACGAGTTAATTAAAAGCAATATCTCCTGTCTCTATGAAAAGACCTTTTCTCCTTTGCCAATGTATGACTCTTTATACTCCCAGTTCATTTCTCCTGTCCTAAAGATATTTTATTGCCTGCTAAACTAAGTTTTCTCTAAATTGCTGGAGAAGAAAAACACCCCAAACTGCTTATTCCATCAAAACCAGCTCCTATATTATCTTGGCCAAAATGAAATTCACTAATCCAGGGTGCCAAAGTTGATAATATGAGAGAAAGGTGCTTGGTAAGATTTTTAAAAATCCTCTGGCGTAACAGTGGGTCATTACTTCACTTGTCATGGATCTTATGTAGTCCATATGGTTCCTGCCGCTCCCCTCCAGATAACTGTGTTGAGTTATATTGTCTCAGTTACTAGCACATAAGCACAGAGAGGAAGAGGACTATGACCAATATAGCATTTTGAGTATTGCCAGGTATAAAAATTGCTTAAGTGCTGGTCATGATGATGTGTGGTAAATTCATGTTGGAAGTTTGACTAGTGGCACCTGATTCTATCAGCACTGCCAGGGACACAAGTCTGCTAAGATTTTTCTCCTCATGAGGTAACACAGAGCATAGTTGGGGGGCCTGGACTCACATCCCGGTTCTCCCACTTTCTTGTCACGTGAACCTGTGCAAGAATTTCATTTTCTTGGGCGCCTGGGTGGCTCAGTGGGTTAAAGCCTCTGCTTTCGGCCCAGGTCATGATCTCAGGGTCCTGGGATCGAGGCCCGCGTCGGGCTCTCTGCTCTGCAGGGAGCCTGCTTCCCCCTCTCTCTCTGCCTGCCTCTCTGCCTCCTTGTGATCTCTCTCCCGCTGTGAAATAAATAAATAAAATCTAAAAAAAAAAAAAAAAAAAAGAATTTCATTTTCTTAAACCTCACTTTTCCAACCAGTAAAATGAAAACAGAGATTCCTTTTCCTGTCTGCCTCACTAGGCTGTAATATAGGTCAAATAAGAAAAATGGTAGGAAAATTCTTCGAGGAATAGAGTATGTACTAAAACAAATTCATTGAAGTAGCTAAGGACTTTGAGTGTCATGTGCGTGCATGTGAGAGAGAGACAGAGACAGAGATAGAGTGAGATTGTTATGGGAACGCTGTAGAGATAGACTGGTTTGGAGGGCCCAGACTCACTACTTTGTTATAATTTTAATGCTTTCTCCTCACTTTAGAGATTGGTGATTGGTCAATAATTATGGTTAAATTTTTGGAATCTGCTTTGAATGCCTCCTGGGAAAACCACCAATAAGTTACCATTAGTCTACCACACACTTCCTGAACAAAAAGGAACTCATTCATCTCTGAATATTTATCCAAGGCATGGGAAACTTGGTTTAATTCCCGAGATATCTGTAGTGTCATCAATTTTATCCAAATATTTAATCCAAATTCTATGTGCAGTCATTTCAGGACCTTACATCTGGTGTTCTCCTCATCGGTTAATCTATATAATAGCACTCTCTGGCTCATTCCATCCTTTTATATTACCGTGGACAGTTACCACCCCAAATGCCTTCATTTTATTTCTGAGCCAGTTCTCTTTTTCTTGTCTCAAAGGCCATCATTTGGAAATATTTATCACTTTTAGTTGGTCTCCTATGAAATCTGAAACACTTTTTATCCACTCGTTTAAATTCAGGATCACGGCCCTTGCCAGTCCTTGCTCTATGAATCAAGGAAAGGGGCTCTTGTCCAAACTATCTTGCCATTTTCCTGTCACTGCCTGTACCCACCTGGCTCGCCTAAAACAACACAAGGTGAGCAGGGAGGGAAGCACCTTCCCAGGATCAAGTGGCTCTTACCACAAAGACTTCACAGCAGATGCAAAGGCCACTGTTCTTGGTAAAGGCGTGAGTAATGTCCAGGAGAGCAGGTCTTGTCATAGGTCCGCCTGTTAAAACAATGCACTGGGGCCTGGAAATGGAGAAAAGAAGATGTAAGAACTGGCCATTGCAAGAAGCCTATGAACCAGAACAACCCCAGTGGAAATGGCAGGAATGGAGAGTTTGGCAAACTGGGACAAACTCTCCCCTAAATATTTCTTGGGTTTCTCATCAGAATTCTTGAATCATCCTACCTGTTCATCTTGCCATCTTTGTTTTTTGTTTTTTTTTAAGATTTTATTTATTTATTTATCAGAGAGAGAGAACGAGAGAGCACAAGCAGGGGGAACAGCAGACAGAGCAGGCAGAGGGAGAAGCAGGCTCCCAGCTGAGCAAGGAGCCCGATACGGGACTCGATTCCAGAACCCTGGGATCATGACCTGAGCCGAAGACAGCCGCTTAACTGACTGAGCCACCCAGGCGTCCCAGCCATCTTTGCATTCTTAGTTCATTAGTGATGGCAAAAATGTGAAGTAAGGAAAAGGGAAAAGGTGGTCTTGGGGTTCCCCTGACTTTTTCTCTCCAGGCACTACCCTGTCCCAAATCCCCAGTACGACCTGTCATGCTCCAGCTCGCATCTCCATGCTGCTTTCCTTCATCTTCCCTGCAAAGCTTGCTTTTCTTTTTTTTGGGTGGGGGAGGCGTGTTCCATTCAAAATAAGATATAACTAATGAAGAGTTTAAAATGTTACTTTTCCTAAGAGAATTCAGTAAACCACAGAGCCTTCAGTCGAATGGAGACAGCACCAAAGATTAAGGTACTTGGAGGCATCTCTCTGAAATCACATCCTGAGATCACCTTTCTATCTCTGTGCATGAAGGTGACACCCAGTATCATGACAGTTTAGAGCCGGGGGTGGGCTTAGCTCAGAGTGGAAGACAAGAAGCACTCGTTCACAGGATGTTGTCGTAAAAATGAGGCAGTTCTGTAGGACTCTCTAATCTCAGAATGTACCCATAAAGCATATCGCTACTTGAGTACATCTGTCTCCGCTAAAGGAAACCCACTTCTAATGTGGAGTGACACCAGGATGCCTGAGAAGCCGACTTTACCTGAAATTTTTCACATGGTCTTCCACGGTAGTCAGTTCCAGGGCGTTGTCTAACGCACTGACGTAGGAAAGAGCCTGCGTGGAGGAGCCCCAGTTCACGTCTGCGGACAACAGAAGAATTTGGCATTGAAAACACTGACCTCTCCTCTGTGTACTGTGGATAATTTTTATAAGCCATTGCCTTCTATGATTTTCCTTGGCTAGGTCATCAGTGAGGAGTGCCCAAATTAGAGAAAACACAATGTAGTATTTCCTGGAAAGAGCATTGTGTCCTTCTATGAACGTTTTATGAATTCTTAGAAGTGAGAAGGCTCTTTCCAGTTAAGGATCAGACTTTAAAGCTGCAGCCCCAGAAATTTTGCTTGGTGGGAGAGGCTATGTGATAACCACATTGCAAGTGGATAGACTTGGAAAAATAGCCCCTAAATACATTCGAAAGGTCTTCACAAATTCTTGAATTGAAAAGAAGCATTTCTGTAGACACAGATCATGTGCAGCAATCTTTATATTTTGAATGGCTCAGGAATTCTTACTTTTTGGGGTATCCATGAAGAGGGCTCAGCAAGCTTTTTAATTTGGACCTACTCTTCATCATGAAGGAATTAAATACTACCATTTCCTACCCCCCTTTTATTCTACCCTTTTTCCAAAAAAAAAAAATATATATATATATATATTAGATGGAACCTCCCATCAGGAAATCCCTTGTGGGAATGTACAGATTTACTCCAGAGGGCAGATAGAGTCATCTCCCTAGTTTTGCTTGGAAGAGTCAGGGAAATGGAGGGGAAATAATTATCTGGAGAAAAAAAGGATTAATATTGTCTAAGTGTTGACTACGAACCAGGTATTTAGCATACCTTAGGTTATTTTATTTTAATAAAAATCCTACCAGTCAATCGGATATTTGCAAGTAAAAAATGAACCTTTTACTATTCCTCACACCATATTTAAAAACTAACTCAAATTGAATAATAGACATAAATTTAAAATCTAAAGCTCTAAACTTTTAGAAGAAGTTTGTGACCTTGGATTAGGGAAATATATCTTAGATTAGAAGCAAAAAAAATTGTAAAGGCAAAAAAATGATAAATTAGACTTCATAGAAATTAAGAATGTCTGCTCTTCAGACTGTAAGGAAAATGAAAAGGCAAGTCATAGTCCTGTAGGAAATATTTGCAAAACATATATTGCTCAAGGATTTGCAGCTAGAATACATAAAGAACTCTCACAACAGGATAAGAAAACAAAACAAACAACTAAAAAACATGGGTGCAAGATTTAAATAGACATTTAACTGAAGAAGGTATATGGATGGAAAATAAGTTGTTCAAGCAAAACAAAATGGTATTACTCTACATCTATTAGAATTTTTGTTTTAATCAACTGACAATAAGTGTTGACAAGAATGTGGAGCAATGAGGACTTCCACTCATTGCTGGTAGGAATAGAAGATGATACTGCTTCTGTGGAAAACAGTTTGGTAGTTTCTTATAAAAATATATATTCTTATTATCTAATTGGAAATCCCGCTCTTAGATATCCCACTCCTAGAGAAATGAAAACAGAGGTCCACATTGATGTCCTGTGTATGCATGTTTATAACAGCTACATATATAATCATCCCAAGTTGGAAACAACCAAGATGTCCATCAGTTGGCGAACACACTTTTTAACAATTCGAGATATACAATGAAATACTACTCAGCATAAACTAACAAACCACTTACACATGCAAGAGCATGGATGAATCTAAAAACATCATGTCAAATGAAAGAAAGCACACACAAGGGTTACGTACTACATGAGTCTATGTAATATTCTGAAAAGGCAAAGCTATCGTGACAGAAATCAGAACAGTGGTTACTAGGGGTTAAGTTGAGGTGAAGAGATCCACTACATGAGGGTGTAAAGGGAACTTCTAGCGATGATGGAAATGTCATTTGTCTTGATTGTGATGGTGGTTACAAGACTGTTTAAGTTTGTCAAAACCTACAGACTGCACATCCAAAGGCAATGAATTATACCATATGTAAATTATACCTGGTGTATAAAGTCATAAAGAAAAACAGCAAAAAAAATCCATCTGGGTGCCTGGGTGGCTCAGTGGGTTAAGGCCTCTGCTTTCGGCTCAGGTCATGATCTCAGGGTCCTGGGATCGAGGCCCGCATCGGGCTCCCTGCTCAGTGGGGAGCCTGCTTCCCCCTCTCTCTCTGCCTACCTCTCTGCCTCCTTGTGATCTCTCTCCCTCTGTGAAATAAATAAATAAAATCTTTAAAAAAAAATCCATCTGAGGTAGTTACTTCCTCCTTTCTTCTCTCCTGTCCCATGCAGTACAGGTAAGGAACAAATGAGGGTGGCTTGGGGCTGTCCAGCTCCTGAGACTGGGCCTCCTTGTACCACATTCTGTGGTCTCTAGACTCTCCCAGCTTCAGTCCATCCTTCTCATTGATTCTACAGTTAACATCCAGAGTTCAGATACAATTGACTGATCTATGGCGGCCTCTTGTTGCTCACAGATTCCTTAGCATGATGTTTACATTTCTTATTTATCTGGCCCCAACCTACTCTTCCAAGCTTACCTCATGCTCCTTCTCCTTAGCACCCAAGGACTCCATCCACATTACAGACCTGAAGCTTCCTACATATGCCACATCTTCACATGCCTTCTAACCTCACTCATGCTTCTCCTTCTGCCCAGGATAACCTTCCCAGGCTCGATCTGAGATCCCTAGTCTCTTGTCTTTTTTTTTTTTAAGTGGCTTATTTTTTCATTCAACAAATATTTATTAAGTATCTACTGAGTGTTGGCTTTGGGAATACAAGCCAGGAGCCAGAAGAATCTTGGTGGACAGCTCTAATTAGAGCTAATAACTCCCTCTCCTCTTCTTAGTAATTTTCTCATGCCATTGTGTGGTACTTACTAAATTGCATTATGGTTAGTTGCTTGTGTGGGGGTCAGTGAACTCCTTGAGGACAGGGACTATATCTTATCAGAATTTTTAGAAGGTGATATAATGGAAAGTGTGTGGGGTTTGGTATCATACTTAAAATGGTATCTACTTAAATATCTGGTAAATATCTTAAATATTTGGCATCTCCTTAAAATGTCAGCTCCATCACATCCTGTTACCTCGGCAAACAGTCAAGTTTCTTCATCTGTAAAATGGGTCTAATAGTACCTAATATGTAGCATTATTGTGAGGATTCAATGAGCGCATGGTCTATAATAGGTGCTCAACATAGTTAACTATTATTATGCTGTATTATATTATTCATATCCACTGTTCAGATGGCACATCTAAGCACATAGGAGCTGCTTGATAAACGTTTGTTGAATGAATGGTTAATTAGGGAGTGCTTTCAACACCCCCTTCTGTATAGTCCTATCTTACCTGGCTTCTTATAAGTCACATAGATATAGAGGAAGAACTCAATGATGTAGGTGATGACAGCTGCCCACCAGTTGATGACAAACATAACTGCACAGCACAAAATAGCTCCAAAAAGAGATACCCACATGTTGTAAATTCCGTATGCAGGTCTCCATCCTGAAAAAAAAAAAAAAATCCCTGTGTGTAAGAAAACTTTCACACTATTGCTTTATACCACCACATATGATTAATGTGCAGGCAACAGTTTCTCCTAGCATAAAAATCAGAATGTTTGGGTCCAGCTCCCAATTCTGTTATTAATTTCCTGTGATCTTGGGTCCCTGGCTTAGGAAGGTGTACCAAATGAGAATGCTGTGAAATACAGAAAATGTTTCGTTTATGGCCTCTTCCTATGTCCTGCATGCCCCAATCGTCTTCCCCAACTATGAGACCTTAAGCCTCTCCTATCTATACCATCAGGAGCTAAAAGGAGGCAGGAGACATGAGAAGAGTAGGGTCTAGTGGGAAGGGTGGGGAGAAATTCCTCGGTGGCTCAAGACAGAGGAAGTTAAGTCAATGGGCTTGTTGCTGGAGAAGGCAGAGCATCATCAAAAGTCAAGCCACTGGGCGCCTGGGTGGCTCAGTGGGTTAAAGCCTCTGCCTTTGGCTCAGGTCATGATCTCAGGGTCCTGGGATCGAGGCCTGCATTGGGCTCTCTGCTTAGCAGGGAGCCTGCTTACTCCTCTCTCTTTGCCTGTCCCTCAGTCTACCTGTGATATCTCTCCTTCTGTGAAATAAATAAATAAAATCTTTAAAAAAAATTAAAAAAAATTAAAAAATTTTTTAAATTAAAAAAAATTTACCTGTGATATCTCTCCTTCTGTGAAATAAATAAATAAAATCTTTAAAAAAAATTAAAAAAAAATAAAAAAATTTTTTAAATTAAAAAAAATTAAAAAAAAAGGTCAAGTGACTAACTTCCTTCTAGCTCTGTCTTTACCTTAAGAGGATAGTACTTGTCCTTTCAGGAATAACAATCTATGGGAAAAGAGGGAGACCTTTTCAGCAAGGCTTCTTAAACCCGATGCATTAATAAGATTTTGCATTTTACAGTGAAAATATTTCTCACGGTTCATGTATGCATGGAAGCGTCCCCTGTTCTATTAGTTCCCTGCCATGCAGAAGCTGGGAGACAGCAGGGTCAGGCTGGGGAAGCTCTGATTTGAAGGGCGTTTGGACGACGAGCGAAGTACATTCTCAATTTGGAGTTGCCAAAATACAACAGAGCTTTCCAAGTCTTCAGGAGCAATTTCTGAAATGGCCACAAGGTGGAAATAGCACTTTGAGGACATCACTGAAAATGCCCTTATTTTTCTGAGTCTGGCTGTGTGTGTATCACACGGGCACTGTGAGTGTGTCATTTCGTGGGTTTGTGTATCCACCTGTCTTCATGTGGTCTGCTATTTTTCCTCTCTCTTTTTCTCTCTTCCCCTTCCTCTCCTTCCTTTCCACTCTTCTCTTACCTACTCTATTATTTCACCTTGTTTTTCAAAGATTGAACATAACATGGCACAGATGCACACATTTCTATAACTTGTATTCACTAACTAGGACTTTCTGTTCTCTGCGTAAGAGAAGACAACACAACAGAAATAAAAATTCCTCGGTTATCTTCTGGAGCCTAGTGGCGCTGGGTGGAAGAAAGCTCCCCTTCCATCCGTTTTTTGCCTTATTGGCAGCAGGTTTTCCAAAGGAGGCTTGAGACCATAGCAGGCCCTAACAGAGGGGAAATGTGTTCATATCCCTGGTAAAGGCCCCCAAGGGGAAGGACTTTCTGAAGGTCAATAGTGACGAGAACCTATTCTGGTGGAAAGGCAGAAGGAATTCTAATAGCCAATGAAAGCAAGGAAGAGGTGAGAGGTGGTGAGACAGAGAAGGTTCTTTGGTGTGAAATTCTGCACCTCTTTCAACCACAGTCTGAAGAGGGCAGAGATGTCACCGGCTTCAGCGCGAATCTGCATTGAGTGTACTCAGCAGGTAATTATGGGAACTACTCATCCTTCTCTTCTGCACCATGGGCAGGAAACAAATTGATAGTAAGGAAGTTTCAAATATACACATTTATTCCACTTCTGTGGTCACTTTCACCCTGGAAATAAATAGTGGTGTTTTTCTACTGCTGAAATAAATGTGGTTTCTCTTGCAATGAATAATTTATTGCTGCAGGAGAAAACTGACTTTACGGTTGGTCAAAAAGGCCATTGCTCAAATGATTCTTTTTCTATTTCAGAAGTCACCCCCACCCCAACTCACCAAAATAAAGTGGATTACGCTGCCCACTAGGATATAAGGATACATACAAACACAGATTGACCACTTTTCACTGATTGCTTTCATCTTATTGAGACAAACTAACTGTCTGCTTGGGCTTCTTTTAGTTTTTAAGAGTCAACTTACCCGGAGATTTGGCATACGAGGCATGGAAGCAGGAGAAATTAATAAGCGCATATGAGGCCAGGAAGAAGTTGGAGATGATGGGGGCAATGGTGTTCAGTTCCGCTGTGAACGAAGCAGAAGTGAGCATGTCCGTGTGAGTGATGAGACCAGGGGCTGAACATCTGTCAGAGCCTGGAAGCTTGACTTTATTTGGAAATTGAAAACATAGCTAGCATCTGTCAAAGTTTAAGAAGTTAGTGATTTTTCTTTGGGATTGCATTCATTTAAAAATATATCCTCAGTCAGGGTTTCCATAAAGCAAAGAGCAAGGAAACCTCCCAACGAGAAAATAGACGATAGACAAGATCTCTACCTAGTAAACATTCATATGCGCATGAGGGTAGCGGGTTTGGCAACTGGGCAGATGATAAACTCCCCTGTCACTCTTCAAGACGCGCATACCAAATCCTGCAATCTTTCTCTGCTGTGGATCTAAGCAAAAAACTCTGCAGGGCAACAGATTAGTTAAATACCGGGGCACCCAAAATGCCTAATTGGAAATTTCTATGCCCAACTTGCTCTCCCTGACTCTCAGAACTCTTGCTAATCCTTTGCCCTTTCCTTAACATTTCTGGAGAGTTTTACCTCTCAAGGCTTGCCAAAAAAATGTTTATCCCACTAGCTAAATATCCAGTATAATATAATCCTAGCTGAATGGTTTGCTGTATAAGAAATAATTTAGAAACATTCTCATTTATCAGCCTCAGTGATTCAAATGCAGGTGGCAGCTGGGTGCGATTCTAGATCCTAGATGCCACCAAGGAAGTAGGCAAAAATAGCTGCCGTGAAGCTTGTGCCATGAAGCTCATCTAGGCTGACCTGAGCAATTTTTAAGGATAATATTTCGTTTATGCAATTTTTTAAAGCACTTTGGCTATTTGATCACATAAATGCATTATAGGGCAACGATTTCAGGTCTTAAAGTTTAAGTTATATAATGGAACATTTCTGTACATCATCGCTTGGTTAATTTTTTAAAAATCTAACAAACATAGTCTTATCTTCCCTCTCTTCAACCCTGCACAAATCTTATGAGGATTTAGGAATTACAGTCACTTCCTGAGTTTATTTGATGATGGGGGGCCTTTATTGTTTGGCGCCACTGTGCTGTGGAAGGGTCTGCCCTTCTCAACAGAGTTACCATGGCTTGCTTTTGCTTCTTTTCCTCTGATATGCCCACCTGCCAAGGTGGTACCTTGGGGAGGAATGAGGAATGTGCAGGCTAAAGCTGATGAACGTGCCTCTCCGAGATTATGCAGTTTCTACATCGCTTAGGGAGAGGGAGCTGAGACGAAGGTCTGGGCAAGGTTCTCAAACCTCAGTGGTCTACAGATCTCTTGAGGAGCTTGTATACATGCAGATTCCTTATCCCCATAGACTCTGATTCTAACTCTGGGGTTGGGCCTGAAGAGTCGGCACATTAACAAACCCCAAGTGATTCTGATTCTGATATAGGCGGTCAATGGACCACATTTTGTAAATGACACTTTAATTCTCCTGGTAGCTCCCAGCCCAGGAAATGTAGAGACAGGCGGCACCTGGGGAAAGCTCTGGAATTAGACGATATTGGGAAACTTGGAGGAAGGATTCGGTTGCATCTGCTTGGATGGATTTCCAACATTCGGATTCAGAGAAGAGACTAAAGTCCAAAGTCTACCTCAAGTCTTCAGAGGCCCTCTACACACAAGGATACCTCATTTCCTTCTCAGACAGACTCCAATATTCCCAACTGGGATATTAAACAGAAAATAGGTAATTCCTCGAGCTAAAAGGAAAAGGCTACGAGTAATCAGAAGAATTCTTTGGCTTTCAGGAGGCACAAGAAAACTACGAACCAATAAGAATGAACGCCATGGCTATAACGAAAGTAAGAAAGTATCCTCTCAGGGGCTCGTTGTTTTTCCCATATCCCTTTGCAAAGAACTGCAGGGCTTTGTAGATGTTGTCCTTGCACAGAGCCTAATGGAAAAGAAGGGGAGAAATTCGTCATTTATATCTATGCACAGTCATTTTCCCTAGGTGATTCAAACAAGAAGATTTGGAGAAAGATGAAGTGATACACAATATGGGCACAAGTTAACACCACAGTTTATCATTCTTTCTATTATTTGAATCGATCTTGACTATGTGGCAGACAGCATTTGAGCCAGATGCAAACATTAAACTGTTTTAGAAAATGATGGAAAATGATGGCTGGTGAGAACGAATATCTCAGCTTGATCCACGTTCGGTGGAAACAGACATAGGGCGAAGCACACGCTCTTGGCCTGAATCACCTGGAACACTTTGGGGGCGCTGACGAGGGAGGCCAGGGCTGAGGAGAGTGTTGCAGAAAAGATGCCAGCTGTGATGAGGGGGCCGAACCCTGACACCATGCTCATGACCTTGAGAAAAGACATACCGGTAAGGAGACTCCTCCAACAGGCAATTAAAAGACAGAGAAACAAACAAAGCCCAAATCTTATGCAAATGCTTCCCCTTCCACTTTCCATGATTTGGAGTCTCCTTTATAAGCTAATTGCTTCTAACCAGATTCCCACCCCCCCACTTCAATCTCAAGTTCTTAATATTTGTTTTTTCAAAATGGAAACGGCCCTCTTGTTGTCGTTGTTTATGAAAACAGCAAGTGCTCACTACAATACATCCAGAAGATACTGGAAAGAATAAAGAAGGAAATGGTTTCAAGGACTTGGACAATATTTCCCCCTTCTTTGTGGGCATATGTTTCTTTGACAATGGGAAATTCTACGGAACAGAAAGTGGTATTTTAATAAGATTTGGGAAGGGCTCAGCTGTTTACCCGTCTTTTGAAAAGCTTTTGCCTTTCTTATTCTCCCTGCACACAGAGGCTTTTCAAAACTTTTTGCTTTCTCTGTGCTCACTAAATATAATTTCAGATCTGAGACACGATGAGATTCTATCAATTTAAGTCATATTTTGGAATAATGACTTCGGTTGAGTTAATTCCTCTTTGTTGGCTGTTAAAATAGATGAACAAAGCCTTCGTGACAAATTTGCCTCTCCCTCTGCTCACCAATCATTCAGACAAATTGATGTTTCAAGTTCCACTTTCCCCAACTTCCCTTGTTCCATCCCCCTCATTTACCTCCCCTTTTGCCACTCAGAATTTCCCTCTTGGCCTTTTTTTCCAGGCACACCAGGACCATGTCAGGGTATTTCCGGAAACTGAGATCCACGCACAAAGTGCAGTCCACGTACTAACTACCTAAGTCTCTCCTTCTCCCCACCACGAAATCTTGCACCATTGATTGGAAGATGCCGAACGTCAGGCGGCAATCTTTCCCTGACCATGCAATTCATGCAACTGCCTGCTCTCTCCCCACCACAGTAAATGCAACCACAGGATTTGCCGCCACATAATGTCTACAGGGCTCCCCTCCCTCGTGCATGAATTGTTCCGTGCTGAATACAAATGGACCAAAAATCAATCAGTTGCAAAGTCAGAAGTTTCATTATACTACATGTGACATTCTACAAATGGAAACAGTAGCAATAAACATTTTTTTTCTCTTCAGACCTGGAAATTGTTCATTAGCCCATATTGACACGGCTCACGTCGACATCTTGAGAAGTCGTAGCCCAACCCACAGGCTGCTGAACCATTGCAGTTCATCCCAGAAATGATGGTGTCATTCATGCTTCCGGTGGCGTCTCGGACCACACAGGCCCCTGGGGAAACAACCGTGGCTCATCAGTTCTTTATAAGGGTTCGCTCCCGCGGGATTTTCTCCCGAAAACATAGTTTACTTTGAGTGTGAGCAGGTCCACTGCCATTCTCTCTTGTCGTCCTGTGGACCTGGTACCTGGAGGTTCCCATACTCAGCGGCTCGAGAGCGCCCCCTGTCTCTGACAGTCTGCCACTTCTCCTGCCTTGGGGAGTTTAGGTCCAAGCTCTAGCCTACCTTTGTAAGATACTTGGGGGTTGGAACTCTCTTACTTTCTGAAACGCACATGGCAGTGCTTTGCACATAATATTCAATTCATATTTCTGGCTTGGTGCTACTGACTAGGTGTTTTTCAGGCAGAAGGATTTATTTCCTCATCTGCGAGAGAACTAAGGGAGGGCATTATCGAATTTTGGTAATTACGAGAACTGAGCCCTTGTTTTTAAATGAAGATAGTCCTTGTATAATTTTCAAACAGTTATAATTCTACTTGATATAGAATTTTAAGGGTTTAAATAATTAAGAAAATGGGGATAAAATATTGAGACTTCCTTAGTAATATTAATGGTCAAATAATATTCTATCAAATATCAGTTTATTCCATTACTTTTACCCATTTCGGTATTTCTGTTATTTTCCATTATAAACATTCTATGATGAACATCTTTGTGCACAAGTTTTTTTCTTTTCTATTTCAAAATATTTCTCTAGGATAGATCCCTAGAAATGGAGTTATGAACTTTTTGATCCTTGATATATATTTTTTAACTGACTTCCCATCTGAATTTTACAACTATAATCTCTGCCACTATGTATTTGATAGGATTATGGAAGTATATGGATATATGTGGGAAATATGTAGAAACTCTTCTGAACTACCTGAAGGATAAATATTTTACAAACTAAATCCCAAACAATAACATTGTTCATTTTGCTCTTCAAACTCCAGCTGGTGTGAGTTTTCATCCCTTGTTAATAACTTTAAGAGAGGTGCCAGTGACAGGTACTAATGGGAACCCTCGCTTTTATCCGTGGAATTCATATCCTGTGAATCTGTGGAAGACTTAAAAATAGGATCTTCGAGTTGAACGAGTCATTTAAAATAATCATTACAGGAATCCTGTTTACATAGCCCTGAGGGGTGGCCTTCTAGCCTCTGCCTAAACAGTTGAAATTATGAATGTTGGTTACCAAGCAAAACCATCTGTTCCAAATTTTACCTTTTCACATTATTCATTTTTGTTGAGCTGACGTTTTTGGAATCATATTTTTGGCTTCTGCATAATACAGCTCCCTACATTTCCATGAAGCCAAGCCATGAGCCAGAACGTGCACTAATGACAGGCCATGGACCCCATGACTATCCTCCTCTCCAGAGAAAAGTATAGAAATGGAATTTTCTCCCAGGCAAAAACTGGAAGAATCTCTGAAATCAGGTCTATAGCTTTACTCATTCCTTCATTTTTACATTGTGTGAGATAGGAAACCGTTTGGGAAATTTAACTTAAGGTGATTTCAAAGTCATTTAAAAATATGACAATTTTCTAAAGTATTGGAATAAAATCTCTTTACATGTAACTAAACTTGGAAATGCCACAGCAATATACCTAACATTATCCAATTTCATCAAACAAGAGACAGTGAGAGAAGCAGGAGACTCAGTTAACTGTTTTGCTTTTCTCTCCAGAAACCAATGTAAGATAAATGCATTTCCCCAATTTCCTTTAAGCAGACTACAATTGGTATGTGCCCTTCAGTAAAATGGTCATTTGGGCTTCCGCAGCGGGGAGCTATATTCCCTGGTGTGCACAGAAAAGAGTTTTCTTCTCTGAATGTTCCACATTTCTTCCTCTCTTCCTATGGCATAAGCATGAGGTTACCCCCAGCCAGGAGGAGGTGTGGCTGCTGGCAGCAGGTGGAACAAAAGTCAGCAGGTGCATCCACATATTTTCTGCTTACTGAGCAATGTGGGGGCTGACCACCCGCACCGCTGGCAGCTGGGTCTTGTTCTGATTTCCTGCCAACTGGTGATGGTGACATTTCCATATTAGGGACAGTAGTGCCAGGAGGAGATACAGCCATCAATTCTCTATCTTTCATACATTCCTAAGGGCTTCTGTTTTTGTTTTTGTCTCATTTTGTTTCTGGCTTCTTTTCTCTTGCTCTGTTTCTCACCTGCCTCCCAGGGCAAGGGAGGTGGATGCTGGGAGTGGTGGCTTCTTTGGCAGTGGGATTTTCACCTAGAGTCGCTGAATGGGATTCTATTTGTGTTCGGGTAGAATAACAATCTGATGAACACTACCCTAGCCCTGAGCCAGAGGCGCCTGTATTACGGCTTAATTACACTCAAACTCCGAAAGCACCCAGGAAGAGAATTTAAAATGTTGTCTTTCAAAAAAACTTTCTACTTATGATCCACTGAAAGTCCACTGGACATGAACAACCAGCCTCCTTGTAATTCTGGCATTTGGACACCAGAGACACACAACTTACCTACACAAATAGCAACTCCTATGTAGGCAACAGTGGTGATGAAAATGGCCAGCATGGTTCCTCTGGGGATGGCATCTTGAGGATCCTTTGAAGAAATACCATGATGGGATGAAGAGACAGGGTGGAGTAAGAAACAGAAATGACTTGGAGTTATTACTGTATTTCAAATGTTTAGGCTACACTTCCTGAGGCAGGTTTGAAAGAAAAGATAAGCAAACAGCAAAGTGGTGAGCCTGAGTTCTTTCTGGACAAAGAACAGGTGTTCAAGGTGCGTAAAGAAATCTCTAGAACTTTGTGCTGAATAGAAGAGATCTCTAACTGTCCAGGACAGGGTTTTTATAGTAACTTAGCTCACTCATTAATGCGTCTCCCTCCCCTTTATCTCCTGTGAATTTCATGCAGATGTATCAAACCTTAAAGTATTAGGGGAAAGGCACAAACACACTCCGCACATGGATGCACCTTGACAATATCTGTGTGTGGGCATTAGTTTTGTACTAAGCTTAGGCTTGCCTTAAAAAAAAAATAACTTTGAAGCAAAAAGGATGATCTACTAAGTTCTCCAATCCCTCATATTTCCCATTTGGAATCTAGTTCAGGAATGACTGCAATGGGAGATATTTAATTTCCATAAGAAGGCATAAAGAAAGAGGCAAATTTAAGCTTATACCAGAAAATGGGCTTTTCTTTTGCTCATGCATGTATATAAATTCACTGGGCTGAGCTCACATCATATATAACATACCATTTTATATCCTATTTTGGAAGCTAAATCATAGCATAATCAATTTCCAAACACCATAACTTCTAAATAATTGAATTCAACTTAACAGGGATTATTAAATAGAGATTTCAAAGTATTCTTGCTTATACAAGACGGTGCCTGGCATATAGGAGGAGTCAATAAATATTGAATTGAGGGAGGCACAATCTCTGTAGATATTAGCTCCCCCACCAGAGGACCTGAGATGTATCAATACAAATAAGCAATAAATGCAGTCAAAGTTTGAGTTTTTTTGTTTTTGTTTTTAACTTAAATCTGCTGATCAAATCCATCAAAGAGACCAACTCGTGGTAAATTTCCAAACTGACAGATGGAAATAACTATACCAGCAAATTTGCCCTTACTGGGACTAAGTCAGCCCTATGGAGCCACTCTGTGGTCATTGATTCCTTCCCACTCCTTTAGGAATATTTGCACATAGGGCTGGTTCTGCTGCATATATACCTAGGCTCCTCCTTCCAAGCTATTGTCTACAAAAGTAATTTTGGCCAATGGGTGCAGCTGAACAGCACATCAAAGTAAGAAGAAGGTAATTGTGGCTGAAGTGAGCCCCACTCAACCTCCCAATTCATGGTGTGTTTCAAATTTTATTCTGCTGCATATATACCTAGGCTCCTCCTTCCAAGCTATTGTCTACAAAAGTAATTTTGGCCGATGGGTGCAGCTGAACAGCACGTCAAAGGAAGAAGAAGGTAATTGTGGCTGAAGTGAGCCCCACTCAATCTCCCAATTCATGGTGTGTTTCAAATTTTCTTTTCTTTTCTTTTCTTTTTTTTTTTAAAGATTTTATTTATTTATTTGACACACAGAGAGAGATTACAAGTAGGCAGAGAGGCAGGCAGAGAGACAGGGAGAGGAGGAAGCAGGCTCCCTGCCGAGCAGAGAGCCCGATGCGGGCCTCGATCCCAGGATGCTGAGATCATGACCTGAGCCGAAAGCAGAGGCTTTAACCCACTGAGCCACCCAGGAGCCCCAAATTTTATTTTCTTAACTATTTCTTGTGATCTGAGTGAAATGGAAGATTGAATTAAATGGGAAGAAAGGAAATATATGAAATATATGAAATATGAAAAATATATGAAATATATGAAATATGAAAGGAAATACAGTAATAACTCCAAGTCATTTNCTATTTCTTGTGATCTGAGTGAAATGGAAGATTGAATTAAATGGGAAGAAAGGAAATATATGTATACAAAGATAAGAGGTGTGAAGAGGTGTGAAGGTAGAAGGCAAGTCATGTACCTCAAACATGAAAACTTAGTTTTTGTTTTGTTTTGTTTTGTTTAAGATTTTATTTATTTATTTTGACAGAGAGAGAGAGGGAGAGAGATCACAAGTAGGCAGAGAGGCAGGCAGAGGGAGAGGGGGAAGCAGGCTCCCTGTTGAGCAGAGAGCCTGACACAGGGCTTGATCCCAAGACCCTGAGACCATGACCTGAGCCAAAGGCAGAGGCTTAACCCACTGAGACACCCAGGCATCCCAAAAAATTAGTTTTTATGTAGAACTCTCTGCTACAAACTCTAAAATTACTTACTTAGAATTTACAGGAGGGTCAGACTTGACCCAATATAAATTAGGATGTCAGTATTTTAATGTATGATCATATTCACACTGTCTGCTCTGGCTCCCTTTCCCCTAAACAGAGACCAGGACTTTGACAAATTCTTAGTTTTCACTCTAAATGTTAGTTTCCATCTCCCCAGCTATAACCTAAAAATCTAACCTTCCTTCACCTTTCTCCATTAGATGTTATATTTTTTCCTTAAGACAGAATACACAAGCAATCTATTAGATAACTGTTTTGAGGGTCAACCACATCCTAATCTTGCATTTTGCACATGATTCTGTTCTTGCTCCTCGTGACTCAGACAGAGTAAGTCTGTCTTCACCTTAGACCATGAGCAACTTGAAGGGAGGATGGAGCTCTTCTTTCTTCCCCTGTGCCCAGCGGCACGTTGGCTGAGCTGAACTGACGACTAAGTATCTAATACGAACTTGTTTCTAAGGAAAGTACAACATTCTTTCATTTAAATGTGTGCTTACAGTTTGCAGATTAAATCGGTGACTTCTGATACTTTTCCAAACCTGAGAACCCGGCAGGTCCACATCCATAGCTAAATTTCGTTAAACAGTGATACTTAGCTGCTGAATTATTTTGAAAAAGTTACTCAGTTTTCTGAGCCTCCACCTAATCTATTTTATGCCATATCTCAACTCAAGAATTTACCATAGCACTGTGGTCCCTAATATGACAAATCAAAATGCCTTTATTCATTCACTCAATAAATATTTATTGAAACCTTCCTAGCTCTGAGGAGGCAGCAATGAATATAACCAAAGACAAGGTTGGTTATAACCAAAGGCCACTCTCACAGACTTACATTCCAGGGTAAGCACCTCTTGCTCTGTCCCACCAATGGTAATTTCCCCTTGTATTATAAGGTCATCCAGCTTCGCCAGAGCTTCTCCAGTTAAACTGTAAGGGATCCCTTACTGTTTCCGGTATCCCCATGCCTGAACTCTTAATACCCTTATATTTTCTCGCTAATACTCAGAATTGAGCTTTTGCTCTAAGTTCACACTTCAAAGTAACGTCCTTGAGGAAATATCTCTGACTTAACAATTACCTGTTTATTATGTTTATCTCACAATTTATTTAGACAGTACATATGATTTTCATTTATACATGTCTCTTCATGGCTCTTACAAATATTTCTTGTCTTCGAAAGTTGATTATAAATGTATTGAGGTAAAACCTGTGTCTTCTCCTTTTTTGTATACTGGAAGGGACTGTTTACTGTCCCCTAATCATTCTCACCTTCCTCCTTTTAACACAAGAACTCCCTAAAATTTGGGCACCTGGGTGGCTCAGTGGGTTAAAGCCTCTGCTTTTGGCTCAGGTCATGATCTCACGGTCCTGGGATCGAGGCCCGCGTCGGGCTCTCTGCTCAGCAGGGAGCCTGCTTCCTCCTCTCTCTCTGCCTACTTGTGATCTCTCTCTCTGTGTCAAATAAATAATTAAAAAAAAAAAATAAGGAACTCCCTAAAATTCTAGGCACATGGCTGCCCAGCTAGAGACTACATTTCCCAGCCTTTTTTGCAACTAGGCAAGGTCACAGAGACTAAATTCTGGCCAATGGAATGTCAGCAGAGGTAATACATGCAAGGTCCAGGAATTGCTTGCCCTCTATTCCTTACTCTTCTTCCTGTGGTCAGGAACATGATCTTGGAAGTGATCTTGGTCACTTGGACCTTGGACCTTGCAGGTGAGGGCAAACCATAAAGCAGTGGCAAATCAAGGGAGGTCATCTAGGATCCTGTTCTACCATTTGGAGCAGACTTTTCTTATTTGGCTGCATGGCCTATGGACTCAGATTTTTATCCACTAGAAAAATAAACTTCTATCTTGTTTAGGTCACTGCTACCAGTCTTTTATAAAACATTCAAACCAATATTCTAACAGTGCTCATTACAGTACTTAACATAAAGTAATATGAATGCAGTGCTAAATAAATACCATTTAAACGAGTGAATATATCTCTGAATTTAATGACATAGAAATTCACTAGTAAACTGATTTTGAGTGAGGAGTGTTTTCCCCCCCCTGAATATTATGCGCTTTTGTTCCTTAGGTGTTTAAAAGAGAAAGGCTGGTCCTGATATTTTTTTCACTGAGCTATATTCATTTTGTTGGAAATGTTATACACTTGCCGATATTCTCTATCCTTCCAATATCACTGAATAAGACTTTTAGATGGACTAGAGGAAATAGGATGGTCTGGCATTAAAAATTTGGCATTAGGGCGCCTGGGTGGCTCAGTGGGTTAAAGCCGCTGCATTCGGCTCAGGTCATGATCCCAGGGTACTGGGATCGAGGCCCGCATCGGGCTCTCTGCTCAGCAGGGAGCCTGCTTCCTCCTCTCTCCTCTCTCTCCTCTCTCTGCCTGCCTCTCTGCCTACTTGTAATCTCTCTCTGTGTCAAATGAATAAATAAAATCTTAAAAAAAAATAAAAATAAAAAAATAAAAATTTGGCATTAAAAGAGAGAACTTTTAAATTACTGGGGATCCTTACAAAAATTTTGGTTTTAACATCGGCAGAGAAATATGGTCACTGTTGACTTCAATAGTTCGCGCTGCTCACCAACAGCACCACCACTTCCCAGGATTACAAAAGCAGAGGAAAACGACATACCTCCAAGTCTCCTGAGATATTGGCACCAGCAAGAATCCCAGTAGCTGCTGGGAAAAAAATGGCAAAGACAGAGAAGAAGCCTTCACCTTTTGTGAAGCTTGGCCCAAAGTTCTCTGCAAATATTGATGCTGCAACACAAGTAAGGAGAACATTATCTTGTAGACTTTCTTTACAAAAGAGTAGATAGAGTTACTTTTAGCTTCTATCAATGTATCATGCAAATGGGTCCCTATATTCTAAATGGGATAAATTTGAAGATGTTGGTATACTCCTGATGAACCTCATGTTAATATTTGCCAAGAGTCAGTATATGTATCATAAGGTTTTAGATCTCTAGGACATAACTTTGAAAAATTTTTTGTGCCAACAGAGACTCAGGCCTCCAGATTTTTTTGAATCTAAAAGATTGAAAAAGAGAGAAATGGAGAATTTTTCTCATGACCACACTGGCATATTCACAAGTATACCACACATGTACACTGCCCTATGCATACACAACTACTTTCTTACGTGCATAAATACTCTAATCAAACACAGCTTTTCTATCCTTTTTTTAGATTGTAGGAGGTGGGTGAAACTATCTTAAAATTTTGCTACTTATGTTCTAACCTTCCCACTTCTTGCTCCCAGAGATTAGATCTTCATTTCTATGCCAAATTTTCATATGTAGGAGAATAATAGTAGCAAGGAACTTTAGTCATAAAATAATACTATCTCAGGGGGTCTCAACAAATTACTTAAATGAGAAGGGGGAAATGTAGAAGAAAAACAGAAAAGAAGGGAAGAAACACTAACAAAATAATCGGGAATGATGCAAAAACAAGGAAAGAAAATTTAAGTCATGAGAAAAAATATAGCAGGAGCTAAAGGAGGGAAAAGAATAGAAAGGAAAAGGATGTTAATATGCAAAACAAACAAGACAAACTTTATAAAGAAAAAGAATCAGAAAGAAAGACGTGATCTGATACCAAAAGGAAATAGACACTAACAACTGAATAAATGATGAAGGGAAATATTTTTTTTTTTAAAGATTTTTTGTTTTTATTCATTTGACACAGAGAGAGAGATCACAGGTAGGCAGAGAAGCAGGCAGAGAGAGAGGAGGAAGCAGGCTCCCCGCCGAGCAGAGAGCCCGATGTGGGCCTCGATCCCAGGACCCTGAGATCACGACCTGAGCTGAAGGCAGAGGCTTTAACCCACTGAGCCACCCAGGCGCCCAGAAGGGAAATATTTTTTAAGTCTCAGCAGTGGATTCTCGAGTAAGCTAGAGTGGAAAGCTAGGAAAGTGTGCATAGGTGGAGGAGAATTTCATGCTCTGTGACATCCCCTCAGGATGTTACGCCAACTCCTACAATCTTTTGTACTTGCAAACTTGACAGTGATGCTTAACTAGGTAATGCAATAGATAAGCAAGGTGCAAAAAAGTTTAGCAGGGGGGCACCTGGCTAGCTCAAGAGGTGGAGCGTAAAATTTTTTTTTTTTTAAGATTTTAAGATTTTAAGATTTCATTTATTTATCTAAGAGAGAGAAGAGTGAGAGAGATCATGAGAGGGGAGAAGGTCAGAGGGAGAAGTAGACTCCCATGGAGCTGGGAGCCCAATGTGGGACTGGATCTTTGGACTCCAAGATCATGACCTGAGCCGAAGGCAGTTGCTTAACCAACTGAGCCACCGAGGTGCCCCAAGCGTACAACTCTTGATCTAGGGTTGTGAGTTCGAGCCCCACACTGTAGAGATTACTTAAAAATAAAAAAAATTTTTTTAAAGTCTAACAGGAAAATGATTATGTTTGGCTTTAGTGTTCTCAAGGGTTGAACAAACTGTCTGAACTATGTTCTCTTTCCTTGCAAGTACAACTCTACTTCTATTTTTTTTTTAATTTTATTTTTATTATTTGCCCAAGGGGTACAGGTCTGTGAATCATCAGGCTTACATCTTTCACAGCATTCACCAAAGCACAAACCCTCCCCAATGTCCATAACCCATCCACCCTATCCCTACCCTCCCACCCTCCAGTAACCCTCATACAACTCTACTTCTATTATTTGATGGCAACAACAATTTGTCCCACACTTTGCATCCACTATCTTGTTTACTTCTCAAAAATCTCCTCAAGAAATTGTTATCACCCACACTTTAGCAGGGAAATTTGAACCCCCAACATGTTAGGTGACGGGTCTAGCTGGCAAGCAGCAGGGTTGAGACTCACTCTGGATCTCCTGAGTCCAACCCCAGGCTCCTCCCTGGATTGCACTGGGATTCTAATGGCTGACGTGAGGGTCACAGGTGTGGTGATGGAGGTGGGCAGTGGAGAACCACTGATTGCAAAGCAACTCATTTGCCACACGTACCTTGGTAGTTAAAGAAACCTCTGGACTTCTTCTCATTGTTGGATGGAATGACAGTTCCAATGAAGAAGTTTGCAATAGCAATGAGGAGAATGACCAGAAGTATCACCTGAGCCTGGAATGGCAAAGTAAAAGGAGGCCAACTTAGAATTAAGAACCTTTTATATAATTATAAAAGTCATGTCCATGGAAAGTCCACTGGATGAAGACTCTATCTGGTTATTCTGATTAGAACTACCATCCAGAGTAGGTAATAGTGTACCTTACAGAATGGCATCTTAACAAGCCTTATCTGACCTGAGTGTAGAGGTTACATTTTTTTTTTTTAAAGATTTTATTTATTTATTTCACAGAGGGAGAGAGATCACAAGGAGGCAGAGAGGAAGGCAGAGAGAGAGAGAGGAGGAAGCAGGCTCCCTGCCGAGCAGGGAGCCCGATGCGGGCCTCGATCCCAGGACCCTGAGATCATGACCTGAGCCGAAAGCAGAGGCTTTAACCCACTGAGCCACCCAGGCGCCCGAGGTTACATTTTCAATGGCGGCATGTACTTGGGTACTTGAAGGTGACCTTTCAAAAACATTCCAAGTACTACCTGAGTAACTTAATGCGGTGCCCTCAGGAATATAAATGGAGCCCAAAGTTTTATCGCGGATAGAGTTTATTGCTTTTCTAGGCAGAATGCCTATGGAGTCTTTCCTTTCCAGCGCTAAATGCAAGAGTTGCATTAATAACACACTGATTCACAGAGTTCCGTGATGCCTTGGACACTTGGTGTCGGGCCACCAGTGCTGCCCAGCACAAGTGGTTTGCAAGGCTGACCAATCAAATTGTCTTTCTTTATCCCCCTTCTCTCCCTGCTGACATTTCAAGGGTCTATTGGCTTGGCATTCTCATATGCTGCTCCCTCTGTAGGGAATGCCCTTCTCCCTACTCTTTGTATAACTATTTCCTTCTTCTCATCCTTTACGTCTTACTTACTTCTTCAGAGAGAACTTTCTTGACCAGTGAATCTAAATAAGAACAGCTAACGTTCAGTGAGGGCTCCCACTAACAGACAGATTTCACTTTATCAGTATTTTCTCAGATAAATAATATCACCAATAACTGTATGAAGTAGGTAATATTGTTGTCATCATTTAAAAAATAAAGATATTGAGGCACATAGAGGTTAGGCACTTTTCTCAAGGTCATACAGATGTAAACCAGATTCAAATCCAGGTGCTGTGGCAACAGAGCCAGAGCTTTAAACCTACCCTCTACTGCCATGAAGCTACATTGTCTCCCTTAGGGAACAAAGTCATTGTAAGTAGATACCCCTTATTTTCTCCGAGTGTCCTGTTTATTTCCTTTAAAGCATGTTCACAATTTACCATTCTATATTTACTTGTTTATCTACTTGATCATTACTCATATCCCCACAGACCATATGCTCAACCAGGGCCATTATTGTGCCTGTTCAGGTCACCACTGAATATCCAGTACCTAGCAGAATGCACAGCACCTAATAATCACTGAATTAATTCTTGTTTGATGTGTGAATGCATAATCCACAAATAAACGCCATATAGGAATGTTTCTCATTGCTTTATGGAGGTGGGTGGGTTTGTCACTTTTCAATCTCTGGGGACCTCTTGAAGTCTAGGTACATTATCTCCAAACACATAAGACCAGTTGCAATTATATCAGTCACTGTAGAGTTATAAATCAGATAAAAGACATGCTCCTATCATTCAGAAATTTACTGTATTACTACAAGTTAAATCCAGATATTGTCTAGGTCAGGACTTACTCCCGAAGTACTGTATCTCGGAGGAGAATGATAGTTTCTGCCTCTATTCCCTTCTCCCCTCACATGTGGGAGAAGCCCACTTCCTGTGGGCTTCAGCACCCATAGTCGGCTGGAAAACGGGACACCACTGGTGGGACTGGGAGACACAGGTTTCCAGCATCGACTGTTGCTACGATCATAAGGGGCCTGGGTGTGAAGATGGCAGCAATTGTGGTGTCTCTGTCACGGTGATGACAACACAAACACGAGCAGGAGTCATGACTGCCTGGACCTTGTGTGTTTGGAGGGCCTGGGTTTCCCTCCAGTGCTAACTTGCAGCTTCTGCCATAGCAAGTAAGCATAGCAATTCTTTTTGAATATGAGGTTTGGTCAAGACCGCAGCAGCAGTGCTTGATAACATCATTTTGAGAAAATCACCTTTGCTTCCCATTCCATTCCAGCTACTGAAATTCCTAAAAGAATCACCACTGTGATGGAGCCTATTATCCGGATGTCGTTGGTGGGATCCACCATCATTGAATTGCTCTCCTGGAACAACAACAAAAATCACAAAAATGGTTAGAGAAGGAGCTTTTTTTCCCCCCCCCTGTATCTGGTATTGTAGAATTGAACAGTAAGAAGAAATACTGTGCACTAACGACCATATAGGATAATGGAAAAATGAAGTGCTCCTAAATCAGAGATTAGCATTATTTTGTCCTACAATAATAGGCCATTGGTAGCCAAGGTTAGGAGTGGGAAATTCTAGATGCTCATTCTAGTCACACAGCTTTTAAAGCTATTGTAGCACTGAGATAAGTATGGGCACATGTGAACATATTGTTTTGTTTCAGAAGAATGGCAATTTTTGTGTGTCAAGGGGAATTTTAGAGAAATAAAAATGAGTGGTTTTCAATGTGGATATTGGAAAATAAATGTTATTCAATTAAATAACAAACTCCATAAACCAAATAATGCAAACTCTTGAAGATCACATAACTTATGAACTATATAATCCACTCATTTGCTCGTCTAATTTTACTAATTACTGTTACTAATTGAATTCAGTGAATGCTATCACTACCATGAAAGGAGAACTGGAAGTTAGTTCACGTACCAGCTAGTTAACACTCTCACAGACAGACCGATTAGACGGTGTACCTAAACTAGGAAATGCTTAGTTTTCTGCAGTAAGTTGTTCTAAGGTTTGAACTGTGTTTCCCTTTGGAAATCTATACCCATAATAGTAATATTACTGCTGATAATAGCATCCATTATTAATGTTTTGTTTCATGTTTTACAGAGTATTTCCTGTACATTATTTTATCTGTTCTGTACCACATTTCTGTGAAATATATAGGACAGTATTATTAACCCATATGATAGAAACAATTGAGAAACAATGTCCAGATGAAGAGAGGGACTGGCCCAGAATCTCTCAGTTGATCAATATGAGAGCCAGGATTTCAAGGCAGTTCTGATGCCAAGCTTAAAGCTCCTTCAACTATATCTAACTTCCACCTTCTACAGAATAAATCTATTTCCTCTCATCTTGCCATAATGATATCCCCTAGTCCCTGAAAAGGCAAATTGAACTGAATTATCTTACTTGGCTGAAGAAAAGAAAAACTTTTAATTACCTTAAGAAGATCTACCACTGTTTCAGCAAATCCCACCACATACATAGCAACAGCCACTGCATTGGCAAAAGCAAAGATCAAGCCTATAGACCCACCGAACTCGGGCCCTAAGCTTCTGGAAATAAGATAGTAGGCCCCACCTAAAACAAAAAATGAACATGCTTTACTCTGAGGAACTGTTAAGGGATTTAGTCTCTATGACCAAATAATTTTGAATATTTTTTATTCTAATAAAAATATCGCAACTTCCTAATAATTTTAAGAATCTTATATCACTTTAATGAATAAGTTAGCCAGCCTTTCTTTGTACTCTGAGAACTATACTAGAACATAATAGAATTATCCTGACTTAGTAAGTTCTGATTTATCAAAACCCAATTGTATTCAAATTGTATACAAATAAGCCTACAGCAAACTTTACCAAAACAAAATGCTTTGCCTTCTAAAAAAATTCATTGGTGAGTTCAAATCAATAATGTAACCAAAGTAAAAGTTTATATTTGAAATTTCCAGGAACAGGCAGGCCTAGGCAGAAAATGAAGTAGGTGAAGTTTATCATTGCTATTCTAACTTCCTTTCTGGTATACTTCTATGGTATGTATTTGCTGCAAAAAAAGGTATCTGTATACAGGGCCCTTGGGTGGCACTGTTGGTTGAGCACCAACTCTGTTTTGGCTCAGGTCCTGGTCTCAGGGTCATGAGATTGAGCCCAACGTTGGGCTCTACTCTTAGCTCAGAGTCGGCTAAAGTTTCTCTCTCCCTCTGCTCCTCCTCCACCAAAAAAAAAAAAAGGTATCTGATTATCCACTCTATAAATTAGAATTGGTTCTCCATGTTTTTAGCTCAAGAAGGCATGATTATTCCCAAATACCCATATGTGTATGGGGGCGGCAAATGGGAAGAAAGGTAGGTTTGGAACAATCGCTTCTCCTTTGGACCTTAAAAAGATTGTTCTATATGTGGCGGTGAACTTCTTTCTGCTCACATGAAAGACTGAGCTGCCCCGGTTACTCCTAGAGGGTAGTGAGAGCAGGTAAAAAAAGACCAGGTGCTGAGAGGCCTACGTAGCTAGAAGCTCCGACGGACCATAGGAAACTAATGACTTCCTGTACTGAGCTAGCCTTAGAGGTGGGCAGTTGGTAGGGGAATGACACTGAACAAATATATCTCAAAACAAAACAAAACAAAAACCTATCTTTTACGGAAAAGGAATTTCCTCCACTGTAGTAACTCCTTTGGGTTAAAGGGTCAAAGCTCTCTAGAAATGTAACCAGTTATCTGGGTGGAGCAAATCCCCTCCTTTGTCCCGAGGACATTAAATAAATTAGCTAGCCAGTTACTTCTGGCTTGGTCAAAATGAGAGAAGGGCAGGGAAAGTTGTGAGTGGAGGTGGGTTTGTGGGAGGGAAGGTGCTCTTAGAAGGCCCTGGGTAGGGAAACCCGGATAGGGTCCCCAAGCTGCAGTCCAAATAGGAGCCAAATAGAATGGGAGGGGAAGACAGGAATTAGAAGCAATGATAAACCTCGCCCTCTTCATTTTCGGCCTAGGTCTGCTTATTCCTGGATGATTTAAAAGTAACTCTTTGTTCTGTTTAGTTGTTTCTATTTTCTTTTGAAGGATCTTCTCAGTCCCCGGGGG